>KK117153.1:181321-330430 GCA_000611955.2 Stegodyphus mimosarum
GGAAACACGCGCGCGAAAACTACATGTTTCCGTAGCTTCAAAATACCCAGTCAGCCATCTTCGCGGATATACGGAGTTACCCATGTTGGCGCGTTTATTGCTCATTCAAAAACAATCGCCGCCAAGCAGTCGGCTAAACCGCATTTGGGCCCTTAAATTCAAGTTGTGTTTCACTTGAAATGTTAAACACTCATAATATTGAAAAGCGAGTATTGCATAAAATTCAGTGCTCTGTTTCATAATAATAAACATTCTGTTCTAAAATGTCAGCACGGCAATGGTTCTCATACTTTATAAAAGTGTTATAAATTTAAGGGTGCAGATATTACAACTAGGAAAAATATCATCCGGAAGAATTTATTATGCTTCAGTTGCTTTGGAAATCATCAAGTAAAATTTTGTTCATCGCAAACTTTGTGATCTATTTGTAAAGCAAAACACCATACTTCACTGCAAGAAGATATTAAAAGTAATAACGCAGTGGTGTCAAATTCATTTCCGCCTGATGAACAAATTTGAACGAACAAAATAATATTTCGAGTTTTTTCATTCAGGTTCAGAGAACTTCATTTTTACCAACAGCGGCAGTAATAATTTACGATTCTACTGGTCAAGGTCACGAATGTATCATCCTCTTCGACAGTGGATGCGAAGATTCTTTCATCACAGTCATTTATTCGACTATTAAATATACGCAGACGAGATGCCAGCATTTGCATAAAGGGACTTGGTGATTCTGAAGTAGCTTTGACTCGCGGTTATGTAAATGTAAAATTGTTTCCGAAATCTGAGTTGAAAAAAAAATTGTTTTAATACAGGCATATATTCTTAAAAAATTAACTTCGCATTTGTCTTTAGAAAAGAGTGACAGCAAAGATCTTGATTATTTGAAATCGATTAATCTTGCTGATCCGAATTTCAGTACGCCCAAACAAATAGACATGATAATTGGAGCTGACTATTTCTTTTCTCTGCTTCAGCCAGGGCAAAATTATTGGCTGTAAAAAAGTGCGCAAAATACTACTTTCGGTTGTGTTGTATCTGGCAGAATTAAACAGAAGGCAATACTTCGCATCCCATTAGTGCTAATCGCATTAGTTTACATACTGAGGATAAGGTCGATGCAGCACTTAAGGGTTTTTGGAAGTTGGAAGAATTAACGTTCCAATATCAGAAGTCAACTGTTGAAGAATAGTTTTGTGAGAAGCATTTTAAAGAAAACTATCGAGTAAACGAAAACAGCAGAGTTGTCGTCCGACTGCCCATTTTCAGTAAAGCTGAAGAGTTAAGCGACTCCAAACCTTTGGCTATTTCCCGACTTCTATCCACGGAAAGAAAATTTGATTTAGATAAAGAGCTTGACAGGCAATACGAGGAATTCATGCAAGAATACTTGAAACTTTAAATCATATAGCTCCAGTTGTTCAGGCTGAGGAAAATAATCAAGTATATTATCTACCGCATCACGCTGTTATAAAACCGAAGAGCTCTACCACTAAACTTCATGTAGTATTTGACGGATCATGTAAACCTAAAAATTCAGTTTCTTTGAACTCTGTTTTAGGTGCAAACTACAACGAGATATATTTTCAATATTGTTCATTTTTCTTATCTATAAAATAGCTTTTTCTGCTGACATAGAAAAAAATGTACCTCCATATTTTAGTAGATAATGAGGCTAATTTAGTAGATAGTGGCCTCATGCAACACTTGACTTGTTTAATTGTCTTTATGTAACCATTACCTCAGCTTATTATTTGTGTTCTCTAGGTCAGTGTAAAAACTATGTTACAAGCTACCCTGTTTTTAGTTTTCCCATTTACTTGTACTACTAAGAATCTAAAATGTAACACATGGGAAAGGACACTATATGTAATTACTGCTCTGCGCAGTGAACTATGACTAGCTGTCTTAGTTTCAGTTTAGTAAAAGTACCATGTATTCTCTCAAATAATTACCTTAAAAAGTATGCATCCAATGTCAGAATGTAAACAAGACTATGTCTGCATCGTCCTATGTATATGATGTATGAACACTGGCACAGTTTGCCCAGGTATAATTCTCTTAAAACTTGAATAAATGCCGTCTGGTCTGCCACCCACCCTGATTGTGGGGGACCTGGTAGCAGATGGCTTCTGGAAGCAGAGGTTTTAATCTGTGTAAGGCAGGCATATTAGTCAGCCAGGTAATGGAGCCTCTGTCTTCTGGTCTACAGTAGATAATGAGGATCAACATTTACAAAGAATTGTTTGGAGAGAATCTGTTAATTCAAAAATGCAGACATATAAATTATGTACAGTTACTTATGGCACTGCATCTGCTCCATTCTTGGCGATAGGCTGTTTGTGGCAGACTGCTTTGGATTCAGAACAGGATAGTCCTCATGTATTTTCCGTTCTTAAAAATGATTTCTGTGTAGATGATTGTTTATCTGCATCAAACAGTTGAGAGGAAGCAGTTGACCTATGCTCTAAGCTTTCACAGTTATTAGAGAAACGTGGATTCAATTTAAGGAAATGGAGATCAAACTGCCCTAAGCTCCTGGAAAATTTATCCATTGATAACCAGGAAGAAAGTGACTTGGAAGTTCATTCAGATGATTCTGCCAAAATTTTAGGGCTCTTTCGAACGGTACAGGAGACGTATTCTTATTTAACATTTCTATGGATTTCGGAACTGAAATTACTAAAAGAAGATTCATTTCTCAATCTTCTAAAATCTTTGATCCTCTTGGCATGCTATCGCCATGTACAGTCAAGTTGAAAATGTTTTATCGGCAGTTGTGGCTTTTAAAACTTTATTGGGATGCCCCACTGCCTAAAAAATAGGAAGAGTTGCAAAGACTTCAAGAAGACCTGAAGGTTCTGAGCAATGTTAAAATTTTCAGTTGGCTTCAAACTACATCTAACCACATTTTTCTGCAGGGTTTTTCTGACGCGTTAGAATTTGCGTACGCTTCTGTTATCTACTGTGTTCAACCAGCATCTCACTGTCATCTACTGTGTTCAACCAACATCTCACGACAGAAATGAAGTCAATTTGGTGGTTGCTAAAACCAAAGTCGCACCTGTTAAACAAGTATCTATACCTGGACTGGAACTCCTAGGTGCATTGCTCCTTGCAAGACTAATCAAAGTTGTCCGTAAGGTCTTCTCCAGCATTGAAATTTCTTTCCACGCTTGGACTGACTCTAAGACGATTCTCTGTTGATTAACAGCTCATCCTCGAAAATGGAAGCTTTTTGTTACAAACACTTCAGAAATATTAGATGCTATTCTCTATCATCAGTGGAGCTATATTTCTTCGAAACAGAACCCTGCTGATCTTCCTTCTAGAAGAATTGATCCTAAACTTCTACTGAACATATCCCTATGGTGGCATGGGCCATCATCCTTAGCGTTCGACGGTTCACAGTAGCCTCTACAATGTTCTATTAGTAACGAGACCAGTAGTGATGCAACTGCCTTGGCTGAAAAAAGGACAAAATAAATTTTTGTACGACAGCTTGACTAATAGTACTCCGGATAATTTATTTCACATAACTGTTCTTCTTTATTTAAAATAGTTAATGTAATCTCTTTTTGCTTAAGATTTATTTCTAGGTGCAAAGAACGGGTCTTTGGTTCTGAAGATAATAGCTTAAAAAGTTCCGAAGTAGTGCTTTCATCTAATGAAAGCTACGAAGCTGATTATTAAATGGTTCCAGTTTGTGAACTTCCATGAAGATATAAACGATCTTAAAAATAATTAATCTTCAACTGCTGAAAGTGTTTTAAGCTCACGTTTTCCTTTCCTAGACAATAATGGTGTTTTACGGATGGGAGGTCGTCTGCAAAATTCTGACTTGGTCTTCAATGCCAAACATCCCATAATTATCCCAGGTCAACATAGGATTGCTATATTACTTGTTAAACAATATCATGTAACTTATATGCCTGCAGGGCCCAGTTTACTAGCCAATATTTTAAAGCAAAACTATTGGATTGTAAATGGTAAGAAACGTATTCAATCCTTTATCCATAAATGTACTGTTTGTCACAGATATAAATTTTCATCTAATAATCAATTAATGGGAAACTTGTCAAAACAAAGATACAAATGGAAGGAACAACTTCCAAATTTGTCTGTAGGCGATACTGTATTAATTAAGGGGGACAACTTACCTCCTGGTGTTTGGCCATTAGGTAGCGTTGCTGAAATCATCCATCCTGGAAAGGATGGCAATGTTAGAGTTGTTACAGTAAAAACTATCAATGGCTATTTTTAAAGACCTATAGCAAAACTTTTACCACTGCCATTGCATGAATGATCTGTTGTTAATGCAATGGCAAGGATGGGAGCAATTGTTTGGATGTATATTTAATGTTTGCATTTCTTTGGCTTTATTTATTTTCTCAGTATTTAATTTTATGTTATATTTTATCCAATAATATTGTTACTGGAAACATGTTTTCTTTTACTATTGAGTTTGTGTGAATGGCAACAGTTGTTCATATATAATTTTGGTAGAATAGCGTCGTTAGCCGCACTGTGCTGCAGTCATTTTTCTGTTAAAGAATATTTCATATTTAGAATAAGTTTGTCTACAAAGCTGATTCCTTTTAGTTCAAGGCAACTACCTATATTATCTCTCACACCATGCCAGCAAGCCTAATGTTGAATAGAACTTCTGCAATCAGCGAGGACCTAGATTTCTTTTCCATCAGTGAGTGACACAAGGGAATCAAGACCTTCATTTATAACATTTAGCTCACCAGCAAAGACGGAGTAGTAAAGTTTCGTTCTTCAAGTGTTGTTCAAATGTTCATGCGATACTGCTTTGAATTTATGCAAGTTATGATTGCACCTTTTATGTTGAATTAAACTCGGAGGTATTTGACCCCTTTTAAATATCTTTTTGTGAAGAGAAGCATTTGATTTAAAATAAAAGGATAGACGACAAGTATTAATACTAATGTTCGCAAAAGTGAATGAACTATATATGTCTAATACTTCTGAGTCTAAACCTTGATATTGCTATTCTAGGGGCAAGTTTTTAATCGATTGTTATTTATTAAGCTTTATTTTAAAGAAAATAATTACAAATAACATAATAACTTTTACATAGATATGTACAGACCTAAGCATTTATGCGTTAGAGAAACTGCTAAAATAATGTATGTGATCAGAAATTTTAAAAAATACCCGCAATAATAATTATTGCCAAATTTCTTGGGATTAAGATAATTTGAATTCGCAGTATACTGCTTGTATATGTACTTGCCTGCTCGGGACTTTCAGATTGCAATATTTTCTAACGCACTTGATTTTTGTTTCGCCATTCTGAATTCTATTATACTAAGAGAGCCGTTTAATAACTGAATAATGATTAATAATTACAATGATAAATAATAAGAAAACGCATTTAATTAACTTGAATTTCAACGTGAAAGAGAAACGGTGTTGGTAATAAAAAGGAATTTAATTCTCGTTTTTATTCAATAACATTACGTCGATTTGTGTCTGATCGTAGTACAAATCTTTTTTTTTAGCATAATTTTCTTTTCTAGCAACAATTTTTTGTTTATTCTTCTTTCCCGCTCCTCACAGTATTTCCTGAAGTAGGTTGTTTATATTCCTACCTGAAAAAAAATGCATAAAACCAAAATTAACATACTATATTACGAAATCTTGTAGTAATAAGAATATTAAGCAATACTTTCATACATCAGTGCTAATATCGATTTTAGTTTCATAATAATTCTAATGTTATTAATAAAGGACTTATATAAGTAAATTTTTCAACACATCTATTACTTTTAAGGGTTTTAAAAATTGCATTCTGCTGGTTAATCTTCATCTCTGAATAGGGAGTTGGTAACTGTGACGATTATAAAGGTAATAATAAATTAAATATGATTATCATGATCTAATATTAAAAGAAGAAATTTGTCACCAATAACATCCGAATGTCATTACCAAATGCAAAATCAACCTGCTACTCTCTTATTGAAATTTGCCCATTAAAAACTAAAAAGTCAAATTTTTATGCATCAGATATAAGAAATCAAAATTCAAACGCTAAAACACTATATTTTTCGTAATTAATTTCGTATTAATTTTTCGTATCGTTTAATGGATTAAAAATAGTTTGTTTCATTTATTTTGAAAACGTAATTAAAAAAAAATGGTTTTTATCAGAAATTTTGGAAAAGTTTGTTACGCCTAACTTCGAGGCAAAAAAGGAAAGAAACATAAAGTAAGTTGGTTTGATTGCTGTAATTTTTTCTGAATTCATTTATAACTATGCGTCTATAAATTACTTAGGCTATAGTGTAGAATTGGATGTCCCTTCGATTAGCGACAAATTTTGTTCAATTTTGTCGATGAAATCCCATTTCTGGTTACCATGAGAGTAACTTTGTTTTAGCTTCCTGGTTTTTTTTTTCAAGTGAAAATAAATCGATGTGTACGTGGACAAAGTTAAGGCAGCGTAAAATGCCTAGATTGTGCAATTCTGGGATGTTTTCTTAAATGAAAATAGATTGGTGTGCCCATGAATACTGAGTTTGTGCAATTCGTTGACTTCTTATTTTGGTTTTGTGTAGCGGCCATCTTGAAATTATGCCTTCCGGTGCCGATTTTGGCGTCAAAAAAGAATCGCCAAAGAAAAAGGGGCCCCAAATTGTAAGCTTTTACCCTTACTTATATAATAAAGGTGATGGTGCTGCATAATTTAAGCGAATTGCTGTGGTTCTTTTAAATTCGAAATTTAATAGCAAAGGAAGTTATAGAAAGCAGTCAAAGTATTTATTCATAATGTGTGTTATTAATCTAACTCCGTATTTATACACATAAATAGAACCCACTTGCTTAGTTTTATACAACCAATGAATAAAATGCTTCTGATTAATTAAAATGTATATTCTAAATGCAGTTACGAATATTCTAAAATAATAGCGAGTAGAAAATACCTTAACGGAATGTAATATTTTAATTTATAGCATAATTCACTTGATGCAGTGAAGAAGTTCATAAGAAAATTGCAGTAACGATGATTTAAGATTTTTCTAAAATTTCTTTTAAGGAAATATAAAATTCCTGTTTGGTTAGTTCTTTTCAACTCGTTCCCCTCCCGATCCTTCGCTTTCTTCAGACGTATAAATATCGGTATCATTTGAAAATTTTTTTTCTAATTTCTTTTATCTATGTTTATTATTGTGATCGAATTCATATAAAACTAAGTTTCATTCCTCCATTAAGAATCTGGAAGTCTAGAAACAAAGACACATTCGAACAGAACGAGTGAAAATTTTTCTGAAATTTATAATAAACAGAGAGTGTGTTTGACTTTATTTTAACTGAGTAAGTTAAAATATTTATCCTTTTCGGATTTAAAGCATAATAATTTAAACCATAAATTAAAAGGCAGTTCATGTTATCAGACGGAAATGGACTTGTTAAGTCCAAAAAGAAAATTTTTGTGTACAGGAATAAGTTCCGCAAACTACTTTATTGTCATTATTATATTCTCTGTTATTACAAACGCAAGAATAATAGTAAAAATAATGACAATAATTCAACTACAAAATCACGAATGCTTGCCTTTTCATTTCTTCTTTCACTTCCTTCCCTCTCCCTAACTGCAAACTATTATCATGTGATATGCTAAGAGGGCAACCTTACTATTCTAGGTTTGAAGTTAATAAAAAATGAAGCCAAGAGGGGAGGAGAGAAAATTCTTTTTAGTTCAACTCCGATAATTTAGACTTCTCATTGAGATGACACTGAAGTGGATGGATAGGGGGCGCTACCATCGTGGGAAAGTTGAAATCGTCATTTGTTGAATGAAGTTGAGTGGGAAAAAATAAGCAAACGATAAATGAGACATAAAGGTGCAAATGTCGTGACTCTTTTCATCACCTGTTCACCAGGGGGTTCTGCTACAGTCCGTCCACGGTGCGAGGTCATTTTTAAGTAATGTTCGGGATGTCAATGTTCGGAAAGTGTGGGCTGTGATAGCGTTGAAACATGGGGATGTTGTGAAAATAGAGTAATAACACATGTTTTGACTTTGAAAAGCATAGGCGAATGCGAAAACAGGTTATGTTTATTTTCAGAAATGGTTTATTTCGAATGAAAGGCTTAACTCGGAAGTTTAGTAAGGATTGTTGTTTTTCACAATAATCAGGAAGTTTTCCGGGAAGATGCACTCCCCATTTTAAAAGAAAAAATAAATAATACTAACCATCCAAGATCTTAGTACTTTTTAAGAAACAGCTTATATATTTTAATAATCAAATAATTTCCGTAGTTATTTAAATGTGAAGTGAAACAGAAAAGCTCAGTTTTCAGGAAATAGAAAAGCTCAGCTGTCAGAGAAAAAACGAATATATTGTTCCTCTCTTCAATTGCATTGCAGTTTTTAAGCGAATATTTATTTGAACAAAAATCTGAACGAAAGTTACTGTATCACTTATTCTTTTCAGAAGTCTGTCAGTGTTTTACTGCAATTAATATCTTAATCTATTCTATTAAAATACACTGCATTTTCACTTGAAATAAAGGCTAAACAAAGTAAGAATTTGATAAAATTACAACTGCCATACACTAACTGTTTTCTCTAGTAACTTCTGTGTATTAGATTCTGTCAGCAATGTGTTCCATTTATCAGCCATTAAACATAATATAAAACACAAATAGTAAAAATGACGCTCTTAAGAAATATTAAAGAATGTTTAAACTGAAATTCTGCGCGAAATAAAAATATCGGTCATGAACTACTCTCAATGAAAATAAATCGCTGTAAATGGAAACAGATCGACGTCACACTTGGAATGGATGCAACATAGAAATTTCCAAAATGAATCTGCACACTTCAACGGTATAATACACTATGGCTGAGAAAAATATGAAAATTCTTATCATTCAATAATACAAGATGCATATCTTCGATTCTAATAATAGCGATTAAACAAGATGGTAATCAAATTGCAACTAGAATAAATGCAATCATTTCTGCTCCCCCCCAAAAGAGAAACGATATTTTTTTACGCCACTTACCTTATTGTATGCAATATTAATGTTTCACATTTTCATTTTCACATCGTTGTACGAAGTAAATAGGAAGTCTTGTAATCACGAAAAATTTCGGGTATCATATTTCAAAGAAAATATCCATTTTGACTGCTATCTAATGCAATTTAACGATGTTTTTGTGGGATATCTGAACGCAAGGGTAGAATAAAGGACTCTTTTCCCCCCTAAAAATTATAAAACTGATTTAAAATGGATTCTGAAGAGATTTTTTCGTGACGTCTGTGCAGCTATCACTTAATTAAGTTGAACATTTGTGCAACTGGAATCTGTAATTTTTGTTTTTAAAAATTTGTTTATATTTGTGAAATTAAAAATAATATTAATTCAAAAAATAATAACGCTTAAATCTAATAAACTATGCCCTTCAAAACTTTTTTCCTATTTTATATCTCATTGTTACATCTATGTTATTAACATGGAATTGTTTTGCATTATGTTATGGTGTAGCAGTATGCTATACAGAAAAACGTAAGGGGGTCGATGAAGAAAACGTCACTTTTAAAAGGGGTCGATGCAAGAAAAAGGTTGTGAATCCCTAACTTTAACATTTGGTGACACCGTCTATTTACTTGTATCCTTCAGTCTTTCAGTATTTATTGAATTCATTTAGTTTCATAATTATTCTCCCAAACTTATAGAAGGATATCAAATTCAACCCAGATTTTATATGTTGCGATTCCTCAGCCAGTCGATGTTTGGAGCAATTGCAGTGGCTTGACGTGGCTGAGTAAGCAGTGGTTCAGTATGATATGATTCAGCCAATCTTACATGTTTTAGGCTGTTATGACGAGTATCAACAGCTCATACTCATCAGTTTAGGGAAGATGGTCTTTTAAAGCTGCATTCTAATGCTTGTGGGTAGCCTAATGTGTAGTGGGCCGCCTTACCGTACAGCATACACAAATTCCAGAAGCGATGCAAGTGGGTAGGCACAGGACAGCGTCCAGAAAGTATATAATTATGGACGAACAGCTGGCCTCTATGTTCTCTTTCCAGCTATGGGAGGAAAGGAAAAAGAAAGGGACATTCTATGATTATTGGTGGCTGCGAGTCGATTATTGGTTATGAGCCATTTTCACGTGTCATCTCTTGAGCATGTGCACATGAGTAATCCGCTTATGGCAAGACGTCTGGAGGAAATTGGGATTTCTTCGTGATTCACACACTGTTAACTGCCTGTTTCGCCATCTCGTCGGTCAGGTCATTTCCAGAGATTCCCTTGTGGGTTGAGATCTCGCATAAAACAAAACGGTTAGGAACTGGAGTTCACAACTTTAGGCAGCAAAAAGCATGTGCTAGTGAACTTCTACGACATGCGTTGAATATTGCCTAGAGGTTAGGAATCGAATGACTATAAAATTTAGGATTCAAGGAAGTGGTTTAATAAGTAGTAGAATGCAGCAAAAAGAGTTGTTAATTTCCGCTTGGAAAAAAGAGTTGTTAAAACCGAGGAACTTCTACAATAGCAATGTACTGAGGAGAGTTCAGACGCATGTGCTGCTTCAGATCTAGTGCGCAGAGTGGCAGTGCATAGGCCTTTTCTGTCATTTGTACCAGTGAAGCATGACAGACATCAAGGATATTTCCTAATTTATTATGGATTCAGAGTTCAATGCGATAGCGGAGACTAATTATAAAAATATTTTCTTTGTTTCTGTGTTCTAAAAAATTTGATAAGTCTCTGAATAGGAAAAAGAATCTCGGACTGCAAGAAACAATATAATCCCTTACTCAAGAGCCTTTAGTCTTTAATGTTACTTTTCAAACTTGCTGCGATTTTCTGTGAAAATGATAAGTTACCCCAGTGCTCCTGTCACCTTGGTAAAGAAGTGAGAGTTTTTGTAAGATAGAAACGCTGCCTATGTTTACTTGCGTCTGACAACATGAAAACATAAGTTAGCCTTTTGGCATGTGATTTCACAATACGCCTTCCTTTAATTCATGTTACTGCGAAATTATGCAGTAGAGCAAACACGTTGATATTAGAGTAACAGATAATAAGTTCTACATTTGAATAGGCGGGTAATGGCAATAATACATATATGTATAAATGCTGATGATTTAAAATTCCAGCAGAGATTCGAAAATGCCCTTCATATTCAACAACATGGTGATGTGAAGATTTTACGGCGATGTTTTATCTCCATTAGACTCTATCACAAGGCAATTAGAAAGGCTTAAGAACCACAAAAATTCAGCTAACAGTTAAAACCAATTTTATTTAACATTTAAAAAAAGTAAATCACATCTCCCAAGAAGCTAAATATTTCACATTAATACACATGAGCCGACGCCAGACATCGGCTACGAACAGGCAGAAAAAAAAGGTGAGAAGTAAATAGTAAGTCTCGGCGAAAAAGTTAAAGTTTTTATCCACGCGCCATGGTGAGCACGTATTCAAACTGCGCAGCAAAAATTAACGTTGCCACTCGCTGCAATGAGGATTTCCACCATAATATTCCGCCTTTCCACGTGTCGGAATCACAAGAAGTCAGAAATACTCCGTGTTAAACTTGACCTTTCTGCCAAAATGAACAGTATACACTGGTGGTGTTTGGTTGGCCGGTACAACTATTTCAACCGTGGTGCTCGATGGATTTACTGTAAGTCTGCTCGGGAACGGAAACTGATGCTAGAGTATCTGAAACAAAAAGTGTAGGTTTCAGGAGGTCATTGCGAACTACTAACTCCTTTCCCTTAATGAGAAGTTTAAAATTTTTATTAAAACTTTTTATTACTTTAAATCGGCCGTCATACGGGCGAATCAGTGGTGGTTTCAGTGCATCGTGCCTCACAAACACGTGAATGCATGACTCTAAAGTTCGGTGCGCAAAATACTTATTGTTAATATGAGCTGATGTGGGTACTGGTGACATTTCTCTCATTGCTTCACAATTTCTGTATAAATGAAATCTAGTCAACAGAATTAGAAACCTGGGTCGCAAAAACTCTGGGAAGGCAAATAGTAGTCCCATAGGTATATAAGCATTTTGTACGGCGCCACGCGCATAGAGAAAAATCGGTACTTGTGATTGGATATTCAGATAACATCATTTTCTCTTGGCGTAATGATGTTTAGGCGGAATTCTTGCAGTTTCGTTTTTGTTGAATAACGTGCATGAGTGATACGGAAGCTTGAAAATTATCATTTGCATTCCTTGAATAATATTGCCAGACGAAAAAATTGACATGCAGCTTTCTGCAGTTAGCATCCTGTTTATGGAATAATAAAACTATAAAACCCTTCAAAGATGCTGTTAATATCGGAAGCAATCTCAAATGATTAGAGTATATAAATAAATGAGTTGATAAATTTAGTGCAAAAAAAAAGACATTGGATTACAAGATGATCTCCTATCGGATATTAAACGAGAAAATAGTTAAAGATCGGTATCCCTTACCTTTAATAGAAGATTTACTGGATAAATTACAAGATACTCGTACATTCACCACAATCGATTTAAAAAAGGCTTTCTTCCATGTTAGTGTTGACAAAAACAGCCGATATTACACGTCATTTGTCACCCATAATGGACAATATCAGTTTCTACGTGTACCTTTTAGTCTCTGTACCTCGCCTTCTGTATTTCAAAGATTTGTAAATTTCGTTTTCAAGGATTTAATCCTGCAGGGTCATGTTTTACTGTATCTAGATGATATCATAATTCCTGCTAAAGATAAAGATGAAGGGATTCAACGTTTAAAATCCGTTTTCTCAATTGCACCTGCTTATGGACTCGAAATTAATTTTAAGAAATCTAAATTTTTAAATCGTAGAATTGAATTTCTTTGTCATGTCGTTGAAAATGGTAAACTCTTCCCAGCTCTTCAAACAGCTGCTGTTATTAATTATCCTGAACCTAAAAGTCATAAAGATTTACAAAGTTTCCTTGGTCTTGCTCGATATTTTCGTAAATTTATTCTCAATTTTTCCATTATTACTCAACCATTAACTGATTTTAATTACTAAAGAAAGGTAACTTCCACTTTGGTGACAACGAGAGAAAAGCTTTTAATCTTTTGAAACAACGTTTATGTGGAAAACTCGTACTCAATATTTGTAATCAGCACAGCGATACTGAAATACACACTGATGCAAGTATCCATGGTTATGGTGGTATACTCATGAAAAGATCTATGATTGATAATTGCCTACATCCTGTTTATTACATGAGAAAAAAGACATCCGATACCGAAAAGAAATTTACCATTTATGAACTTGAAGTATTAGCTGTAATTCAAGCTTTGAAAAAATTTAGAGTTTATCTTTTAGGAAAACACTTCAAAATTATTACTGACTATAACGCGTTCAAAATGACAATGAACAAGAAAGACTTAAATACACGAATAGCACGTTGGCCATTGATATTAGAAGATTTCGATTACGAAATAGAACACAGAACAGGAATACGAATGACACATGTCGACGCATTGAGCTGATCCCCTGTTATGGTCATCACTCAAGATAGCCTCATTTTGAAAATACGAAACGTCCAAGAGCAAGATGATCACATCCGAGCTATCAAAGAAATTTAAACGTTAAACCTTATGATGACTATTGTGTTAAAGCTGACATACTTTATAAATTTGTAGACGGTAAGGAGTTACTTGTTGTTACAGAATCAATGCAAAGTGATATAATTAAGGACTCACATCTTCATGAACATTTGGCTTCTAAACGAACTGAAGAACTCATCAAACAAGAAATTTATATACCTAAGCTTAAAGATGAAATTAACAAATACATTGCTAATTGTGTTCCTTAATTAATCGTAAATGTGGTAAACAAGAAGGTATGTAGCATTCTATACCCAAACAAGATGTACCACTTTATACATATCACATTGATCATTTAGGACCACTCCAGAGTACTCATAAAAATTACAAGTATATATTTGCTGTTATTGACTCTTTCACAAAGTTCGCATGGCTTTACCCAACAAAATCTACTGACAGCGCCGAAGCAATATCTAAATTGGAAAATAAAAAATTTGTCTATGGAAATCCTTCGCGTATAATTTCAGATAAAGCCTCAGCATGTACTTCAAAAGATTTTCAAGATTATTTTTCAACCAACAATATTCAGCACATTCTAATTACAACAGGACTGCCTCGTGCCAATGGACAAATTGAGAGACTGAATTCTGTCACAATTTCTGTTCTCTCCAAATTATCGATTTAGAATCCGTCAAAATGGTATAACACATGTCGGTGAAGTTCAGCAAGTGATCAACTCAACATACCAACGCAATATCAATACAACTCCATTCGAACTCATGTTGGGAACTAAAATGAAATCTGCTAATCATGACAAAATTACAGAGCTGTTAAATGCAGAGATCCAGTCAGATTTCGTCAACGCTCGTGATGATCTTCGCAAGGAAGCTAAACAACAGATTTTGAAAGTCCAAGCTGAAAATCGTAATACTTACAATCTGCGACGTAAACGATCCCGTAAGTTCCAGCTTCACGACCTAATGGCAATCAAGCGTACGCAATATGCACCTGGTCTTAAACTGAAACCCAAGTTTCTCGGGCCCTACAACATCGTGAAAATCATACCAAATGACACTTATGATGTTCAAAAATGTGGTTTTTTTCGATGGACATATGAAAACAAGCACTTGTGCCGAATTTATGAAACCTTTGACTTCATCAGAACATACTAACTGAACTACCTACCTACTATCATTATTTTATGGACATTTTCTCATATGAACTGATCTACACCTTTGGACTTTAATTCTATCCATCTTTTCTTTGATTATGATTAATAACTTTATTCTTTTATTTTTTTAGGTGCTGCTTTTAGAAGGTCCAGATAGAATATTATGTTCATTTATCTCTTTAATTTAGTATTTTCATTTATTACTTAATAGTGTTAGTATTTTCATTTTTAGTGCATTTTATATGTTAAATTTAACAGTTTGCTCTTGTCATCTGAGAGCAGATGACGATGTCTGATGGCCGAATTATGTAGAAACTGTAACTGTAACAGAGTAACATTATGTAAAAGCGCCACATAGATTAGGGTATGATCAGAAGAGAGCTTGATGATAGTGAACACAGACGTGTAAAGTTCTAACGATTGTTCTTCTTTTTACTTTTCTTTTCATTCTAATGTAAATAAGTAAATCCTAGTTTAACTTCATGAGTTGTAGTGATGCTTATCATAAATTCTTCCCATATTATTATTGAAATTTTGTTGCGATCTGTCCTTTCACAATGCAGAAAATATTTCTTTTGCAACTGTATATGCTATTTCCATGTTAATGTGCATGTCTTTCACACTTCTATTATTCTTTTGCCTTAAATAAAAGAAAAAAGCGCATTCAATACATTCGCTGAAGACACGTGTATAAGAAAAGAAACTTTCTTCTCTGAGAAACATTAATTTTATACAAAGGTACAAAAGATATCACATATTAAAAAATGGGCAATATTCATAAAGTACATATTTATGGGAAATATTCAACTTACACATAGTTATCTGTATTTCTGTGATCCAAATCTACTGTAGTCTAACTTCAAAAATAAATTTTACTTTTTCAGACTGACTACAAATATCGTGAATTTACTGTCTATGTTAGTTCCCAACGTTTTTGCTGTTTGCAAAAATTGACTTGTCTCGTGCTTTCAGAGATTGCATCTGCAAAGGATATATATTTAATGAACATAAAACAATGAACTAACAAGCACAAAAACTTTAAAACGAAGGCTTTTAAATTAAGAATACATTTACTAATTTATTAAAAACCCCTGCACCTAATATTAATACATATTTAGGGATTTACCGCACTAGAAGAACTACTGATTTTCCTCTCTATGAAAAAAAACTACATTTTTTAAAATTAAATTCACCGTACTACAGTGCTGTAATAAGTGTAATCGGCAACAAAAATATAACGCTCGTCATTAACGATAATAATCTTTTCGGCGCTGCTATCAAAATGTAAACAAACGGTATGGAGATGTACTTTCGAGCTCAAGAAGTCAAGGCGTTCCTAAGCGTAGAGAAAATGATATCATCGGAAACCATACCCAATCACGAGGATGGATTTTTCCTGCGTGGTGCGTACAGAATGCTTATATGCGTCCCGTAGACCATCTCCGAACTGGTTACACCCGACCCAGATCTTCCTTATATGTTGATCAAAGACCGATAAGTACAGTTGGAAGACACACCGGCCACTCGACTTTATAACGACAAATCAACGCCTGTTTAGTGAGAGGTGAAATCTCTGAAGCAGTCCATTTTCTGCATGGTGATGTGAGGTAGTTCGAGTTTGATGAACACCAAGAAATTTATTAAAAGTAATGAACATGCGCGACTCAAATTATCGGCCCTGATCGGTTCTTAATGGTGATGGGAACTTCAAACCTAAAAATCCAATGGGTGATAAACGTCCGAGTTTTAACTTTGGACTTCTGGCAGTCGATGCAAGTATGAGTCCAGGTAACACAATCCTTTGACACAGAAGGCAAATCAAATGAGAATCTGTCTTTTGCATGGTCATATACCTGGATGAGAAAGTCCATTGAGTGATTCAAACACTGCTTTTCTGCCTTGGCTGGGAACAAAGGGACGTATCTTGTGATTACTTGCGTCACAATGAGACAATTACATCTTTTGTAGTTTTACTAAGCTACTTTCAGTGGACAACTGATGTTTCAATTCGGGATCATTATGTCAAACTATAAAGCAATCTGTGCAAAACTTGTTACATCCAGCGTATTAATAACAATAATTAGTGACAGTGTCTCTGCCACAATATTTTCTGGTCCATGAACATATTGTATATCGGTAATGAACTGGGCAGTATTACTTCATTTGTCTAATCTGCCTGGGAGATGCAGAATCTGATTTTTCTAAACAAAATATTAGAATGCGATGATTTGTATATATTCTAAAATATTGTCCTTAAATATTATGTTGAAAATTCTTTACATCGCAGTAGATAGCCAGCAATTTTCTATCGTATGAGCTGCACTCAGCTCGAGCCAATTTTCGGGAGAAAAAAAAGGCTAGTCGTTGAAGGCCATTATCGCGTCGTGAGTGCAAAACGGCTCTAATAGCCTCATCTGAATCATCAATCATCAATGGCAACTGCTGACCAGGGGCATGGTAACCAAGTGTCACTGAATTAGTTACAATGAGTTTTACATTTTTCGAAGGGCGCAGTTGTTTCCACTGCCCAAGGGAAAGGGACGTTTATCACTGTTCTTAGAATCTTTTAAGAGGGAATGAAGCGGACCTTGAGTAGTAGCTGCCTTAGGCAAAAATCGTTCGATAAAAATTCAACATTGTCAAAAAGCTCTTTAATTCGAAAATTATTACAGGTTTAAGGAAGTTAGAATTGAAGTTTTTCAGAAAGAGGACGAGCACTTGAATGCGTAACTAAATAGCGGAGAAATAATACCAATTACTTATCCACAATACATTTAGAAAGATTCAAATTTTAACCCGCACTTTTAAAGTCTATAAAAAAAAAATCAAACGGAGGTGGTTCTCGTGTTCGTCTTCATTTGCTAAAGCCACCATCAATTCATCAAAGTAAGAAACACAAAAGTCTAAATCAGAAAATACTTGATGAATAAATTTCTGGAATGCTTGGCCTGCGTTTCGCATACTAAACAGGGTTAAAGAACTCAAATAATCAAATGGAGTAGTAACAGCTATTTTAGACAGGTCTTCTGGGTTAACAGGGATTTGATGGTATGCCCTAACCAAATCAAGTATTGAAAAAATATTTTTTCCAAAAAAAAAAAATTAGTATACGTTCCTGAATATGCGGTACGGGATACCAATCAGGAATAGTCACCGTTAGCCTTACGAACTATGTAAAGGCGGTGGCCCAAGCACTTTTAGATGATTCCTTGCGACATGAGGTGTTCAAATTTCTTTCATGCCGCCTGGAGTAAATCCAGCAACAAACGGCGAGCTTCACAAAACACGAAGGGGCCTTTAGTCTCAGTATAACTGAAAATTACTGAAGTTTAATTATTGTCGGTTACACAAGAAAAAACATTGAGCTCAGGATACTCAGCTAGTAATTTATCAAATTTAGAATCTCGAAGAAGTACAGATAGGCCTAAATCAAACGAACTCTTAAACATTTTGCTCAGCGATGTCAAATCAGTTCCGCAATCGATAAGACAATTATTAGCAATGTCAACAACTAATCCATATTTTCTAAGGAAATCAGCGCCTAAAACTGGCTTATTTACATCCACAAAGACAAATGACTAAGTAAAGTGCTGCGTAAATTTAAATCCAAAGTAATATGTTTGGTGCCAACCTTGAGAATTTTAGTTCCGTTCGCAGGGAACCAAATCAAATCCTCAGAAGACCTAAAATACTGAGCATACGTTTTTCGTAATGTCGACACATCCGCTGCGGTATCAATTAAATATTTTAATCTTGAGGAGGGATCGAGCAAAAGTATCGCCATATTGGCCAGCAAGCGATTTGGCATTTCCTGTTTTACGAAAGGAACACAGAGACTGACAGCTCCTTACATCCTCGTCATAAAAACAAAGGTCATCTGATCGCCGTTTATAGCGATTAGTGCGTTCACGCGACCTTCTGTGCCGATGTGAATGCCAAAAATTGTGCTTAAGGCTGCGAGAATTACTTCCTAAAGCAGATGTTAACTTGCCAGCTTACTTTGTCAGTTACGCTATCTGAAGTTCCAAACGAGTTGTGGCACATTCAGTTAGCTCAGGGATAACGATAGTACACGATAGTCACTAATCACATAAGAGTGAAATGCGAGCTCAGTAATAGTATCAGAGACCGTTACCAGTTTACTCACATCAACTTCACTGAGAGCAGAAAAAATAGATTGTGTATTATTGGACAGCCTTTCAAAACCGCAAATATCTTAAGAAAGGTTCAACTGCGGTATCACGTGCTAAAGCCCTGCTATGAGTCAACAACTGAAAAGAAGCTGGTCGCCAAGCTCAAGACCTTGCAAAAGAGTACGGATTTGCGACGCTTCTCTTTCAGGATGTATTGCAATCAGTCTTTGTTTTAGGGTATCATATCTTCCAATAGCGAGAGGTTTTTAAAATGGTATCACTAACAGAATTTAGTATATCAGAATCCATAGCAGCATTCATGGTTAAATTTTGTTAAATCCGAAGTTGTATTGGAAAGGGGAAATTGCGCTTCCGATCTAACAAACCATAATGCAGGGCTTGCTTTCCAAAAAGGCGATAATTTTACAGAAACACGCGATACCTGCGCAGCTGCTATATTTTCATTTGGGTAATCTTCAGTAGAAATTTCATTACACGACATGACTATTAAATTTAGAAACAAAATATAAAATATTCAACTCATAAAAAATGTATTGTACACATTAATGAATAAGAAACAACCAACTCCAGGGGATACCGAGAACGTGCAATAGAAATATTCTCTTTAAAAAAAAACACTTTAAATATATTCTAAAATTCTTTCAAAAATCCAATAAAATTATGAGTTAATTTTTTTTTTGAAAAACACTTACTCTTAAATTCTGAAAAACAACCAAACGAAGAAAGTAATTTAATTCTACCTGCATTCAAAATGTAAAGGTAATCCAGTTTCAGCATCGACACACAAATTGATGGATATCTTTCAGCAAAATATTCTTGAGAATTATTCATCCTGACGTAATACCGCAGTGAAATCACAAAATTCATCCAGGTTTCTCAAAACCTTCCTCCAGCAGCACATAAAACTTCAGTCTACTTCGTTCGAGTAAGTTCTGGACAGCAAGATTTTATAACTAGAGATGCGCCTTCCGTACAAAATACATGGGCGAAATCATAACTAGTTTCCAAGGCAGGTATTGCTGCAACATATGGTGCACCAGCGCAGTTCTTGCTTTAGGTCACCAAATATGGTAGTGTTTTATCATCTTTAGATTCCATCAGAAGGTCATTAGAAAGGCCTAAAAATCACAAAGCTATGGCAAGCACACATACATATTGCACAACAAAGATAAATTTGGCCACTCACTGCAATGAGGATTTCTGCCGTAAAATTCCTTAGATGCAATGCCTAATCATCACTGTTTGCTATAAGATCGCAGTTTGAGAAAAGTAAATTATGCTATTGTCGTATTTAGCGCCATGTAGCACATAAGAAGTTCTTCACTTGGTATGTTGAACAGAGAAAGCGAATGGAAACCCACGACTTTTCTCCATTATAATCAATAATCAGAATAAAATTTAGAATTTTAAGAAAATCAAGCTTTTGTAAAGTGGATTCGCATGACAATCAGTTACTGTGTTGGAGACACGAGGACACAAATGCAAGGTGAGCAGAATAGTCAAACACATATATGTTTGAACACTCTGCGCAAATAATAATCAGTTAACACGTTATTTTTTAGCTAAGCGATATTATTTTAACAATCTGTAGTGATAAATTTGTTATTAATCTACAGTAGTGTTAAAAAAAATAACAAAAATTATTGCATTGAAGAAGACATTCAGACAAACGCAAATTTTCAATAAAATGTTAAAACACTATTCATTTTGAACTAGAATTTAGGTTTATAGACTAATACATTTGATAAGTATAGTTTCTTAAGCGTTGCATTAAATTTTTAATATATTGCAAAATTATATTTTGTTAAAGCATTTAAAAATAAACGAAAATCAACTCATTAAGGAACGTAGAATCTCTTCTTATTAGGAAAAATAGTTATTCTCTCTTAGATTTAATTACCTGATATCAGACATTTTTATGCGTCATTTGTGTGGTAAATAAATATATTAATCAAGTATTTTGACACTGCATAAACATTAAGACAACTAATTATGATTTACTTATAGAGACAAGCGGGACAGATGAAAAATGAGCAATGCCCTCGCCGGGACTCGAACAACGGACCTTTCGAATATGCGCCGAATGTGCTGACCACTCCTCCACAAGGGCATGTCAAGACGGCGGAAGAAACACAGGAAAATATAATATATAAAGAGGTTATATACTCCCCCTTTTAAATGGCAACTGGGGATCAGGGGACTCAATCGCCAAATCCTGATGCTGGAGAATCATTACCCACCACCTTTTTTGTTAGGGCGCCACTGTAGAGACATTAGGTACTTTTTTTTAAAGCAGGAGAGATGAAAAATGACCAATGCCCTGGCCGGGACTCGAACTATAGAACTCTCGAATACGCGCCGATCGTGTTGACCACTACGCTACGAAGGCATACTAAGAAAGCGGGAGAATTAATTTATATATTCCCCCTTTTAAAGGGCGACTGGGGATTAAGGGACCCAATCGCCAAATCCTGGTGGTGGAGAATCATCATCCACCACCTCTTAGTTCGGGCGTCGGGCGCCACTGTAGAAACATTAGGATTTTTGGAAAAGCTGGAGACATGAAAAATGAGCAATGTCCTCCCCGAGACTCGAACCACGGACCTCTGAGATTCGCGCCGAGCGTTCTGACCACTACACCACAAAGGCATGCCAAGAAGGCGGGGAAAATACCTTATAAACTTTACGTTATTTAATGCAGAGGAGTTAAAAAATATCTGGCAAAGATATAAGGGCGGGAAAAGGAGACCGAAATGAGCTGATTCTGTAATGAAATGTGTGTGCGAAACTGCTTTGTTGAAGTTGCACAGGATGCCATTGAGCGATTAGTAAAGCTGTCTGCTGATGTAAATCATTATTCTCCTGTGAGTTTCGAACATGCATCATAACACCAACGCGAAACCCACTGATAAGCATTTTATGCATGCGGCTGCGAATAAAACGAGAAGTTACCCAAAGGATGTACAGAGAATGATTTCAGAGTACTTTCTTCGAGCAGCTGCTCAGTTTCATACATTTCCGTAATATTTGAATTTAAATACTGCTATCGAGAATTGACGATAGGAGAACCCCCCCCCAAAAAAAGAGGGGGCGGGGGAAAGAAAGAAAGAAAGAAGAAACAAGCAATAGACAAGATAAAGAATTTGTAATATTTAACATGTACAAAATGAACGAAAGCAATTTCACGAAATTAAGTTTTCATAAATTGCTTTTCTGCATCATATATAAATATAAATTAAAGAATCCAGCGCTCGCAGTATTCATTTATTCTTCTTTAATGTAAATGTGACCCGTGAATTTAAAATTCAACTTTCACAATTTTACAGGCAAAAGCTTACTGTGATTGTTAGTATGCTTTACTAATCGGTCACTTTTGGAAGCAATTATAATAATGCCAGAAACTAGGGGTTCAAGTACAGTAATCAGGTTCTTAATTTTGTTTAAAATATTTAACGAAAACTAGGTCTACAAACAAGAAATTCACACTCTTAGTAGATACCCTTTTCTTTAATAGATTGCCATAAAAAAATAAATAAGTAAAAGGACAAATGAATAAAAATAACCATTTCCTTTCTTTCCCTTGTTCTAATTTCTTTTCTCCAACAAAGGGCAAGCATGAGGGCATTTCCTTAGCCTGCTCGACACTCCACCTTCGAATGTCCCATCGCGACCAATGGCAGCTGAGAGCCGGCCCAGGGATGGCCAACCCCTGCCTTATTTCAGGGTGGTCATCATTAGGACGGCGCCAACAGCCATCTCGTAGCCAGCCGAGCAGAACGTAGAAAAAACAATACGAGCCGCTACTCTCTTATCATAATACCTTGTTTTCTCTTCGATCAGTAAATTGTCGTTAAGTCGGAATTTTTCACGCTCCTGAATTTGCACCCCCTTCTATTTTTTTCAGTTAAATAGGCGGGGGGCGTTTGATTTATGGCTGAGCGACGTTCGAAATACAGTGCTAGTAGAATCGGAAGGGATCATTTTGGAACTGTAGTGACTACTGGATAAAGTCTTCATGTTTTTTGTGAGTTCGCTTATTATTACTTTTTCTTTTCTATTTTTGATTTCTTTGTTTCTTTGTTACAATTTGAAAACTCTCTCAGTTCTGAGTACCGAAAACAAGGTTTTCAGATCTCATATCAGCTCTAAAATAAAATGGCGCACTGAAATTGTAACCTTTCTGATCTTGCTTTGGCCTAGAGAGCCGCTGCTCCACTGCACTTTTTTTTAAATCGTTTTCTACTTCGCAACACACTAAACAAGGCAACAAAATCATCGAGGCAGATCATTAGTCTTTTAAAGAATGTTTTCTGTTTCTCGATCCTTCTTGTAAAATACGAGTACTAAGATCATGTTAAGGTATTCAGTACCTAAAATAAGAAAAATAATTTCGATTTTGATCTTCAAAAAGATTTTCCTTTTTGAAATTTTATGTTCCTGTTACATCAGCTAATGGCATCATATATTTAAGAGAAAGACCTCCTATAAAAAAAGTGTCTATAGCATATCCTGGTAGCGTCAAAAATTATCTCGTTCTGTCTCTCATGAACTCCATATGTTTTTCTCCATTAAATAAAGAAAGACTGAAAATAAAAATCTCAACTTCTCTAAGTTTTTCTGTATACGAAGGAATACTGAAATTTTACGAAGGAATACGTTAATCTTTCTCTTCGAAAATAAAGTGCGTTGTTACGCAGGATTTCTCAAAAATGGTATGCAAGCTTTGCTTAACCGAATCCATATAACGCACGCCAATACTGAGTGCCATCGTAAAAGAAATCCTGGGCTCTCGGGTGTTTCTATGTTTTAAGGCTCTCACCGACAAAAATGCTGTCAAGAATAATATAAACAATCAACGAATATGAGCCCTTATACTTACGAGGCCGAGGACATTGACCATTGTGCTGTCAGTTACGGCGGAGCTGCCGCTACCAAATCCTCGACTAAGAAGCTTAATAACACATTAAAGAACATTAAACGAAGCGTAAAATGAAAGATTTGAATTTCAATTGGGTTTCAAATCCAAGCCTCTTTTCTATTCTGATACATTCTCGATGTTAAGATGCCGAAGATCCGCTGCATAGCTTTTTAACATTAGTACTCAAATGTTTATCGACTAAATGAATCCTCACAAAGAAGACTGCATATTCATTTCAATCGAGAAAACTAAACTGCAAAATTTTCTTGCATTAGTCAGCGAATAGGCTTTTTGTTCTTCGAAGTTTGTGGAGATTCCATGAAAATTAATTTAAGCTGTACGCTGTTTAATCTATCTAATGTTTACAGAATGTTCATCAACAAATATACGTCTTTTATATACTCGAAATGTCTAGAAATGTTTCACAAGAAATAATACGACAATTTTTTTTAAAAGATATAAATAACAAAATAGCATTCATAGTTTTGCACATCTATCTCCTACATGTGTATGAAACAACAAAGATCAGCTACAATTTCGTGAAAAAATGCACAGCTTTTCTCAAAATTTTCTTCAAATATTCTTAACTTTTAATCCTGTCAGAAATCCTCTCAGAAAGATGTTATCATACTGATCCATTCTAGAACCAGACCACAAGAGGCTTAATAACAGCTCAAAGCAAAAACCTGTTCACTTGCTGGAAAAAAATATGTTATTCTACTAGATGTGCTCAGCTGTGCCGACATAAATTTTATCCGAATCTTACTAATAATTCCATTTACATCGATTGATAACACTAATTATTATAATTTATCAGTGTCTAATTCATTTTTGAAAAGTGTTACATTATGTTAATGAATCTATTAGTTGCTCATGTAAAATTATTAAATATGTCTTTTAAAATTATGTGGCTTTACTTGATCTGGAACTAATAGCCCCATTAGATGTGAAATTAATTATTGCTGGATCCGAAGTAACTACAAGTCATGATAAGATTATAAATAACCTTTTTATTTAAGCAGAATCTAGAACATAAAGGCACTTTTTTGTGATAACAATATCAGTCACAGCTCATTGTGATGCAACTCAACAAAAATAGTCAGATTCAAGTTAAACGTAAACAGTAGTCAAAAACTACACAATTTAAATCTTATTCTAAGCTGGCTCAGTAATTCTAACAGGAGAGTCAAGATCAATTTGGCCTTGTTTGGTTTATTTGATTATGGTAAAGCCCATCCGAGGGGAGAGATGCCTTCTCGGAGGACTTTCTAATGGAAACTGGTTCGTAAACGCGTAACACATGGAGAAAACAAAGAAAACAATGTTCATGCCGCCGGCCCGTTAGCGGGATTCGAACTTCGGACCGAATTACCAGTGTTCAGTGAGTTTACCGCTAGGCCGCTGGTGGGCCCAAAATCAATTTGTCACCAGCGAAATAACGCAAAGCCGAATAATTACAATTATCCGACGTGGCAGGAATCAAGTGCAGTGGGCAGCGTAACCAGAAACCTGCTCTATCTTAAAATCGAAAAACCTTCAATTTAAATACTAGTTATCTCATTTACAATCTGGTGAGTAAAACGGAAGAGTTTTCCTAAAGATCATAATAAATGGTTAATTTAAATAATAACCCAGCATATTTCCCCCACAGAATTTAACCACAACGAAGGTCATTAACACCGTGCTAATATTTTAAATTCTAAATCTACAACATGAGCCAACGTTTAGAACAACATGCATTTAAATGTCTAAATTTATAATTAAAATTTTTCAGAAGTTACAATTTCACCTCATCGCTACATTTACTTTTTTGTCATTCATCTCCTTCCAAGCATCTGGAAGGGAAACTATTTTAGCAAATATATCTTTGAATACTTGTACCTTTCATATTGCCCTTTACAAAACACCTTTTTAATACTCTGCACTTCCTCTTTTACCCCTGTTCTCCAGCACTGCCCCGTATGTAAGTGCGTGTGTAAATGTACCAAGTTTTCCACAAACTATCTCCTAACGAAATTCTATATGTAAAGACCTTAGACACTAGATCTCAACGAACACCTTATTTAAAGACTATACCTAATGTGCTAACCTTAATTTTGATTAAAACTTTCGTGTTGGCTCGACATCCTAACTTCTGACTACTTAAATTCACTTTACATTATTATCACTTGCTAGCTTGTACTTTAAATTTATCACTGACGACATCAGAACACAAAATTTTTACAAAATAGTTGTAAGGTATATTTTAATTTTATAACAGTTACTTTAATTTCAAAGTCTCTTTACTATCAATTCTTGTTTCCACTTACGACTCCCTATCAGAATGAGTTTTTAGAACAGAGTTGGATGCAAATGAGTTAGAAGAAGTATTTAAGGAAGGTTCAATTTACTTTGAGTGAGAGAGCTAAGAATCCTGAGTAGCGTGTGTTTGCTTTTGGGCTAAGTCACTCTTGAAACAGTTACGCTCGGCTGTATATTACGTGCCTTTTGATATTCATCGGGCAGGTTAAATTAAGGGCCAACTACTTTAAATACTTGTGTTTAGCTTCGGCTAAGTCTCCTTTAGTTAGTTATAGTTTAGTTTCTTATTTCTTATTCTGAGTTGAAGCCCGAGTAGAGGTTATGTTGTAAGCCTGAGAAAGGGGTCGACTCTTAATCTTATTTTGACCTAAATAAAGAGTACTTTAACCCTTCTTGATACTACATCTTTAGTTATTTGAACTCAGCGATAAGCCGTTACACAGTTCACTAGATTCCTCAACTTTCATCGTAGACAAAAGGAGTGAGAAAGTCCACACAGTAAACAGAACGTTTTACTTTTACATGACAGTTAACAAACATACTTCATAAAAAAAAGTATAAAACTTCATCTATATTCAAAAGATTCCAGAGTTTGCAGTTTACAGCGCAAGTTACAAAAATTGCTTAAATCTATTCCACAACGTGCCAAAATGTTCTCAAAGCAGTCTCTTTAACTGAAATCCCAGTATCATGTTTATACTTGAGATTAAAAATCTTTGAGACAAATGCATAACTAAATTAAAAAGCTTCTCGCTTTATAAAATCTAAGATGCTATCGTTTGCGGCAAAATTCACTATAAACAGCAGCTGTTATATTTAAAATTAAATACAAAAAGAAAATAAATTTCACTTATCTTTTGCTTCGACTACACTCCTGTTCTGCCTAGCAGGAACTCTTCTGCACATATCCCTGAGAAGAAAAAATAGTTCTGCGATAGACACAAAATTTCCTCATTGGCAGTTGATTTCTTGATTCGTCCTTTAGTAGTTTGCTCTTCCTGAGCGTTGTCCCTTATTCGTCTGAATTCAGTCTGAAGCTACGGGAATTCTGGAGTCGCCGGATGCTTTCTTGCTCCCTGATATGCCGTTGGAAACCTCCTTCGGTTTGCCTGGTACTTCACTGGTTTAACTGACTCTTAATATGCCGTCGGAAATCTCCTTTTGCTCTTTCGAAACTTCACCGAATGCGCTGGCCCGTCATCTATCGTCATTTGATTCTGATTTGGTTGCCCCGACTTCTTCCCGTCGTTGTAAAATTCTGTCGTAACTGGGTTTCTCTTTCGTTGACTTTCCAACAGGCGTTGCTGGTCACTCGGTTGGTTACCGCATCTGAGAGATCTTTGTAATTTTCTTTTCTTTTAGGATAATTTGCCTTTTCTCTTCTTGACCCTCCCCGTTATCCGTAATTTAGCTGTTTTCAGGCTCTTCAAATGTTGTTCTTTTCTCTTTTGCACCATTTCCAGCCTCTTTTCTTTTTCTTTGTGAACTTATATTCGAGATGTTGATGGTGAATTGGCCGCAATTCTCGTTGACTATTCTTTGCTCACATTAGATAAATCTTAAGAAACTTTTCTCAGAAGTGGAATATTAACACGCTCATAATAATACTTGGTCTGGTCTACATTTAGTTTTGCACTTTCACTAGTTTGACCTCTCAGATACATTACTGTTTCCCTTAGTCTCTCAATTAAAATAGGCCTCTAAACTTAATATAAAACTTCCCACTTTTCCTTCTGGTATACGTGAAGAGAATATTTAATTTTCAAGAACTTTATCTCCTATCTTAAAATCGCCTTCCCGCCATTTCTTGTTATATTAAAACATTTGTTTCGCCCTGACCATATCCGAATTTCTAACTGCCTCGTCTACTCATTTCTGGATATCTGTCATCTTAATTCCGCAGACCTCTTTTGAACAAAAAAAATTTAATCTAAGGACGTAATTCTTTTTTATTTGTTCATTTATTTTTGTCTCTTTTTGGAAATCCAGGAGGCCCACAAGACTAGGCTTCGAGAATCAATTGTAGCCCGCGAAACACAGGCTGAGAAACGCTGCCTTATGTTAAAACGCAAAAGTGACAATATTCTTTCGTTATTAAAGAGAAAAAATGTACTATTATAATTTAACACAATGCTGGTAACGACGTGCTATACGTAACTATTAATCAAATATTATTAAACTTCAGTATCTGAACCGAACATCGCTTGATATGCAACATTTATTATTATGTATTGTTTCATATAATAATGCCTATCGTTCTTGAAATGCTTTATTGTGGGTTTGAGGCACTACGCTTTATCATAATAATGAGTTTGTTAAGTCCACCGCAACACTTTCGCAGTAATTCAAAGCCGAACCTCTCGATTGCTAGTCGGACGTGCTTCAATGACACCCCGAAAGCACGCGGTAAGAAGGGAGAGAATACTTTACAAATTAAAATAAAAAATTAAAATTTGAAGAAAGATAGATGTGTTATTATTATTTCACAAGAAGAGGACGCTCTCTGTTTTCTGAGATGATTTTATTGCATCATGTTAACTGTATATGACTAGAATTATATGATGGGTATTTGGGCGTAAGAAAAATTAACAGAAGTGAAATACTACTGCTTTTGATACTCATCAAGGCAAGAAAGTTGTTTAATATTTTATTAATATACCATATTACCGCAAATTTAATGCGATCATTTTATATCTATATATATGCAGAAAGAACCAAGCATGAAACCAGTAGGTACAAAGTTTAAGCTGTTTAACAAGCCGTTATGTTACTTTAAAGCAACTCTCAAACCTTGCTGTTCCCGCTATCTTCCTAGTCATTGACCCTATCTTCTCGTCATTAAACTATTAATGTAAAAATATTTTCTAGACTAGAAAGTGGTAACGCATTTTGGAAATTGTATAACAATATCGAGGTAGCATGGAATCCGAAAAGTTTTAAAACCTTAGTGTTGTGCTGTCTCATCGCAAGTGTGTTCCCCGTAATCACCGTGTTTGCATTATTTGCATTCCACCCTCAAAGGGGATTTAAGACACGAGTTTATTTAAAGAAGACTCTTAAAATGTGATATACGCTCACAAATTCGGCTTGATGTAATTGCTCTGTTAATGTTATCCGGAAATCTCGTTCTCTCTTAATTTGAAGTTCCAAATGGTGTTCTCTTACAACATGTGATGGAAGATTAGAATAAATAATTTCGAGCCCCGAGCATTCACAGTTCACTCTAAACACTTTAACTTTAATGCCTCTGGACTCTATTCTACCTACAGGTGAAGCATGTGCTCCACGAGCATTACCGTGACGGATCCCGAAAAGCATAATTAAAGCCACCTAGCGGATATCTTTCGATAATTAATTTTATTCCTTCTTTCGTTAAAACTGCGAAAGCAATTCTCTTGTGGAAATACTGAAATGAAAATTAGAGGGCTTCAGGTAAAATTGTTTTTGCAACGGTTAAATAACATAGATACCTGCTATAACATTTAAAGATTACAAGAACATGAAAAGAATTAGCACTGCTTAGTGGTCAGTGGAAATGGAATATTTGTCTATTCATTGACAGAGTCTTTCATATGATGTATATAGCTTTTCAATATTTCAAAGCACAAGGATGCCTAGACATCGCATTTTCATTTATTTCTGTCAAAAAGTATTCTTAATTTGAATGTCAGTCAGCCTTCCACTAATCAGGGACACTTTAATAATTGTTTTTATTTTGCATTTTGTTGCAACTAGTAAAGCGCTCTCACATAGAAATAAAAGAGTAAGAAAGACTTAAGAAAGTTTAACTACCCTTTATTTCTTAATAATTACAATCAACTCCTAACTCGGAGTATACAGCAAAGCCTCCAATTGGGCTTGAACTTAAATAATTATAAAATTAAACTAAGCTTAACTAAAGCTATCTGAAAGATATAGCCGAAGCTATCAGGATTCTAAGTAGTTGGCCCCAAAATATTAATTAAATCGGCGAAGCCAGGCAAGGGCCTAAAGTATGGCCGTGCGTAGTATCTAAGAGAGAGAGAGTATCCAAAATGCAAACGCACGCTAGTCAGGAAAATCAGACTCTGTCTCTCGAAGTCGGTGAAACATCGACTTAAATAGTATTCTCACTCATTTGCATTCACTGAGTTTCTGAAATTACATTTTGGCAGGAAATTTTAAGCTGAAATGAGAAAAATAGGAAAGAAACATAACTTAAAATAACTTAATAAAATTAGGATAAACCTTACATTTTTCCCTACCAGAATTTAACTACTCGAAGAATGAGGTCTCAGAACGACCTTGTTTAAGAGTGTAAATTCTACACAACTCTTTTTCATCAAAGTTTAAATTTGTAGCAATAGTGCTTTCTTGAATTCATCATTAAAACGTTTCCCTGTTTAGGGCCAACTTTATACAATATCTAAAGCTATACTAAAACTAAGAATTTTACATTCACATTTTACAAATTGGCTGGGAATAAACATCTGCTTCTCTGTTGAACGGGTTCTTGCACAAATTATCTGGAAGGAAATAAAGTTAGTGGAATTTTTCACAAGCAATTTTATTTTTCCTCCCGCTATCATTTTATTGAAATTATTTTGGCCCTGAAACACATTCATTCACATAAAATCTAAAATCTCTTCCCCCCGCGCTCTCCAGAAATTGTTCTAAGTGAAATGAGCTTCTTATTGTTGTGTTACCGCGAAGATACACTGACAGCTACCCAACAGCTACGATTTGTTAGAACTTCACATTCCAGACTTCAGAAGACCCCTTAAATACAAAACTAAATCTAATGTATTAACATAGAGTTTAATTTAAATTCTTAAGTAAAGTCGGGAGAGCCTAACTTTAAACACATTCAATCTATACTTTCTTTCAACTCATCTCTTAAACAAGGTATTTACAGCCATGCTTAACCAAAACTTATATTTGTACAAGTTTAACTTTTACAATAGTTTAAAAGCTGATATTAGCATTTCTACATTTAATAGAACATTTTAATATGCAATATTTTCAAATTCATTTTACATCATTCGTTATAGTTACTATACAAAATTTACATATTTTTCTTTAAGTTAACACATTTGAAGTCTTTCGACTAAACATATTCACAAATTAGTTTCTCGCAACTTTAGAATTCTCAAAAGAAGGTATTTAGAAAATAAATTCTCGCCAACTTGCGAATTTAAAAATTTTTTCTGTTTAACAGATATTACAACTACATTCTCGCAAACTTGCGAATTCAATTTCTTGCTTTAAACCATAGGTTCCCAACCTTTTTCGAACTGGTGCCCCCTTTTCTAGTGAATATTTCAATACCGCCCCCTAGAGAAATAAGAGCGTACATAATGCATGGTGAAAACAAGAATTAAATAAAAAAAATTACTAATAGATAGAATGTTGTTGGAATTGAAACGCTACTGAATTTCTTCGTTATTTAAAAAGAAAAATAAAAGTTTTAGCTTACCTGTTATAAGGACAGGCAGGGGTTTTGATGATACGAAATAATCCATAATAAACTATTGCTTTCTAAATAAATAAATTGACAGTTTCAGAGAACACTCAAAAGGCATACTTAATTATTATTAAAAAGTATTTTTATTAAAATTTAAAGGCATCGAATTTCTAACTTAACTAATGAGAAGGCTGAATTTGATGCATTTTAAGAAGCTTGTTAATATCAGGCTCGATTTTACTTAAAAACAATCGTAAATCGCCGCGTTCAGTAACATGGAGCCGATTTCTCTTTTTCGTTACCAATGTTGCTACAGCACTAAATCCACGTTCTGCTAAATATGAAGATGGGAATGCTAGCAGAAATCGTTGCACAATCGACCATAATCTTGGATACAATTGCGAAATCGACTTCTGCAGCCAAAATTCTTGGTAGCCATTCTTGAATTTAATTTTTAATTCCTCATTTGTCGTCAGTTCTATCAGTTCTTCTTCTAACTGAGATGGTCCTGCTGTGTTGACATTGGAAAAAGGATCCAAAACCCAGTCTGGTATGTCCATGTTTAAAATGTCCTCGAATCGTTCCTTGAAGTCATTGTAGAGGTTTTCCAAGTGCTGACAGTAAACAAGCAAGTCGTCGTGCTTGAATGATACTGCTGATAAACATGGGAAGGTATGGAATTCACGTCTGCCTATATTTCTTTTATATAATAGCAGTTTAGACACGAAAGCAGCAATGCTATTTTTAGTCTTAATCAAGTTTAAGTCTTCTCCTTGAAGTTGGAGATTGACATCATTAAACAATTTATAGAGGTCTGCTAAGTACGCAATATCGTTTTTTGATGCGATGAGGTTGTCGCGCAATTCCGTGTCTTTGTTTCCTAGGAACTCTATCACAGATTCAAACAGATTGTAAAATCGAGTCAAACAAGTACCTTTTGAAAGCCAGCGCACCTCTGTGTGAAGCAGCAATCGGTTGAAATCTTCATCATTTGCAATGCAAAGCTGACTAAATAATCTGTCATTCAACGAGTTACTTCTGATTTTATTAACTGCTCTTATAACATATTGCAGTGATGTATGGAGACGTTCGCTCAAATTTTTCGCAACCAAATGCTGTCGATGAATTACGCAATGCACAGCAAGCACGTCCGGAACTTTATTTTTTAAGCATGCTATGAAGCCTTTGTGACGCCCTGTCATAGCCGGTGCGCCATCCGTAGCAACCGACAAAATATTATTAAAAGGAATTTCCTTTTCGTCAAAAAACTTTTGCAGTGTATCAAATATGGTTTCTCCTTTTGTATCTGTTTCCAAATTGGTAGCAAACAACATTTCTTGACATATTTTTTCATCTTTGATAAACCTCACGTACGACAATAACAATGCTTCATTGGTTGGTAAAGTGGACTCATCCAGCTGAATTGAAAATTGACAAGTCTGCAGATAATTGCACAACGATTCTTCAATGTTTTCAGCCATCTCATCAATTCGTCTTTGCACAGAATTATTGCTCAAAGGAATTTTTCGGATAATATCTGTAGCTGGTTTATGGAGCACGGTGGTTATTACTTCTTTAACTGCTGGTAAAATTAAATCTTCCCCAATAGTATGTGGCTTGCCTGTTTTAGCAATCAACAATGAGATATTGTACGAAGCTCGAAGTCCGTCATCGTCTTGTTTAGAAGCTGATGAAAATAATTTTGATATAGTTGGCTGATTTTCAATCTTCTTTTTTATCTCTAGAAAATAGGTCATATCTCTGTCTTTCTTATCCGGATGCATTTTATTAAGATGATCTTGAAGCCTAGAAGGTTTCATCGCTTCATTCGAAAATGTTTTTTGACAAATAAGGCACAATGGAGATGATGGATTTGAGGGATTTTCGATAAATCCGTATTTTATATAATCCGCACTGTACTGCCGCCTCTTCTTTTTTGCTTCCGACATGGGTTTTTCTTTACTTATACTTGATCCAAGTTAAGGGAGCTGCAAGGGATACTGCCGGTTTAAATAATATAAGTTGAAGTAGCAAAATATTAAGGCAACGCCGTTTTCATCGTACGCAGTACATGCTGCGATGAACGATAGATAGTGTGAGCCTGAGTCTGTAGCATTCTGCGGGGCTGTTCTATTTTTAGCTACCTACAATTTTGATCGGGTAAACCACTGGCGACGATTTGTCTACTCCGCCGCCGCTTATTTCGGCGCTCTAATTTTTTCCCGCGTCCAACGTCGCCTACGCACTTTTACAGACTCTCTTAGAATACAGTTTAGTTGGAGATCTCGCTATCGTTGCCGCTTGTAAGTGGCATTTTTTAGTCCCAGTGACATTTTTTGTAAATGTTACGGCCAAAGCCCGAAATCGGCCAATTCGCATTTTGGCCAACGTTGCTGTAAACTTACCGGCGAATGTCCAATCTTTTTGTTGATTTCTGGCTTTGACCGGCCAATTTGGGAAAAAAGAAATCAAGGGCAGATGGTTTTACACACTGTTAAAAATGAAGTATTTAAAAATGAGTACTTCTGTGAGTTCAACGAGTAGAAACTATTCAGTGAACGCATATGCTGTAACAATGTGATAGTGTGAAGATTAGATTTGCGCCCTTCAAAATGACGAATTATATCTTAAGCAAATGCGTTGCGTATCGAGTATGAATACAGAGGCAAATTGAGTACTCAATTTGTCAACTACCTTTAAGGGTGATCCTTAGTCTTTTTCTGCTCCATAGACTCAATCTACCATTATCACATCAGGCTTTGGCCAAGAATTCCCAGCCACTTCGCGAAATGGCCGGCCAAAGTATAAAATACAATATTAATTGCAAGTATTTCGGACTTTGGCCAAACCTCCTGGCCAAAACGCGAACTGGCCGAACTTCGGGCTTTGGACGTAACATAAATATGTACATAAAGACAATAAAGATATATTTTTGCACTGAAGGCTTTTCCTTCTGATATTATGAACTCCGGTTCTACTGCTCCTTTCACTAAAATGGTGACCCTTTCAACAAAAGTCAACAGTTTTCTGCGACTTTTTGGAGTGCATCTCGCCAAATTGGCAAGACAGGTTGCTAGTTTTAGCACATGCAGCCCAGAATCGTACATACTAGAGAGGTATGTCTTTCTCTGAACAGTGAAGTCTCATATCGAAATATGTGAATTTTCGCACACGTTATAGAAATGAATTATCAGCGTGATTTTAAAGTCTTTTTTAGACTATATTTGGCTAATCTTCCAACGCCCCTCTGTGCCATATCAACGCCCCCTAATTTTCTCTGGATTTTTTACCGCCCCCCCCTGAAAGCCTGAAACGCCCACAAGGGGGCGTTATCGCCCACGTTGGGAACCTATGCTTTAAACAGTATTTGGCAACTTTAAGCACATGACATAAACAGAACTTTCAATACAAAATACAAAACAAGGAAAATTTTCACTTATCTTTTTTTGGTTTCCATAATCCTCCATTCTTTTCTCGCAGAATTCTTGCCAAGTGGGAGATTTTAAACTTTGAATTCTCAGTCTTCTCGGACGGCTGGTATTCACCTCCGGCCCCTCCTTTCTTTTCGTTCCTCTGGCGTTGAATTGGCCTGCTTTTCTGGTTGGACGAGGGTTCTGATATTCTGGCCTCCTCTTTGCCTTGTAGTATTCGAATCTTCCCTCGGGATCTTTCAATCTTCTCTTGGTTTTTCTTCTCTTGGTTCCTGAAACGGAATGGTTCTTGCCTCGTCATTTTCTTCTCGTGGATCTTGGCTCCCATATTCCTGCGGCTTATTTGGCTTCAGTTCTGGCGTTGGACGTTTTCTTTGAATATTCTCCATGGGCTTTTCCGCATTCTCATCGGCACTGACTTCTGTTGAAGGGAAAATCTTCTCTGTTTCGTTCTTACTGAGCCTGAACCTTGTGGCTGCTGTTGCGTTCGCTTCGCAGTACTTCTTTTTGTTCCTGGGGGATCCTTGTTAGGCGACGGCAAAATCAATGTTCTTGGCGCACTCCCAGTATCCTGCAATAGATCTTTTAAAACTTGAAAATCCGTACGACTATAGTACGGTTTAAGCTGGTCCAAATTAGCAATTCTTTGCTGGCCATTTTCCGCCTTTAGGTAGAACGTTGAACATTTGATATTTTCGAGAATTAATGGCCCATCAAACCTGGGCTCAAATTTGGCTACCCTACTTTCGGATGCAGAAGATAATAAGTGTTTTATCTTTAACACTTTCTGGCCTATCGTATATTCGACCTCGAGTCTATTATAATAGACTTTTTCTTTCGACTTTGCCGCATCAGAATTTTTGATGGCCTCATTAATAATTTTCTGGATATCTTTCAATTGAAATTCTTCCTATCTTTGTTGAACGAAAAATAGCTTATCTAGTGGCGTTAAATGTTTTCTTTCTAGGAAGTTCTGCGGTTTTTTTATTTTTTAATTTTTATTTTTATTTTTTTTTTGTGCAGTATCATGTTTTGCTGTCCTCAAGGCAAAGCCTAATTCCTTGGCACAGCTGCACCAACGGTCATAATAATTCTTAACATATCCCCGAATAATTTTTTACTGGGACACCGTATTTTAAAATATATTTATTATAGAAACGAATCTGCTACTATTTTTGCTGAAGCCCGTTTAAGGGGAATATTTCCACCCATTTTGAGAAATGATACACAATGGTTAAGAAGTATATATTTTTATTAATTTTGTTCTAGGATAGGAACCAAGCAAATCAGAACCAACCAGTTCATTTGGGAAAGTGGCTTTTATGCTATTTAAGTATCCGGCCGGGTTGTAATTAACGTCATTAATTAATTAACACAAGTGACATGACCTGACATACGCCGTCCAACCTTGTAGAACTGCGTCAAATACACCGCTTCGCGGACCCTTTGCAGGGTTTTCCTAACCTGAGATGACCTCCTAATTTCGAGTCATGGAGCTCCTCTAGAATACTTAAGCGTAGACTCATTGGGACTACCTGCCGCATTGGACTACCTGCCAATGATTATCATTGGTTGTTTTCTTGTAAAACAGCAATTTATCGATAATTTCATACTGGGCCGCCTTATCGCGAACAGCTGTTAAATCTACGTGTTCACAATTTTCGGGATCTTCCAGATAAGTGTAAATGTCTTTAAATCCTGGGTCCATTTTAATTCGGTAATTATTGTTTCACGGGATTCAATTGTTTTCGCAGTTAGAATCGTACATTTAATTGTATTTCCGTCTTCATCGATCTTTATTCTTGATAGTGCTACCGCAACTACATTTTCTTTTTCCGGCGTGTGAGGTTTATTATTAAATTAAACTCTTGCAGGTTTAGTGTCCAATGTATGAGCCGGGACGGAAGATTTTTACCCGAGTATAATCGACTAACTGCCGCGTGATCTGAATACACAGTTATCGGGGCAATTCCGAAGTACACGCGGAATTTTTGCACTTCTAATAGGACCGTGAGGGTTTTCCGCTCAGTTGCAGTGTAGTTTCGTTAGGTTTGATTAAGCATCTTGCTGAAAAAAGGTATTGGCTGCCCATTTTCGGAAAGAACTGCGCCAAATGCGTATTCTGCTGCGTCTGCTGCAATCTCTAAATTTTGATCTCTTTCCGGGAATTTAAGAACAGGGGCTTTAATTTAGGCGTGTTTCAATTCTTCAAACACTGTGTTCGCCTCCGCTATCCATGTGAACCTCATCGTTTTTCGTTTAAAAACCAACAAAGTTTCATCTATCTTTGCAAAATCTTTAATGAATACTCTATAATAGGAACACATACCCAGAAAACGTGATAATTTTTTGGCCGTATTTGGCGGTGTATAACTTTTAATCTCTAAAATTTTAGAGTTGTCAGTTTCGATACCGTTTTTCGAGACTTTATAGCCGAGTATACTTCAATTTCTTGGCGGCAAATTTGCATTTTTTTGGATTAATTTTCAGGCCCGCCTCATTTAATAATGTAAAAACTTCTTCTAAATGTTTAATGTGTTCCTCTAGGGTTTCGCTTGTCACAATAATGTCATCGAGATAGATAACTGTACTTTTTCGCAAGACTGGCCTGAAACATAATCCTTAACTTTTTGAAATGTAGCCGGATTAAGCCAAATGGCATTCTCAAAAAAGCATGCACGCCTAACTTTGTAATAAAAGCTATTTTTTCGACATGCTTGGGTTTTACTGCGATTTGCAAATAGCCTGAGGTCTGGTCTAAAGTGGTCATATATTTAGTCTACCGAATTTTTCTTATAATTTCATCTATTATCGGGAGGGGATATGCAGGGTATTTCATTATGCTATTGAATTTCCGCTAATCAATTGCAAATCTCCATGTGTTCGGATCTGCGGGTGGCAGTTCATTCTTCTTCCTACATAAAACTACAGTACTATCATAGGGGCTGATACTTGGCGTAATTATCTTATCCTCGAGCATTGTCGTAATGTGTTGCTCGAGAATGTCTTCCTTCACCCGGTCGTATCTATAAGGTCTTGAACGAAAACCATTGCCAGTATCTATACTATGTGACACAATCTGGCAGAAGCCAGGTTTATCGTTGAACAACTGAGAAAAGGTTCTTACCATTTCTTGGATTTTTTCTTTTCCTCCTTCTTCCAGGTGACTTAGATTCACCTCCGGGACTGCCGCTTTTATTCTTGAATTTTGTCCGTCTTGACCTGTAAAGTAGAGTCTTTAAAATTAATTTTTGCGCTAGCTGCGCCTAAGAAATTAACCCCCAATATGATTGAGGTTAACAAATTCTTTAGTACTAGAAAATTTATCTTCTGCACCTTGTTTTTTATTTGAATATGCAGCCCCACTTTTCCCAAACAGATACACTGTTTGCCTTGGGCAGCAATCACCCGTTGTCCCGTTGTGTTAAACAACCTATAACGACGAAAATGCTTTTAAAAAAATCCTGCTGCATTGAACCCCGGTATCCAGTACGGCGGTCGTAAAGGCGTCGTTTAGTAACATCTTGATCTCTGGCAAGGCCAAATTTTGTACGATTACCGTATTCAGTTTACTTTCTGAAGGATTTTTTTTCTGAGGGACTAATTTTGACTAGTCACGGTGACTTCACCCTCCTTCTAGTCACCGTAACTAGTTAAATTTTTCTTTTCTATCCCTTGTTTCAGCTGCTTTTTATTTTCCCGCGCTTTGGTCTGAGCAGCTTTTTTCTTATCCGGCTTTGCTACCTTCCCCTCTGGCCGATAGAAATTCTGAAGCCTTGAGGTTTCGTTTGGGCGTGAAACCTTGAATACTGCCTAAAATTGTTCGCACGACCGTTTTCGGCTCTTCGCCTACTCTGAAATTTGACAGCTAGTTCGAATAAGCTTTCCAGCGTCTGCGGATTTCTAACTTCAAGAAAGTCCTGAATTGACGGAAGCAAACGCGGAAATATTATTTCGATGATTTCCTTGTCAGGCCTTTTCCCATATAATAATTTGACAATATGGATCTTTCTTAAGATGAATTCTGTAAATTCGTCAACATTAGTTTGATATTTACTGAATAATTCTGATTTTAGTCTTGCTGGGAATGCTTTCAATAGCGAATTTTTAAAATTTTCTCTGATCCTGTATCGCCCAAGAAACTCTTGCCAATATTCTTATACCAGCTGAGGGCTTGACCTTTTAAGTTCGACGTAGCGATGATAATTCTTTGCGGCTGGTTCACAATATGTAACGTGAAGTGTAGAACCAGCTGCTCCAGGAAAGTCATTACGGATCATCTTCCATCAAAACTTGCTGTTGGCTTCATCGTCGCTCTCGTAGTTTCCACGATAAATCCGAATCCCTCCATGGGGTTTGGTTGTGGCTGAGGGAACTGAAAGGTGAGCTTAAAAAAAATCTGAAAGGTTTCAGATTTTAAATTACGTCCAAAGGGGGGTATTTTTAACATTTTTTGTGCTACTTTTATTTATTAAATATGTGGGGTTTTACTTTATTTAATTCAATGTTCAATCTTAGAACCCCACAAACACTAACAAGCGAATAATCGCTTAAGAGTGAGAATAAATACGTAAGACTTAAGAAGGGTTAACTACCCTTTGTTTCTTAGAATAATTACAATCAACTCCTAACTCGAAGTGTACAGCAAAGCCTCCACTTGGGCTTGAACTTAAATAATAATGAAATTATACTAAACTAAGCTTAACTAAAGCTGTCTGAAAGATATAGCCGAAGCTATGAGTATTCTAAGTAGTTGGCCCGTAAATATTAATTAAACTGGCGAAGCCAAGCGTATGGCCGAGCGTAATATCTTAAGAGAGAACGTAGCCAAAAGGCAAACGCGCGCTAGTCAGGAAAATCAGACTCTCTCTCTCGAAGTCGGTGAAGCATCGACTTAAGTAGTACTCTCACTCTTTTGCATTCACTGAGTTTCTGAAATTACATTTTGGCAGGAAGTTGTAAGCTGGAATTAGAAAGGTAGGAAAGAAGTATAACTTAAAATAACTGTTAATAAAATTAGGATTAACTTTACAAATTAATTCCCAGAGAAATTTATATAGTCTGTGAAAGTATGATCCGTTGAATGTTCTTATTCAGATTAAATATCTGCGAGCTGTATATTAGACATCTATAGACATTTTAAAAAATAGCGTTTCCGAGTATAGGATACTACTTATAAAGAATTTCAGTATATAAAGGAAGGCGGTTTCCAACAGTCCTTTTTGGTGCTTAAATACTCATTTAAACTAACGAGTTTTTTTTTCATTGCAGGAAGAGCTCCATGCAAATCTGGAAGAAATAGAGCAGTGCAACATTATATTGCTCATGAGTAGTCCTTGAATCATAGTATCCGATTTCATTTGAAGCCGAAGGCAGCCGTTATCGGTGGTATTCAAAAGCGCATTGTATACAGGTGGGTGATGCTAATCTATGAATAGTGTACAATAGTCAGTACCCAGGCACCATACTTGATAATAAGTTAAATTTCTTAAAGTCATAGACTTATCAATCCACTGTTTAAAACTCTTGTACCATCGTGATGTACTGTATGTTGCAGAAAAGATTGTTGTTTATACATCATTATTTATCTGGGCATTGATTGGCACAAATAGATGCCTGAACTGTTAACCTGTTTGTAGAAACACTTTCGATTTCAAATATTCAGAGCAATTTCTACTAGTGTCCCATTTTTGTCCTAACGGATATTCACCTTCTATATCTTACTGTGCAGTTGGAGGCTAGTTCAGTTAGAATTTTACGTAGATTTTTTGCTTCAGGCAAAAAATGCCCAGATAAATAATGATGTATAAACAACAAATAAAGTTTAAATTTTATTTGTTGTTTATACATCATTATTTACCACAAATTAAACAACAAATAAAGCCCAGATAAATAATGATGTATAAACTACTAATTGAAATTCTTCATTCGTCCATAACTGCTTTGAAAAACGCTTATCAATACGTAATCACAGAGCAGTACTGCAGCGAATAAAATAAGAAAACAGATAAATCACACCCAGGGTAATTTGCAACCCTTTTTACTCGGAACTGTTTATACTGATGGTTCAAAAGAGAATGCTACTGGCTCAGTGTCAGTGGCCCTGGTGTCTTGAAAATACAGATAGACTAATAAGATATATTTTCGGCTGTCTACATTGCTGTTAAGAAGGATTTGATTAACTTCTATTTAATATGGCAGCCAAATAATAACATAACACAGTTTCGTCTTAGATAGTATGTAAGGTCTATCCTAATTTTAACAGTTATTTTAAGTTTATTCATCTTTCCTAGCTATCTAGTTTCAGCTTACAATTTCGTAATAGAATGTAATTTCAGAAACGCAGTTAATGCAAATCAGTACAGAGTAGTATTTAAGTCGATGTTTCACCGACTTCGAGACAGAGTCTGAGTTTCTGACTAGCCCGGGTTTGCCTTTTGGCTACGTCTCTCTTAGCTATTACTACGTTCGGCCGTACTTTAGGCCTTTGTTTGGCTTCGCCGGCTTAATTTAGGGACCAACTACTTAGAATCTTGATAGCTTCGGCTATATCTTTCAGTTAGATTTAGTTAAGCTTAGTTAAGTTTAATTTCCTATTCATTTAAGCCCAAGTGGTGGTTTTGCTGCGCGTTCCGAATTAGGAACTGATTGTATTTATTCTGCGAAATAAAGGGTAGTTAACCCTTCTTAAGTCTTATGTATCTGTTAACACACTAAGCGATTATTCGCTTATGAGTGTTTGTGGTGTTCCTAGGACTGAACACTGAATTAAATAAGTAAAACCCCGCAAGTATAATAATCCAAAGCAATCACAAGGAGAAATAAGAAGTATAATGCAATTAACAGTTGCCATATTATTGCATTTAAAATCATTCTTAGTCATATAATATTATCTAATGTAAAATCCAATCAATTAGTGCATTAAGTGTCTGCCACAAGCAAGCTCGATTTCAAACATGTATCAAATTCAAAATTTTTAAAAAATTCTCTTATATTAAAAAATAAAAAATAAAATTTTCAAGCTGATTAACAATAAAAGAAGGCAGTATATGCAGAATCAGTCTTGAGCTTACTGCTTTAAGAAGTTTTAAATACAGAAAGCCTTCTTTTCACAGCATCCTTAGATTATATCTTTGTGGATACAATGATTTCTCCAGATTTCCCAGCGCACTGCTGAAGAGAATGTGTTTTCTGACAAACTGCCAGTAATCTCCTCATGATTTATAATTACTTACTCTTCCCTTCCGGCTTCTTTTCAAAAATATTCAGAACTAAACTCCGGGGTATTTGAATACTTGGCAAGGAGAGTAATACAGGTAGGCGATCATGGCTTTCGATTCTTCAAACCGGTGAAAATATACGTCTTCTGATAGAGATAATGCACCATAAAGGAATGCTAAAAAACTGTATTCATAAATAGAGAAACAGGTGCAGGCCAAATAAGGCAGTAGTGGGCTCAAACCCAAGATGATAAATCTGATATCAACTTTGGGCGATACACTGCTCATTATGAAATAGCATCAATTCGATGGAGGCCGAAGTAGTGCCCTGGGATATTTTGAGCCAAATAGTGTTGACCTGAGTCCGTCATTTATTTCGTTGCAGAGGAAGCCTATTCAAGCGATAGCTAATCATGTCCCACAGATTTTCGATTAGTGATCGGACTGGCGAAGGAAGCATACATGCATAGCTTGTATAGCATTTAAGCGGATTTAAGTGATCTGAGTTTATCTGAGGTATATACTGCTGGAAATTATACTGTCGGATGTTTGCGTTTGAGACATCCTGAAGATACTGTGGTGCACGAGCCACAGTATCTCAACCTCAAACATGGCAGTCACAGTACCTCATCCCCTACTATGGTAGCCACAGTGTCTTTAAAATGTCAGTTTCACGTTCATATGCATGTAACGCGTATTATAGGTGGACAGCTTCTGATGCTGATAGCAACTCCAACCAGGCATTCCAAAATAGCATAAAAATCCGCGCGATGGCCACGTCGCTTTCAGGCTCTCCCAGAGTGATCATCACTGGTGAGACAAAAACGGGATTCGTCACTAACGCTACTATAGTTGTTCATTCTGCACCCCACACAGCTCTGGAGCGATAACATTCTAAGCAATAACTATGATTGTGCGATGCTAAGGGTAGCTTTTGAAACAGATAGCTGCTAAATTACAGACCATCCTCAATCAATCAGCCGCATTGATACCGCGTAAGGTATTTCTTCCGCTTTCTTAGCATGTCTTCGTGTTGTAGTGGTCAGCACGCTCGGGCCGTATTCGAGAGGTCCATGGTTCGAGTCCCGGCGACGGCATTGCTCATTTTTCATCTCTCCTGCTTCCGAAATAAAATAATTTAACTACATTTAACTCTACAACCGGAAGAGTTAGCGTACATTTATATATTTTCTTCGGTTCATCATATCAGCTAATATTCAGCTTTCTTAGTAAGATGCTTAACAAATTATTTTCTGTCGTTGCTTTATTATAAACATTTCTGCGTTAACTTTATTCGTTAATTATCACGTTCTTCGCACTTACGCAACATAAAATTCAATTCAACAGCAAAATCACAAAATATTTAAAAACAGCATGTCTTCATAGCTTCCGATAGACGGTCTTGCGCGTTGGAGATAAAGTATTTTATTTCGAACAGTGTTGTCACTGCTCATTTTCAAATCTTTGTGTTTGTTGATCAGAAATTCCTTAAAATTTTACAAAATGTGAAATAAATAATAAAACAAATTCTAAATGCAAAATTCGGCTTTTTAAGTTCGAATGGACAAAATTTGTGGCTCTAGGTACAGTCGTTTTCTCACAATGTGAGGAACATACATACATATATACAAATTTTTCATTATTTAATTTTTTAAAAGTAATACAGGGTGATAATATTTGGTGGCAGCAATTTGAAAAGCAATTCGCCGTTTATAGTAAACCGAGGCAAAATCCCACTTCGAGTATACTAGCTCCTTTTGGGATAAAAATATATTTATATATTATAACTGTGGCAGAAAAAATATTTATCATATTAAGGTCTGAAGACATTTTCACTCACGAAATTGAGTCTCAGCTTCCACATAAATATTCATTTCCAATCAACATCCATATCTACTTGAACAATCAAATGTGAAGCTAGCAGCTATTTGAATATTAACCTATTTCAAAGTCCTAAAGCCTTCTAAGCAAAATTTCCTGTCAGTGTTCTCTGAAATAAGTAATTATGCAGCATCTTCCATGCAATGTTTTATGTAGCCAGATAAAGCACGTTCAAATATCTTGCAAGAGTACACTACAGACCAGACACTTTTATTCTTTGCTACTATGTTTGCTCTACAATAGCAGCAAAATTTTTAGTCACTTACTGTGAAATTAATGTTTTGCTACTTTTGCTAGGCGCAAATGGAAGCAACGGCAGGCTATTCGACAAGCGAAATTCACGGACAACGTTTAAAGAGAAAGAACTCATTGATCACCATCACAAAGGCATTTACCTTCATGAGCATAGTATGATGAATCAACATTAAAACAATCCTAATTAAAGGCATTAACTACACTCACGTTTGTGAAAATTGCAACACCAAGAAGGAATCGTCATAATTGAATGCAATTTAATGCACAGTTGAGTGGTAGTGGTACAAATAAATGATTAAATGTTCAAAGCAAACAAACAAGAACAAAAGATCAGAATCAGTATTTTGTGTGGCCACCACGCGCCGCAATAAGTGCTGCTACACGACGTGGCATGGAGTCAAACAAAGTTTGAATGTCTGACTGAGGAAGAGCATTCCATATCGTTTGTACGCGTACCCAAAGTTCGTCTGCAGACGCAACAGGACGAGGATCACGAGCAAGACGCCGACCAATGACATCCCACACATGTTCAATTGGCGACATATCCGGGGAACACGCAGGCCAAGGAAGAAGCTGTACCTGCTGCGCTGCAAAGAAGGATTTAACAATCCGAGCAGTATGAGGGCGGGCATTGTCCTGTTGAAATACAGCGCCTGGCAAGCTTTGAAGGAAGGGAACAGCTTCGGGCTGTAGAACTTCACGGATATACCGGTTGCTGTTCAGATTGCCCACAATTCGTAGCAATTGAGATCGTCTATGATATGCTATGGCGCCCCAGACCATAACTCCGGGTGTTCGTCCACTGTGGCGTTCGATAATGCACTCCGGAAGGTGGCGTTCACCGGCATAGCGTCTGACACGAATGCGGCCATCATGGTACCACAAATTAAAGCGGGATTCGTCAGAAAACACGACATGCTGCCAATCAGCACGCCAGTCTCTATGCTGATTGGCCCATTGTAGCCGCAGGCGGCGATGGTCGTGCGTTAGGGGGATCCTGTATAAAGGAGTCCGTGCGCGCAGTCCACACTGCAGCAGACGTCTACGAATTGATGAAGCACACAATGAAACACCTGTAGCTATTGACCACAGTGCTGCCAATTGTCTAGAGGAAGCTGTACGGTCCGTCCGCGCCATGCGGACCAGGTGTCTATCATCGCGAGCTGACGTCACATTTCGGGGTCCACTCCCGGATTTCCGAGTTGTCCGACACTCGTCCGTCCACTGCTTCCAAACGCGCATCACTGTGCTGCTGTTACGCTGCACACGAGAGGCTACTGCACGATACGACAATCCAGCTTCACGAAGGCCGATGATTCTCCCTCGTTCAAACTCTGTAAGTTGTTCAAATCTCGCTCTCTTTCGTCGACGAGGCATAAGTACAGATTGAGTTAACGTTTACCACTAGCAGATAACCACCGATAACCATACACGCCTCGCTACAGCCGTCTATTTATTCGGATCCATCAGCTATTCAGAGGGCGTTGCTCAGCATACGCATGCGCTACGGATTTGCAATTCTAATCATTTGCATATCATGCGCTACTTTGCATTTCCTGAAAATTTCAGCTCACTCGCGTAAGTCCTTCATGGTGTTGCAATTTTCACAAACGTGAGTGTATCTACAACGAAAGAATAACTTATATGTTTATCTGTTAAAACTTCTAATAGCAGCTACTAAATTGTATGTTATATAAATCTCCATATTATATTTACAAAGGCGTCGTGGAGGTTAATTTTAGAACTATTTCGAACGCTCCCAAATTTCCCCTTTCTGCAAAGTTTCATACCACTTAAATCTCTTGGATGAAAATTTAAAGCCTTATTATGATTTCTCAAAATGTTTGTTACAATAAAAGCTATAAATGACAATTCCGTCTGTGAATCTGGAATCTGCTATGTTATTTACATCTCAATTGACCTGTAAATTCAAAACAAGATTTATTAAAATTAATAATTTATAAAATAGATAATTGCTGTAATAACAAATAATTGAATTTTTTAAATAATATTACTGTGCTTGGAAGTTTTTATTTTTTTTTTAAATTTTTAAAACATGTGTTCTTTGTTAATTTATTGTTAAGCAAGTTCTCAAATACGGTGTCAAAAACTGATGATTCGGTGCATTTTCCAGCTGCAAGTTCAATGTTTTCTCTTTATTAAAATGTATACATTTCAGAGACGAATATTTAACAAGTGGTATTTGTGGATGGTAAAAATAATTTGTACAATTATATGCATTTCGAAAATATGGAGTCCAGAAAATAATAGCTATATTTTAAGAATTAAGACATTTGGACAGACTGCTTCATAAATTTTATTTAAGAGCATAAGTATGGCTACTTGGATATGCAGGCAGATATTTTTGAATTTTAAAATAATTCTTTTTTACAAGCGAATAAAAAACTGCTGAAGAAGAAAGAAGTCTTTAGAAAAACTAAGTCCAATTTTTTATGTTTAATTTCAATCTCTTTTTCCGAGCGAAGAAAAAGATTTCATTTGTTAAAAATGGCTTGGGTTGCTTACATTTTTTCAGTAATTTTAATCTTAGAAATTGCCACGGAAAATTTTATGCGACGCCAATAGATGCAGACCAAGATATTCTGCGTTAAATTAAGGAAGACAAAAAAAAACGCGGTAAAAAAATTGCATTAATATTTGAAATGTTTATAATCTTACGACAAAATATTTTAGTTTTAAGCTCACTTGATGCCCTTTATCAACGCGGGCCTCGAAAAAAAAAGGGTTAGCAAATATTATAATCAAAGTAAACCACTTTCTCCCAAGCTCTGTGACTACTAATCAGATTTCTAGCTGCGGACACCGACGCTAGAGGGCGCCGCCTCAGTTCGTGCTGCCAGCTGTTGCCAACCTCTTTTTTGTTAAACTTGTTAATTAAAACACTGAAAAAAATCACCTCTGCTTTCGTCTGGCAAAGGTAATGATAAAAAAGTGCAATTTTTATAACCTAATTTATGAATTCGTAGAGCAAAAAGGGGAAGTAAAAAATAATACTCAGGTTAAAAAACAAGTTATGTTTAAGAGGGGACAGAAGTGCGTTTTTCATCTGGGATTGGAAGAGAGAATGTTACATTAGCGGATGCCATCGAAAAGATTTTTATATGCCCGCGTTTAATTGCAGGTGGAACAGTAAGCTCACAATTACTTCGGCACTGACAGAAATATGCATAAAAAAATGGAAAAAACAATAACCAGTTAGTGTCATGAAAGCAAAAAGGAGCAGTGTGAAATAAAATTTTTGCAAAGGCCATGATTTTTTAATTGTAATGTCTTTTTGCCCTAGTCTCGCTATTTTTTAATCTAACAGTTACAGTTACGAGAGGGGAAAAAAGAGTCATAAATGATTAAAAAATGTAAAGAAGCTCGTTACGTCAGTCTTTTTTGTTGTATTTTAACAAAATGAAATTGCCATTGCACGTCATGAAGTATGACTTAGTGTCTGATTATTATTTTTTTCCGGAATTCTAGAAATTAATATAATTATTTAATTAAATCCGTCCAAAAGTAAGAAGTTTAAAGAATTTTTCGATGAAATTTTCATTGTTTGCATTATAAGAATTTATTAGAATATCCAGTGGAGTTGAGGAATTTTTTTCTTTCGACTTTTTATTAAACATACTTTTTAAAATGCTTTGAAAAACATATACATAGTTTTTTCCTGAATGTGTATTTTTAGAAGCAAAAATTCTAGCTTGGCAAAAACTTGTGGCAAGATGATAGAATACTATTTGTTTTAATGTCTGTTATTGCATGAATTTTAGAAATATGAATTCGAATAAATAGCTAAAGTATGTCATAATACCGTTTAACTAAAGTAAATGCATAGCAAGTGGTATCATGTAATTAAGTTCTAAATAAATTCATATGTTAAAAATCTATAAATAGTTATGAATTCTTAATTTGGTGAGGAAAATTAAAATAGACCTTAAAGCAAAATATCTAAGCTATTCTGAATTCTATTACATTATCATCTGGAGAAAATAAGTTATCTGAGAGACGTTTAAATCGTTTGCTCTTTACTCTTTGTTTATAAAATAATCTAATGTGCTTAATATTGTTATTACTTTTAGCAAAAGGTAAACATTTTCAGGAATTGCAAAAGAAGGTGTATCGAAATAATGAAGTTTCCTGTCATAGTAAAACAAGATGCTCAATACAAATAAAAGATTTAATAAAAAACCAAAATAAAATTCTATAGCCAGATTGCTGAATACATATGAATTTTCATCTTTTGGTAACAAAACTGAAAATATAACTTTTTAGAATATTTAAGAAAAATTATAGTTATGAATGATAAAGATGTTACTGGAGCATATCATCTTTGTTTCGAATAACTGGTTAGTATCAGCTGAGCTGGGTATTATTATAGTAGAAATAAACAATTATCTCGGGTTTGATGGATATAATTTTATTACAATCCACTCTCGATATAAAAGTTGAAGGGGAATTAAAATTTATTTAAAAACCCGAAGAAGCTGAAACCAGATAAAACTAGATATGTAAAATATATCTGCAGTTTTATTATGTATTTTACAAATGTGTTGGATTAAAATATCGTTATTTACAGATTATTAATATATCAGTGAGTTACATCATTATCTTGACCGAAAAGTTTTACACTTTACTGCCATGCTGCGTAAACAAAATATAAAGAAATAGCAATCAGTGAAGAAAAATTTGTGAAATTAAAATTTCTTATCATATGGACCGATGAAAGATTTTTAATACGCGCTCATTTTGTTTTAGCAAAAGCGATTTCGGTAGATCATTGCTTAATGTTGTTTTGTTTAACCGGTTATGGATAAGTTAACAGGGTATATCTTCTAATAGAGCTATGTCTTTAAGAAGAATTTTGTAAGGGAAATTTTCCCACACTCGAGTTATGGATAAAGAAATCTGGATAAGCACACATAATATCAGCCGGTTCACCAGGATATGAAGCCGGATCCGGCTACCATTCTTCAGCCCTTTTATCCACGTGTCCGCTGTTCGCTCAACATGGATATGGTTGTTTAATCTCAAAGCCTGGCTGCTAGAGATATGCTGTTGAATACTCGATACTCTAACAGGTATTGGGAAAATGGGGGAGGACGAAATTTCTTCCTGGCATTCTTGGAATAAACGAAAAACTATTTCATTCGTCACATTTAAATGGATTTTATCAAAATAGGAAAATGGACCATACATATAAATGCACTTTGCAGACCAATAGGAAATTTATTTAAGCCGAAATTTGACTTTCCTTACTTTCTTATAAATGTAAAATCGCCCTGCATTTTAACATTGGTTTAACCAAAATTTTATTTTTCCATCTTATGATGGAAAACTTTTTTCTCGAGTTTCTTAAAGCGAAAGTCAACTGCACTGATTTTATGAAGAATACTATCATGCCTAAATCGATAAAGGTAACCTTATAAATAACCAAACAGGATTTAGGAAAGTAGAAAATGAGTCCTCATCAAAATAAAACCCTCATATTTTTTCATATTAATTATCCTTTCTCTCTCTCTGTTTAAAACTTCGAAATTAAATCAGTACTGACGTCGCACATCCAAAGTTCAAACCATGAATCTTTATTTAACTCAATTTAGCATGAACGTTTTGGAATGACATTCTTTATTTAAAGACATATATGAAAAGCTTACTTCCCTACGACAATCGCCGCCAAGCTCTTAGGGGTAATCCACATGTGCAAAGAGTGACATTTCGGAAGAGTCTTCAGTCCCAGGAATAAGGCGTATAAAATGAAGTATGAGCTCACAATAATCGCAGCTACAAACAGACAAATATATCGTATCTGTGAGGTTTGTGGTAGTTTATCTTCTACAGAAATCACGCACTCCATCGTAAATTTGCACATGTTTTACAAAACGTCACGATACGGCTTATTAATGTAGAGAGAGAAGCCAGGGTTAAGGCAAAGTTGATGCATGTGCCATCAAATATATAATGATGGCAGTGTTCACATATGTAGAAAGAAGAGTTACATATGCCACATTTCGTAAAATATATATCCCGATATAAAGGGAAGTTTGAGGTGGCGAATGAAATGTATGTAATTTATACTTGATTAATGGTTTTCTCGTATTACTTCTTTGAATGCCCCCCCCCAATAGTGAATTGCAGGTCCCATGTTCGTCCAGATTTTGATATGTGTATTGTGCCAAATTCGTGCTATTTTGTGTTTCGTTGTACCACCTTCTTTAACAGATAAGGCAATTTACAGCTTTGCGTCTTGTGTTTTCAGTCAACTGCTCTTAAGGGCTACTGTTACTCCTACAGTTATAAACTACTTCCATACAAAGCGCTTGTGAACGTTAGAACCGTTATGCCTGTTGAGGATTTCTGCATCAAGTTCATGACTAATACTCGTACCTCAACATGAGAATTACTTCGCTACTTTAGCAACATATTATTCCGCAGCATTACTTGTTAGCAGTCATATCTTTCAGTGCTCGATGTCACATTAAAGGAACCATAGTCATTGCTGTGCATTTACTAGAAATGAGCTTTATCATATAACAAATTTGTAACTAAGAAATTCATTGTTTTTTTTTATTCAAATATTGCAAGCGCGTACACAGTATAAACTTTTCAATTGTTTCGTTCACTTGCTTAATCTCCCCCTGCTTGAAACTCTCATGCGGATTGTAATCGCAAAAGCCGAAAGCTTTTTTTGATAGTTAGCGCCACCAAATGAGCAGCTATACCACCGGAAAGCTTTCAGCTATTATTAATCAGTAGGTGGGGGAAACTAACTGAAAATCTGAAGTTATAAAAGTATGATATACATAATTAAGAGATGCAATTCTTGGAGCAGTGAAAAAAATACTAGTTGCTAGTATTTTTTATATTTTTATACTAGATTATGCTTTGTTTAACGATACATAAATTGCAAAAAAAGTTAAACGTTGTATTAATTAAAAAACAGTATTAAATCTTCAGACAATAACTGTTGAGGAAAGTTACTATAGTCTTAAAATTAAAGTTATTATTAGAAAAATAAATAAACTCTTTTTACAATCCTAACTTAGTCAAGCGGATTTAAGATTAGAGCTGATTTCTGAAAAATAATACAGTAATGCATTTAATTTCTGTCTCAGTATTGTTGTTATTCTAGTTTAAAAAAGCACATCACCAGTTAAAACATGTATTTTGACAGAATGTTCTTTTCTACTTGAATGATCAAGAAATGCATCCCCAATATCTTACGCTGCCATCTTTTGGGATGTTCCGTTTCTAATTTCTACTAGTGTATTTTAAAACACTTGGGGGTGTAGAGGCATAGCTGGTAATAAAAATACGCATAAAAATACGTTTCAAAAGTCAAACTAAAATGAATTAATTTCGCATGCAATTATCAAGTGATTTTAGTTTAGTGATGTATAATTCTATGTTCGTAGAGTTTCCCTTAGTTCAGTTAACCTATAATTCAAATGTTTGTTATCTTTTCTGAACCCTCAACTTCCCCTTGCATTTCCTTCCCAGGATGCAAATTTAAAGTTAAGTGTAGTGAGTATTTTAAACAGGTGAATCTTGGAGTTTATTCAAAGTGTCTTTTCGCTAGTCAGCGCACGTTTCGTTCCTGACCTTGCTGTTACGCGGAGTTGCTGATACGCCTTCTGGTCATTTGAGTAATCAACATGACGGGTAGGTTTCTCGAGTCAACCTTGTGAGCCATAACTTAAAGTGCTAGTCCAGCACTACTGATTTTAGACTTGGATTGATTTGAGTAACCATGCTTAAGTTCCACCGCAAATTATCGGTGTTATTGTAAGGCACGAAGTACGTGCCTTTCTGTTCTTAGTTGAAAATAATAAGGAGTTATTTTCACCATTCTTCTTTGCTGGTATTATTTCACGCCTGTGCGAGAAGTCTCCAAGTTCATTAGTAGTATCTAGATCAGTTTATGTGGCCAAAGAGAGTTAGATCCGATATGTTTACCTTTGTAAGATCTTTAGAAAAAATAGTAGGCTTAGTAAAAAAAAAATATAGCAGTTTTTTAAGAAAGTGGAGCATTTCACATCTCTTAAAAATGGAGCATTCTAAGTTCATTTTGCAAGCCAGTTCTTTTAACTTCCATTGGTGCTGCTTTTACTTCATTTTATGTATCTTTAGTTACCATTCACTAGATGTGGAGTCTCCTTCTGGTTATAGTAAAAATTCTAAATTATCGGGATTGAATTAAGTTATTTATTTACTCTGTAATTATTTCTCCCGCCTTCTTCGCATGCCTTCGTGGTGCAGTCGTCAGCACACTAGGCGCGTATTAAAGAGGTCCGTTGTTCGAGCCCCGGCGAAGGCGTTGCTCATTTTTCACATCTCCTGCTTCAAAAAAAAATTCCAATGACTCTACACTTGCGCCCGAACTAAAAGGTGGTGAATGATGATATTTTGCCACCAGTATTTGGCGATTGGGTCCCCTAAAAACCACATCCCGTTCTTTAAAAGGGGGAGTATGTAAGTTATTTCTCCCACCTTCTTCGCATGCTTTCGTGGTGTAGTGGTCAGCACGTTGGGCGCGTATTTCAGAGATCCGTAGTTAGAGTCCCGGCGAAAGCGTTGCTCATTTTTCATCATTCCTGAGTCTCAGTATCCTAATGTCTCTACAACCCTTTTCATTTTTACAAGGTTGTCTCAAATTATTACTAAATTTCTAACTACCTGAAGACATTCAGATTTTTCTTTTTACAAGATAAATAAAATTACGTTTCGGTTCCATAAATAACAAAAAATCAGGAAGTTTAATCCAAAAGCCACACAGTTACCCCTTTTCTTACCCAATAGTATCCGCCTAAGCAAATTTTGATATCTTCCTGTTCGCAATCACTTATGCTTTCAGCCCAAAACTGCTCCATAATTAAGTATGTTTCTTGCTGATACCTAGAACAGCTGAACAAAACTAAAGGAGTAATATTTTTGCTATAGTTTTCCTTGATTGGCTATCTTCCTAAAAAAGCTATCAGAACTCAGCGTTTCTGTATCATATACTTAACATATTTACCATTTTTGTATGCCTTTTTACACTCATGTCCAAAATTACCTTTACACATATGAAATCACGGATTTCTTAGAAAATGTGAGCTGTAAAATTTTATGAATTCATACATAATGATGCATAACATCATAACGCATAAATATAAAGGGAAGCGTTTTAAATGCTGCATATCATACGAAACTGAGCCCTGAATCAACAAAAATGGCAGTAATATGTAGCAAGGAGAGTTCAGAAAAAAAAAGAACTCAGGGAAAAAAAACATGAAGGCTTTTGAATTCAATATAGAATAGGATCGCCTCCGACTTGTAAACACATATCGCAACGTGTTTCCATGGTGGCAGTGACGTTGATAACCACAGTTTGGGTAATGAAGTTACGCTCATCCAGTAGTGTGGTCTTCCAGGCATTTATAACGCAGGAGAAGGATATCTCCGCGCAACTCCTTTTCCAAGGTAGTCCTGCATGTTCTCTATCCGGTTAAGATCAGAAGCTGGCGGTATATGCTCAATGTCTTCACTTCTAAGGAATTCATCAACAAGCTTTGAGCGATGTGTGAGAGCACTTTCGTCCCTAAATAAAAAGGCAGATCGATATGTATCTCTGAAGAGTCTTACATAAATTTTTAAGACCTCATCCCAATATTTTTGGCCGTCACAGATTCCTCATTCTTTCTAGAAGTAAATAGGCCTAGAATTAGAAGTTAAACTAAACTTCAACCCATCGTTAAGGAGAACATAGGAGCATTGATATTTACTCCAGTTCTGATGTTATTTGCACAAGTTAAACCGATCCCTCTTTTGTTCAGAAGATAATGAAAGACTTAACCTTGGCTTTCTGGCATACAGGCCATTTTTGTTAAATCTTCTGCATACAGTGAGCCGTGATATAACAGTTCCAGTGTCTGTTGCAAGTTCTGAACTTAACTGCCGATCAGCAAACTTTCCGTTTCGACTGACAGTTATTGCCAAAATTCACTATCATATGATGCAACGCCTTGATTTGCATATCAGAAAACTTTTGATTACTTTTGATTGGATAATGCTAATCAGGCTTGTCTGTCATATATTACTTGCAAAAATAAATTATACTAAATAGATATTTAATGGAATGACACGAGAAAGGAAGAACATGAACATGTTTATTATGCTTAGTACAGCAGAAATCAAGGAATAAGAATTAAAATAGACAAGGATCGTCATCACAGAAGGTGTTCGAAATTACGACCCCTCAATTGTTCATTGTGAATTCACCTTATTATTCATAAAAAGCAATCATAATATCCCCACCACTACTGTATAAGAGTTATGTGATTTCATTTCGACGCGTCTGCGCAGATACGGATTTTCTGTCGAAGAAATTCTAGAGAATATATGCATTGATCTTTATTCCTTCTCATACCTTCACTACTTTCTTCCCATTTCTAATACATCTTCACTGCTATACAGTTCACATTTCCTACGTTTAGAGAGGATTTCGTACCCCTGGCTCCCTCCAGATGTAATCACGTTTAGAATCAGATATTAAACTGTAATTCGGCTCGTCAATGAAGAGAACATAGCCTTTTTATTGCAAATCCTTGCTTCGAGCTTCTGTGCTCCTATTAAGACGGCCCTCTTTTGTTATGACACCAGCCAAACACAAACTATTGGCTTTCTGGCCTATAGTCGTTTATCAGAAACCCAATAGTTTTGTTTGGCTCTCTTTTTTCTAAAGATCTTTCTCATTAAGCCTTCCGTACTCAGTTTGCTGAGATATAAAAGTTTCTGAGATTGAAACTTATAAATTCAGCTATCCAGCTGTGCAGTTCCTGTTGCAAGATCTATTTAGAGATCTTGAGGAGCTCTCTTTTGCTACATTGAGATGAAATCCCAGTAAGAGATTCAGACTTTAAATTGTATCCAGACGGCAAAAACTTGAGATATTTAGCTGTCTTCTTATTCTCATGATTGTATGGCCTTCTTCTAACAGACTGACAATTTTCTACATCAGAAATTCACTGCTTACGTATAAACAGAATCACATAAATAGAATTTTCAGAATACACTGAATTCTGGCAACATAAGCATAATAATTCTACATGAAACCATACACATAGCACTCACTGTTTTTAACAAGCTCTGTCGCTAGATTCATTCGTTTCGTTGTATTCTAAATTTCAACAATTTTTATAGATCACTGATGATATTTTCCATATTAAGTTGAATTTTAAAATATGCGCATGTTAAATTTTTCTGCATGAAAGGAACTGCAGTTTAACTTCTGAAGAGATACAGTATTTTGTCGGAAAGGAAGAATTGCTATGAATCTTCTTTTAAAACGATAATTATGAAATTTGCACTAGAATTAAAATACAACACTTCTAAATAAGTTTCTTGATTGATTTTCGGAATAAATGCTTATTTTAAATGTAAATTCAGTATGTAATAATAGTTATGTGTAAAGGTTTTGCAATTATAAACCATAATTTTTTTCTTCTATAAAAAGTCCCCAGACTGAGCCAAGAAGTTGCGCTGATTTGGGCACCGGAAAACATTATTGGGTCTGTACAGTATACAGCTTATAATATTGCCTACCTAATGCTTACCTAACCAACGAGTTACGTTCCGAACGAAAGATGATTTTGTTCGTCAGATGTTACTAGACTCGTTACGCATATTTGCTAACAATGTTAATGAGATAAGAGCCATAAATACTATCAAATAAATAATTATAACTACTAAAACATAATAATAATATTTTTAAAATACAGTATATTATAAATAAATAAACAAATACTTTAATATATGGTAAGTATCTTGATCTGTCTTCTTTGTTGTATGTGTGGATGAGGTGGAAATGAAGCTACTAGGATCTTTACATGGATGGGTGAGTCAATGGCTGACTTGAACTCGAAGACCCATTGACAAGTAAAGGACACATCCGTAATGAGGAGGCTGTATGAGAGTTGGAAGTAGTTGCCATGTTAGATGGGCCAGCAACACCGATTTTTGAAGCGTCTTTCTTAAGAATATAAGTGTCAAAGTTTGTCTGTACATGTTTTCGCTTTCTTTCGTGACACATAAAAGAAGGCATATATAGCACCGTGCAAACAGATTTTAGCAAACCTCTCAAAATTTAGGTGTTAGTTTTCCAAAAACGCGAGGACTTCTTAAAACTTGAAAAATGCTAATGGAATTAGTTTTGTTCTAAATTTTTTAACTAGGCCAGGTTCTTCCTCCTCTTTCTACTCCTCTCTGTTGCTCGTCAAGAAGTATCATGTGACTTCATTAGTCAGTTCTTCTGCGTATGAGTTTAGCAGTTCTTCGAAAACCTCCTGCAGGTTTAGATCAAGTTGTCTACTAATGTCAATGAGATTTATAAGAGCTCTCTTCGTTTCATCATCTTAACTAAAATCTTGATAGTCATGAACGAGATACCGTACATACTTTTGCAAACGCCATACGGGTTTATATTTGTTACACTTTCTCGTGTATTATAGATGTTCTGTGCACAATTATAAATATTGCAGGTCTTCCAATAGTGCCGTAAACTGATATTTTGTTTTTCATTAATGTCTTTAAATGCCCGAGACTATATACAGAACAGGTTTATTCGCATGTGCAAAAGATTGTAAAGTGGAGAGAGCCTGAATTTTCAGTCAAATTCGGAATTGCAGGAGGTTTCAAGCAAATGTAGTTCATATGAAACATTTGCAGAGTTTTTGAATGATGTTATAGAGTCGCAAGTGTTTTGGTAACATACACTAATTCAAGATTCCTACTTATGCGACTTATCGCTATGTCCACATAAGCAAACAGAAACGCTTAAAGGGTGTAAAAGACCCTTTCGTTTAAAGCTAAGTAAGATGAACAGAAGGCATACCTGGTGCTTACAAATCAGCCAGCATTTATGGCGTAAACTCAACTTAAACTCAACTTTGGGTGAGTCATCCGTGGAAGAACACTGAAACAAACTTGCATAAATTGTAGTCTTCATGTCTTACTAATAGTAAAAATATTAGTTGTGGAAATTAAAATAACGTTTCTCAAATGTTCGTTTACCGTTTTACTGCCATTAAATATCCCAAAAATGGTAAACAAGCGTGTTCACATGCTTATAACTTCTTTAAAAATAATTTTACACACAAGCGGTTTTTTTTGTAGACGATCGAGTTAAAAACCATAGAATATTATCTTACGAAATTTTTATTTTCCAATTTTTGCTAAAATCGTCGTACACTATTCCCTTAAATGCGAAACTGCCCTTTAATCTATACCGGTGGGACAGCACTATCTGCAGAAGTAAAACAACACTGTGGATAGGAACGTTTATCCTAGTAACAACTAGTTGTTGCCTTCAGCAGGCAGAATACGCTCCGACTAAAACAGTCTCAAACATTTAGTAAATACACGCAAGTAATTTGCAGTCTGGCAGGAAAATGTGAATAGAGAAGTGACAGTATAGATTCGAAATATCAAATAATGGTAAAATTAACATAAATAAACCTTACAGTGTCATACCATTACTGCTTACATTTGAGAAGCTTAATGATCAGTGTGGATTGGATAATAATAATTTCCTTTTCCTTTTTCTAATTGCGTGGAAAAACAAATCAGGTTGACTGATTATTTAGTGAAATTATATATATATATATGCTGATGTGAACGCCAGTGCTTTGTACGAGGGCAAATAATTTTTTTGCATGACTTAAAAAATGGAAGCGTTTCGGTTGAGAAACACCAAGCAAGTATAGGCTATTTCAAAACTCAGCTAAGAAGTGTTCTAGTATTTGAAATCGAATAACGAATAAATTAAATCTCTTTTAATAAAATTGTTTATATTAGTATTTTGTATGCTTCATAATGCTAAAATCTGAAAGATACTGGAGTAATAATTTTAATCAACATTCCATTTACTCTATTATATATATTCCGCAAAACAAAGCACAGGGTATGGGAAATTGTAATCTTACAAAGAAATATTTATTTAGAGAGTTCGTCTTTATTTCACAGTTTTAATAACACTGTTAAGGAATACAGTATCTTAACAACTCAAATAAATTAGATTTATAAGACTGAGGCTGAGATGAATTTAATAAATTTTGACATATTTTACACATTTCTCCCTCTTTAAATGTTTCATTAGAATAAGTTGGCTCAAAAAACTCAAACTTTTCCCCAAAGAGGACGAAAAAATCGCCAAATTGGAATGCATCGAGATATGTTTCCTTTAACAGCTGAGCAAAGAAAGGAAAAGTTAAAAAAAAAAAAAAACGCAATACCGTATCTTGTATCGAGTTTGAGAAATGAAATAATATGTATTTTTTTTCAATCTTCTCCCTTTCATATTTCAGCCTGGGGATGTTGTCATTTTTTATGAATATTCAAATGAGATTTAGGGCTCTACAGTACTTTTTCCAAGTCATCAGTTTTATTTTGTAGCTAATCATTCCTATTAGCTTTTTTCATTCGATTCTTTAATAAGGGGCCATTTAGAGATTTTTTTAAAGTTTTTTTTTATTCGCTGTCTCTCTCTTATCTTTTTTTTTCATTAATCATTTTTAATCTATCCTAAGCCTTTTTGTTTCATCTCAATTAAGCAGTCGTTTTTTGTGCAGTTGCTTCGTCCTAGAGGGCGTTAGTTCTTCCCCCCTTAATCTGCAGTGTCTTCTTCTCATACTAGATTAATATATTCCGGCCCCACCCCACCTCTTCTTCTGAGTTTTCTTTGTTGAAAGGAGAAAATTCATCGTTTGCCCCTATCCTGATGTTACACAGAATGAATTTAACTTTTTGCCCATCTTAAATGAATTTTTAATTCGACTTTTAAAAAAATGAATAAAAAAAGGAAAGAATTATGTTACGTAACGAGTTGGCGCAAGCTGTGGTTTCATTTTACGTATAATCGGCATTATTTATTGATACTTTATTAAACTGAATATGGATTTGCTAAGAACCGTAAGTAAATAAAGTTTGAAGTCGTAATAATAATTTATCGATGACAAATAAAAAGGCCGTTTGGTTTAAATTGCATTTTATTTAATGTAATTTTTTCCTCCAGTTTTTCATGATTTGTGAGTCTAAATAAATTTTTTACTCACCCTGTGCCTGAGAATATTCCATTTTTATGGAATGGTAAAAAAACATCCTCGCCATTAATAGCTATTCTTATGTTTCACATAAATTTTTTTAGCCATGAATTTTTATTTATTTATTTATTTATTATGTGTGTGTGTGTAGGAACTATAAAGAGAATCATTTTCGTGAGGATCTGATTAATTTAAAAATAAGTGGGAGTGTAAATCAGCTATTGTTTTAACAAAATAAAATTGAGTACTGGCTTCATTAGGTTTAATGTTTCTAGGATATTTTATGAAAAAATGTTTCAGATAGATTACTCATTCACTTATTTCTATGTAAGACATGTGACACAATTTTACAGTCAATATTTTAGAAACATAGGACCTTTTAGGAGATTCAGTTAAAATTTTATGTGTTTTAATAAAAAGAAATTAATTTTAAATTGATCTAATTTATTCAGCTATAATGTTAGCACACTGAATAATTAAACAATTAAATTACATGTAAAGTAAATAATTTAAAAAGAAAAGAAAAAAAAGAAAATCTGAAAGATTTGAGATTTTAAATTACGTTCAAAAGGGCGTTTTTTTTAACATTTTGTGTATTACCTTTATTTACTAAATATCAAGTTCAAGAGTACTAATATACAAGAGTTCAAGAGTACTAATATACAAGAGTTCAAGAGTACTTTATTTACTAAATTCAGTTCAAGAGCAGTATCGCAAAATAATTTTAAATTGAGCATATCTTTAGAATTTCCGATACGCAGTCTCATGCCCTGGAGATAAATTTTTTTTCTCTACAGCGTTGCCATTGATCGCGTTGAAATCGTTGAGTTTGTTAATCAAAAATTCATTAAAGTTTTACAAAATATGAAATCGATAAAAAAAAGTTATAAATTTCAAATTTTGGCTTGCAGATGCCCATATTCGCAGTAGGATTACGTCATTCGAAATTGGATGGCTCTAGGTACCGTTGTTTTATCACAATGCGAGAAACATATATACAGTTATGCACATTCTTCATTATTTAATTTGTTCAAATGTAATACAAGGCTATGATACAAGGCAACAGTTTGAAAAGTGAAACGGACATTCAGAGTGATTCGACGCAAAATCGCAAAACGAAAACAATAGTCACTCAGAGGCAAAGCCCCTTTGGACTAAATCTCATTTATAATAAATCTTAATAAATCTCATTTATTGAATAAGAGCAAATTCTCTAAGTTGTTATCTGAGTATAGAAGTAGAAAAAAAACTCTGTATCTTATCATTTAAACACTTGTTCCTGGAATCAAACGGATTTTATTCTTACTTTTCATTTTTTATTCCTGGACGTGTATTTACATATGCCATTTTCAAAAACGAGTGTGAAATATGGAAGAAAATGGAAACAGGAAGTATTAAATTTAGTAACATATCAACAGTTTTAAAGTTAAACATAATTTTAATCTAAATTTGAAAACTTCTAAAAACTTGAATAATTTCATATTATCTTCAACAAAATGCTACCAAGTTAATCATATAGAAATATTCTTGTATTCTAATGCATTATTATTATGGTGGAGGTGCATTCTAGTATTTTATGCCTGTGATGCCTTCGATTCGAAATGCGGAAAATAATAGTTAGTTATGGAAGACTTTAAGTATTGTAAGCCTAAGTATTGTGAGAAAGAGACCTTTTGCAGCTTTTGATATCCCATCAAATATTTTAAATATGCAATTTATAAATAAAATAAAAAAAATAAAAACAAATAAATAATAAAATAAATAAATAAAATATTCAATTAATAAATTTTAAATGTGCAGTATTTTAAATATGCACCAAATATGCAATTTGTGGTCTTTTATAAAAATATGAATAAATAAAATAAAAAGTAAAGGAAAATTTTGAAAAAACATGTTGATTTGGCTGTATTATAAATGATTTTGACTTTTAGACATCAAACTATTTTTTTTGGCTATTTGAGAAAGAATTATAAATCCTTGAAAAAAAGTGACGAACTTCCGAAAAAGTAAAGAAAGCATTGGCATCGAAAGTTGGCAGATATCAGTAGCTTGGTAACTTGTCTTAGAAAAAATCTGATGCGGACACCGCATGACTTCCTTGTACGCCTATTAAATTATGCACATTTTTTGCTGCACTTTTTTTAAACATAATTCGTAGAATTATTCTAACTTAATTAACCGATCCCTCAAAGCAAGTTGAAAATAACATCAAATATTATAAATTTCGAAATTAATTATCCGGCCAATTTCTGTCGTACAGAAGAAAAACTTCTTATACGTACGTACATACACCACGAAAAAATTCCCTATTGAATTCATTTTACAATCTATTTTGGACTAAAGAGTCTTTTACAGTCCGTATATATAGACATCATGCAAAAAAGTAGTCAAATTGGATTCGGATACGATCAAATTGGATATTTCCGTTGGAATCTAAAACCTGAAATTTTTTGCGATTACAATACTTCCTTTACTTCGTACAAGGAAAGTCCAATTTTCATTTAAGGATTCTCAAAAGACTATATATTACGGGTTGATAAAGCCGACTCGAATTCTGAATGTTTAAATATGCTCGATTAAAATGCTCTTGCTCAGAAATTTCAGATTCTGATTTTTTTACAGAAGGGAATCGACGAACGTACTTACTGTTTAAATATGCACATTTTTATTGTTAGTGAACTGAATTATATTTAAATTTAAATATTTGTAATGTATAATTTAGCCTTCCATTATACTTATTTAATTTTCTTAGAATGATTAAGCTTAACAAAATGTGGCTAACACTGTTTTCTTTTTTTCATGTTGGTAAAAAAAAAAAAACAAATTGTTTCTCCATTTTTCTTCAGTAAAATGTTTTTCTGCTGGTGGCACTCAAATTAAATGGTAAATTTTTCTTCTTTTTCCTGTACATTTTTTCATTGGTTTGAAATTAAAGATGTATCTCACATTCCATGATGCCTTAGCGAGATGAAGCAATGTTAGTTTTAAATCTTCATTTCTGGAAATGAAGATTCAAATCTTCATTTCTGGAAAGGCGCTTCGGAAGCTTCACAATAATTTGGTGCAAGTGTTTTGAAATCATTAGAAAAATGGGGGAAATTTACCACATATTTAGGACTAAATATTTGAAAGAAATAAACCCGAAAATATTGAAATTTAAATTTCATAATCATATATCTACAAAAATATTAATAGTAGGCTGAAATAAGAAGAAAACTCAGATGCTAAAAAAGAAAGGCCGAAAACAGATTCGTTTTATTACCTATGGTGAAAGAATAGGCAAAATAGTAAACTTTGTTTTGATGCATTTGGAAACGTTTTGACGCGTCATTTGGTTAAAAAAAGGTTTTTGGTCTTTTAATTACTTTCAAACGTTTACATAATTTCTTCATCTTGGCTAATTTTAAATCGTATGGTAATGAATTGTTTTGCGATTGTATTTCTTGAATGATATCAAGATCAAAATATTTTAGCTCTACTGGAAGTCTTATAATAAAATAAAATTTTAATTTTTCAAAACAGGGATTTCTCTGCAATTAAATTGCTTCTTATTTAAAATCTTAATTTGGATTCAATTATCAGAACATCATGTATGATTTCTCAACTATTTAATTTGCCAATGCGTCTCGAAAAATATAATATGCTATATCAATATGTTCTCAGATGACGCTTTTGTCATATATCAACTAATTTGGTATCGTGATTTGTCATCAAATAATACCATTTAAGCTCCAAAATACAAGCGAAGGGTCAACGGCTGGTAACACAGTGAAATACAGCAGGAGAAACACGGCTAATTTTAGCGTCTTCTCTCGATGCTCCGAAACTCATTTCGAGATAATGTGATAGTTACGGCCTAACCTTACATTTATTCTCAGCTCACATATCACGTTTTAGATTCATGCTTCCCTTCATTCTGGATGCTGGCTGCAAACAAATCGGCAGGAAATTGCGGTTATCAGTAATCGCAGAGTATTTCTACGTTTCTGCACCCACACTCTATAAGATCTAGCCTTTTTTTTATTTCATCATAAACTAAGTTAGGTCCTAATGAACCTGGCGAATCTTCGCACAGGCGTGAAGTAATACCAGCACAGAAGAAGGGTGAAAATAACACTTTATTCATTCCAACTATGAACAGAAAGAAGTCACATACATTGTGCTTTACAATAACACCGATTACTTGCGGTGAAACTTAAACGTTATTGTACTAATCAATTCAAGTTTAAATAGAATAGTGCTGGATTAGCACATTAAGTTATAGCTAACTTAGGCTGATCAACAAACCTAACAGGCGTGACGATTATTGGAAATGGCCAAGGGGTGTATTACCCTATCAGAAACTAAACGTGTTCTGGCTAGCGAAAACAAGCTCTGAATAAACTCCAAGATTCACCCGTTTAAATACTCACTTAACTTTAAATTACATCCTGGCAAGGAATTTCGAGGGAAAGTTGAGAAGTTCAGGAAAGATAACAAAAATTTTAATAATATGTTAATTTTAACTAAAGGAAACCCTACATCTCCTTCGTTAATTTTAACTCAGTTTTGCTCCTAATATAATGTCAAGGGATTAAAGGACACTGAATGCTGGTAGTTCAACCTGGGTTCGAAACCAAGCGAACAAGCTGAATGCGCGGGCTGGTTTTCGTGATTTTCTCTGTGTACAAGCCAGTCTACCCCTTCCCTTAGCGAATGACCTTCTTATGCTTTTCCATATTCGAATAACCGAAACTAATCTACTTCTCGCATTGCTAATACGACCCGGTATAAGTTCTTCTCTTTTATTTAATTTTTAAAGTTATTTTCATTTAATTTTTTTAAACGCGTCTGTTGCTTGTAAAAAGTGATTGATTTCACTTACCGAATGTTTTGTTCCTGTTGTAATATTCGGTTTCAGTTGCAAAAATACTATAACGCAGAATTCGAGAGGAAAAAATGTGCTGATTAGAATGTTCCCCCCCCCCCTGCTATTTTGTAAGAAAACAGTTTTACGATATGAGTATATGGTATGTACAGTCAAAAACATAGCAAAAGTAGCAAGTGCGTTTTGATTCTCTGCATTACTTTAGCAGGTACTTTGCCTCATCGAAATAAAGTCTTTGTTTAATTTCTATAATTGAAATAAGTTTACACATAAAAACCAATTACAAAGAGATTCATCTATTTATGTTAGGAGAATAAGTTTTCAAGGGTTCCTTAAAAAGCTCGCTATTTTTTTCCCTCTGAACAAGGCTTCTCTTATTATTAGAATAATCTAACTAAATATATAGAGCTGCTTATTCCGGAAAGCTTTCAGACAGCTGAATATTGTTTTAAATTGTATAAATTTTTGAAAAAAGTAAGTCTTATTTTGTTTTATCTAATACTAGTGATAATACAAAGAATAGAATAATTTGGATTTCTTGTAGGGCGTTTTTGATGAACGATAAACATTCTTTTCTGAGCACTGAAATGATGAAAATAAATGTAAATGTTGTTAACAGTTTAGAATAGGACATTAGTTAAATGGATGAAAATTTGTTATCAAGATTTTGTACTTAACAAAAGAATTAAATTTTATAAAATGAATTAGACGATTCTGTTAGTTTAATTAGTATTCCTATTTTCAAAAGAAAAAAAAAGGGGGGGGGTGAATACTAACAGTCTTTGACAAGGAAATAAGTGAGCAGTTATTCGAACAGTTCCCCTGCGAATAATTTTGTAATGTGTTGAGTGGCTAACCGGCAAATTGCTCTTCTTGATTCAACGAATTCCTTCGAATTATGTAAGTATTCAAAAATGATCGCACCTGGAGACAACAGCTGGTTCCTTTCCGTATAACTCTTGATTCACTTTAAAACAAATGCCCCCCCTCGCGGCATTTAAAAAAGTAAGAACGTCGGAAAAATTCTTGCCGCCGGGACCATCTGCTCCCGGAGCTCGCTCTCTGTGACAAATGGAATATATCCGAACCGCTTTAACCGTCAAAAATCCCGCCTGCTAATGAGGATTAGACAGCCAACCGGGGAAAATCTCGCGTGAGCTCGTGCCGCGCGTGAGGGTGCGTGATCGAGAGGACAAGGAGGGTCGCGGCATCCAACATTCCCATTAACAACCCCGGAAATGGCGTCACGCAGGCCAAGGGAATCTTGCAACTGGTCAGCAGCCACCAACAAGAATATTTATATCGAGACCTCCACGAAAGGGGGAAGGGAAAATAATAACGAAAAAAAGAAATGGCGGGAAACAGTTTGCCGTTACATTTCAAAAAGGGGGGGGCGTCGAGGATAATTAAGAATCAAAGTTGATAATTGAAGCACCCAGATCGCTTTGCGTGAGTTAATTTGTGAGGGGTGCTATCGCTTATGTGGAAACTAATAGCTGGATTTTTAGTTTGTTTCGTTGGAAAATGGGGAAAAAATAGCCGAGTTTACTTATTTACGAAACTTTGAGCTACGATAAGAATAAAGAACTTAGTATCTCCAACGAAAAGTAATTTATACTCTGTTAATTATGGATATATCTCATGGAAGTACCAATAAAGGCATGGAATAATATCGTGCAAAGACATGATTCATTACAACTTCTCGGTTACCATGGGAACGAAAAGATAACTAAGACATTCCAACCCTTTCACCTCAGGTCAATACGCTTCTATAAACTTGCAGTTTTACATGGAATTTGTTCACTTCTTATGGTTATTTTTTGCAATTAGCAAATCAATATTTTTATCCTTCTCTAAATACTAAACACTAAATATTCTTATTACTGTTACTTACAATAACAGACCACACGCACAGTAGTTGCCACCCTTGATATTAAATGATATCGCTCTGCTATATCAGATACTCATTCGAAGTCTCCCAGCGATGAAATCAAAAATAAATAAATGTTATTTTAAAAAGAAGTATGTATGATTACTTTATTTACATTCCTTTCTTTATAATTCCGTGTTTTTTACTACGTCTTCTGAGTCTTAAATGTTTGAATCACATTTGCTTCATTAAAATTTAATTTCACATAATAAATCATAAATTTTTGCACAGAATGTTAAGGAATAATATTAAGAAAGAATTCTTAAAAACTACCCGTAAAATAACAAATATGAGAACATCTGACATCGAAACTCTCCACATTCGAGAAACTAGTCCCGTTAATTCTCACCTTAATCATTTCGTACATTTAAAATGCATAATCACATGCTCTTGTTACTTTTATTACATACTGGAAATTATCCTTGAAGTGTTACCTATTCATAAAGTTAAGAACTACGGAAGTGCAGAGAAAAATAAGATTCTTTCCATAACATGATATAACTAGGTAAGTTTTCAATTTCTTTCGCCTTCAGAATTTTTTATTAATAGGGACAGAAAAATGAAATCAGTGCATACTTTAATTCTTGACAAAGTTAGTATGTAACAGTAAATGTGGCACATTTATGTCTACGCTGATAGTTCTCGGAAAGAGAAAAGTACTAGATAAAATATTTTTCCACATACAAAGTCGCAAGCCAAGCAAAAACGGATTGTTAAAATATTATTTTTTAAAAGAATAATGTACTTTGAGAGTTAAATCCTAAAGATCTTCATAAATTACTTAGAGCTTAAAAAAACATCAGACCAAAAGTGCTTGGGAGAAAAAAAGAGAAGGGTAGTTTCTTCTCGGAGTTCTAGATGGTCGCTCTAGATGCTGACATCTGACATTTAAAGCATTTCAAACAAAATATTTTTAAATGTCAGAAGTCAGAATGAACACAGTTTTATTTCTGAAGTTTTAATTTTAACAGTTTTTGCTAACGGTTTTAACGTTATAATTTTGTATTTGAACAATTGACACCATTCATTTATTTATGAAATTTAAAGAGAATGTTTAGTTCACGCGTTCTTTTAAAAAATAAAGACACTAATGAAAAATCGTTCTATAAATATATTTTCTTATTATTTAAAGATCACGAAAATTTAAATTTACTATGCAGTCAGCTAGCTAGAATAAATATTTTTTATTCTCTAAAAGCGTTAATTTATTTTTTGACTACTCTGGAAAATTTACTAAATGAAAATTTTGTTTTAAAGAGCTTCAGATAAAGATTTTAATTTTCTTTATATTTAGTACAAGCTCTTATATTAGTGCAATAATCTATATTATCAAAATTACTGTGCGCGTCTGTCTGTTTATTTGTTTGCTTGTTTGTTTGTGGCATTATCTCCTCCGGAACTGTGGGCAGCTGAGTTTCGAAAGAGGTACCGTAGGATTCGAAAAAATCGTGGGAAGCCTACGACTTTAATCAGCCGAGATATTAATTAAAAACCCTGAAAATACTAATTTTCGCCCTAAGTTTTCCGAGTGGCAACAGTCTCGCATGCCGGAGCTAAAATTCTGCTTTATTTCAAAAAGTGTTGTCTCTGCTCACTTTCACACCATAGAGTTTGTTAATAAAAAATTTGTAAGTTTTACAAAATATGAAATAAAAATAGCATTGCCAAGCTTTAGATGTGTTATTGTTACATAAAGTTATATTCTGACGTTGAAGAAAGCACGCGATTTCATGTGACGTCCTTATATGTGGAACATTTTTCGTTAATGTCAACATTTTAACTAGATAACTGCTGTTGGCAACTTTTTGCTTCCTTGTACGGAGTAAAAAGGAAGTACTGTAATCACAAAAAATTTCGGGTATCATATTTCAACGAAAATATCCATCTTGACCGCTATCGAATGCAATTTAACAATGTTTTTGCGTGATATCTGTACGTAAGGACTCTTTTCCTGAATAAAGTTATAAAACTGATTTAATATGGATTCTGAAGAGTGTCGCTATGGTAAACAAATATAGTGAATTTTAAAGAGTGTATTTATTCTATTGTGGTTTGTGTGCTATCGGTGATTTAATTCAATCCATTAAGTTTAAATGAAATGCAAAATGTGTATAATTTAATATTCCATACAAGGTAGTCATGTGGTGTACACATCAGATTTTTTAACTTTAGATTAAGATAATTGACACGATATGTTACTAAAACGTTAATTCTTTATTGATATTCAGAAAAAGTTGTTATATTACATTAAATTAAAATCATGTCGTCATACGTATACATTATTAAACTGAAGTGTCCAAAGTTTTGTTTCCTGGTTTGGCAACAAAAAATTATTCACGAATTGTTTCTTGCTCGGAAAGAATGAACTGACTTAATTCATCCTGAAATATTTTTATGCAGTATCTTTTCAGGTGTACATAGACCTCATAAATTTTCCTTTGGTTGCAGGTAACGACTTCGTATTGCAACACATAAAATTAATAGTTCATTATATTTTCATTTTTTCAGTACATCCTAATCCTAACTAATATTATAAATGCGAATGTGAGTTTGTTTGTTTGCTTGTTACACTTTCACGCCTTAATTACTTAACCGATCATCATGAAATTTTCAAGAAATATTTTTGATATATTAGAAAAGGTTACAGCTGTAAAGTGTAACTTATCTGTTGAAATTTAAACTATATAATAGGTTTTATAGCTAAAAATGATTGTCATTGTATAAACATTAAATGTTGAAAGTTTCTTAACGATAAGTTAAATGATGCAAAAGTTTGTCTGCGCGCGCAGGTGCGTGGCTTAAACCACGCAAACATTTTATGGCCTACAATATTTTCTAATTTATCAAAAAATATTTCTTGAAAATTTCATTGATCGGTTGAGTAATTAATGCGTGAAAGGGTAACATTTATTAATTAAGCGTTTATTAATTTTTATTTGTTTAATTCAATTTATTATTTAAAATCCTTCAGGATTTCCGACTTTTGGCTCTTCTTTCACAAACATTTTTCAGTCGTTAGAAAATGTTCGCCACATCAATCAAATCAAAGTCTGTCTCAAATTATCAAGTTTATGGGCGAAAGTTGAAAAGTTCAGTCTTAAAACAAATATGAGAGTGCATCTTCGTAATGATGTAGTTTCAGGGAATTAAGTAGAGACACTATTGAAAATCGGCGATGGATGTTTGGACACAGATGCTGAAGGTTGTACACTCATGGACAAAAAAATTAGCGCACCAAGAAGGAGTCGTCAAAAAGAAACGAAATTTTACATACGTAATAACTACTTTGATATAATATAAGTAAATGATTAGAAAATCAAATAAAAAGGATAATTTATTTCAGAGAAAAAGGCAAAAGAACGGAGGAGTTAATACTCCGTTCGACCCCCTCTAGCGCAAATGCACGATGCGATACGATCGGGCATTGAGTCATACAAGTTCTGTATGATGTCTTGAGACATTTCGTTCCTTATTTGCTGTAACCTTGCCTCTAGTTCGTTCAAACTCGTGGGATGCCCAACTCGTCATTCCAAATGATCTCAGGCATGCTCGATTGGAGACAAATTTGGGGATGGGGCAGGCCAAGGAAGGCTAGTAACAGTGCGGAGACAGTCTTGTGACACCCTTGCCGTATGAGGCCGATCATTGACTTGATGAAAAATGGCTCATGGGAGCCATTGCATGAGTGGCAACACATGTGGTTGCAGGATTTCATGAACATATCGCTGGGCTGTCATGGTGCCACGGAATAATACTAGGGGTGACCGTGTATTGTAAGCAATGGCACTCCATACCATCACACCAGCTGTGGGAGCGATGTTTCGCTGTACAGCAAAGGCAGGATTGAGGCGTTCACCACAGGCTATCTACTCACGAACACGATTGTCATCACTGCCGAGATTGAATCTGGATTCGTCGCTAAAAAGACGACCTGGTTCCATTCCGCTGCAGTCCAGTTTCCTCGTGCTTGACACCACTCCAAACGAAGGCGTCGATGGGTGGGCATCAAGAGCAGCACACGTAATGGGCGCCGCGATACCAACTGTCCTTCAGCCAGGCGCCTTCGTATGGTTCGAGAAGAAACAGGGGCCCCTAGTGAAGGTGCTACCTGTGCCTGGATGACGACTGATGAAGCAGTTGGTTGTACGCGTGCATTTCTTACGATGTGGCGGTCTTCTCGACGACTGGTCTGTCGAGGGCGTTCTGAGCCTGGTCTTCGTGTACATGACATCTCTCGGGTCCACTGGTCGCAACACCTCCTCACAACACAATCAGAGCGGCCTAATTGACGAGCTACTCGCCTAGCTGACCACACAGATTCCATCATCCCGACGATTCTCCCCCTCTCAAACTGCGACAACTACCCATATTATCTTCGAACACGGCGTAATGGCATGTCTACCTCAGCTCTTCCTTTGTAAATCATTCAGCTTATTCAAACAAGCTTTGGTTACCTGTTTTATACTCCACAGAGTACGACGTTCAACGCCCTCTACCGGCTATACGTAATGCGCAATCACGCTGCATTTCTAATCATTTGCATACCTCCCCGACATGTACCTTCATTGCAAGTTTCGTTACGATCCCGCAATTATTTCTTGCTGCGTTAATTTTTTTGTCCATGAGTGTATTTTACTTTCAGATGAATTTTGTAATTTGATAGAAAACGATGTGCTAAAGTTTACCCACACTTGCAGCAAAATTTAAATAGTGATCACTGGTTATGTGCAAGAGCAATTCTAGCGCCGACAAATGAAATCGTAAACAAAATCAACATTGACACTTTGAAAGAGGTGCAGAGAGAAATAAAAGAGTATTTGTCAATAGATACAATCAATGGATACAGAACAAAGCACTTAATATCCTGCTGAGCTTTTAAATTCACTAGAGCTATCAGGTGTACCCTCACATAAATTACAATTGAAACTAAATGTACCGGTTATGCTTATGCGAAATCGAGATGCACCTCCACTGTGTAATAGAACGAGGCTTCCGATCACACAGTTAGGGCAGAATATAATCGGTGCCACTATTTTAACAGGTGTAGGAAAAGTTTTATCATACCTCGAATCCCAATAATCCCCACTTACCAATCATTTCACTTTAAAAGACTGCAGTTTCGAATCAAACTTAGTTTTGCTGTTACTATTAACAAAGCTCAAGAGCAAACATTACAGGCAGCAGAGGTGCATTTGAAAAAGTCATGCTTTTCCCATGGTCAAATATATGTTGCCTGTTCGCGTGTATCCAAAGCCAGGAATTTATATGTATTAGCGCTGAATGGAAAAAAATATAATATAGTATACAGAAGCATCCTAGAATCATACTCTTATTCATGTCTTCTGAAAAAGAATTCATGTTCTTAACGTTTTGTTAATACCTTAAACTTTTTAAAATCTTGGTAATGACAATTATTTATTTTTGTACTGAGATATCTTAATAAAGCATGTTTTTCAGTTTTTTAAATTATATTTTATTTTAGAATTTTTTAGTAAAACCAAAAAAAAAACATAAGAAAAGATTGCAATGTTTGATATATCCAAATCGGTTTTTAAAAATTATGCAGAATAGCGTCTTAGCGACATCAATATGGATTTTCTTTTTATCTCAATGAAGAAGGGCAGTATTTACTGAAATTTTACGCTGAGTGTATTTTTAACTTAAAAAATTAGTAACAATAACTAAAATTTTATCCTGATTATCCTGGTCAGTCAATAAAAAAAATCAAACTATTTTATTTTATTTTCAGTAGTCTTTGAAACTTATTTACGGACATCAAAGGGAGCGAAGCCGCGGATAAAAGCTAGAACTAATAAATATTATTTTGGCCGTAGCCCGCTGGTGTTTTATATTTAATATAGCAATTTTAATTCTTTATAAAAGTGTGTTAGATGAGAGTTATAACTGTTGTTGGCTGATAGAAACATTCAGCATTATTGTAGATTTAAAGCTTTTAATGCGAATATTTTTTATTACCTTAGCCCTTTTCGCATAAGATTTCTTTGTGGATTTTTTTGGCATGATTTGATGTGACAGTGGCAAGTTTCGAGGGCTATCTGCTTAAAGGGGAGCAGATAGCTTTCGTGGATTACTTTCTAAGGGAAAATGCTTCGTATATACGTTACACATGGGGAAAACTCTGAAAACGCCCGTACAGCCAGCCCGTTCGCCAGATTCGAACCTCAGACCGAACTACCAGTGTTTAACTACTTTACCGCTTGACCGCTGGTGGGTCTTTCTTTGTGGGAATAATACGAAGTGTGTCATAGCCAGGCTAAATAATAATTTAGATTTTTAGATATTTATTTCTGTTATAGTACAATTAATAAAATACCTTAATTTTACTCAAAATGTAATTCCATTATCTCTGAATTTCAGGGAATGAACTTGGCTGAGATTACATAACTGATAAATTATTTAAGCTTTCAAATCATTTTGTTATTCTGTTGTTTAAGTTTTAATCGAAATCAAAATTAGTAGTTAAAGATGGCTATCATTTTTATTCGATTACGTGAGGTGATAATTTATAAAAAATCCTAGACTGACACGAATGATGAGGTTAATATTCAAAGCCTTTCCACCTGATCAATTGCCTTTTACACCTGATCAGTTAGTTGCCTACCACACCTTATCAGTTGAATGCACATAACTGCAGCTAATCTTGGATGCGAAAATAATGCTATTTATTTTTAGGCTAATGCATTTAAGATTTTTTACTTAATTGTACTAAATAAAAGAAGTATAAAATGGTTTTTTTCTTGACGTTTGTATGTACTTACGTACGTAATGTCGCACATAAATCACACACTATTAGCTGTAGAAAGTTGAAATTATGTACATGGGAATGCTATAACAGCTAGCTGTGCATCTCCCTTTTTTATTGCAATCGATATTATCAAACGTATATATATATATATATATATATTTATGTATATATATTATTATTAACAAGTAAGAATGCAAAAGCTATAGTACACCCTAAACCCTCTGAATCCTATTCGAAGAAGCATGTTAGTGCCAAAGTTACATAATAAACACAATTAAAACTTCAAAATCGTAAGCAAAAATTCAAGAAGTATTTTAAATGACGAAAATATTCGTATTTTGGCAATATGAAATAAAAAAAAAATAATTAATTTTGGAAAAATAACGAAATCTAATATTTAATGCGTCCTTACGGTTCCTAAATTTATATTTGGGAAAGTTTTAGACTCCCTTACTAATCTTATTATTACCCGTAATTAATCTTATTATTTTGGCATTTTTTCACTTCTTGTTTCGACAGCTTCCGCTAGAGTGCGAATTAGTTAAAGTATAAATAAGTGCAGAGCTCACGAGTTTAGAAAGAGACTTTCGGCACATAACCTAACTGCCACTCTGCTTTGCTTCGCTCCTGGTAGAATTTAATTTATCAGTTTAAACTTTGGCTAGCCGTTTTCGCTTCGCAAATGCATAGATGTGATTGTCGAACCAGAGCGTGTTAAATTTGTATTTTTGATTCAATCTGAATTATTTTTAATTGAATATTTAAATTCCTTGTGCACATAGTATTACACAAGAGAGGGGTAAGTAAACAGAACAGAGGTAAGTTAAAAGAGCAAACAAATATAACAACACAAAATAAACTTACAGATTCACAGATGACACGTAAGAGATAAATGTGCAGAAGAAAGAAAATGCCATTTTATCTTGAACAAATTCATGAAGAGGGGGAGAAAATGTAATGTTCACAGAGTTTAACTTCACAGAGTTCTCTTCGTCCTTCCGTAAACTATGAACAATAGAACAACAAATATTCGACATTCTGCACTCTCCCGAAGCTGCAGGGACACAAATCTGTATTAGATAACCGAAATCTCTTCAGATATGAGTTGAAATTACCATGTCTAGTTAGAAATTTAGTAATTTCAAAATTGCATAAAACATGTTTATTATTCAGTCTGTGAGGAATGGAAGGAAAAAATAATTTAGTCAAAGAGGCAGTAGTAGAATTTTTGTATAATTCATTCCACTTGAGTATTGTTTCATCCTTACTTTTTTCCTCGAAGAATGACTTAGGCAGTATCATTGGAGTATTAACTTGAAGATTTGTAGCTTGTTTTGCCAACCAATCAGCCTTTTCGTTTCCTAGATTGCCAGTGTGGCCACGTAACTGAGAAAAGATGACATCAACACCTTATAATAATAATAAGGTGTTGATGTCGTCTTTTCTCATGTACGTGAACGATTTTGTTTTTAGTATCTGCTAATAACGAAGTTTTTTCCTTTTTTTCTGTTATACTTTTTAGTTTGTTTAACTATCAGGTTGAATTATTAACAAGTAATTTTTATTTTAAGCCTTCATTTTGAGCTGTGGTACCTTTAGGAGAGAGAAAGGATAAGCAGTTGACTGCCTGTGCGTTTTTAAGGCGATTTGGCCCTTTAAGTATTGAAGAATAACGTAATTTATTATTATCATTGTTGTTGTTGTTGCTGTTGGTATTATTATTGTTATTATTATTATTATTATTACTATTACTGCTATAATTATAATTATTACTGCTACTACTGCTTAAGGACTTGACCATTATGAAACAAATAATATATGTTAAAATTACACTAAAATTTTTATTTCCTACCGCAAAGAAACTTTCACAAGTTGATTTTTAAAGTGACGATGAAAATATTTGAATAGTTCAAATTCATGTAATTTGACTTGCAGTAAAATATATTACACAATATTCATGATGTTAATATATATATATGCAAGGCAATTTTTCAGAAGATATTTTTCTAATCCTCTTGATAACATCTTTCTATACAAGAAATATCCCACTGGAGGCGCTTCCTGTATTCATCACCGAAACATCCGTAGTTGTCGTGTAAAGCGCTAACATGTAAATGTTGGAAATGCCTTTTTAATGATAAGCTGTGATCAATCTTTTCATAGCATTATGCCATATTCAACTCGTTCTTTATAATTCTCAGCCTTGTTTTCCAAGAAAATTATTTGTCCCTATTTTGAAAGCATCCCATCACTTTTAGTCCATCCCATCAGTGGAGTATGTATCCTCAAAGTACTTGGAAATGCATGTAGGATTCTGTTATGTCTTTAAGCTTGCGCTCATATCCTTCAGACCCTACTAACCTGCAAGCGAATTTTCGCTTTAGTTTGAAGCAATGACAAGTTATAATAACTTTTTTAAATTTAATTCTTAAATGAACAGAAAGCACTGTCTATACATTGTTTGCCTTACCTTTACCTACCTAATCCATCTTTTTAAATTCGATCAAATTGAAAAAGATCGATTTAAAGTCGAAATAACTTTAGCAGAGCTGGCTATAATAAGTAACAGCAAAACGAGGATGCCAGAAGCTCTCACTCTAAACATTTAAACCCTCGGCTTAAATAAACAATAACTAATTTACATTGTGGTGAGGACTACAGAAAGAAGAAGTTAAACTAAAGTTAAAATCATAATAACTGGTTAATTAACATTAAATCCTACATGTATGTTCTCACAGATGCCCGTTGTATTTGAATGAAAATGCAATGATTTCTTGAACAGCCATTTTGTCTTTACAATTTGTAGTTTGGTCTCTTAATCTCATTCGCAATGAAGCGAAACTACTTTGTATATAATCTAGGTAAAGACCAAGCACCAATATTAAAAATAAGAAATAAGCCTGCTAATAAAATCACAAACTTTTACAGAGACAGAAAGAGTAAGAGAGAGTATTTAATTGGGAAATTCTCCGAGCTAGTTCTGAACAGTTATTTTTATGATCAAATGCAGTATTCTTGAGTTGGTAATATCCAGCTATTTGGTTCCGTAAGGATTTGGTGAGACCAATATCACACGAGTAAAATCAAAAGATGAATAACCCGTTTTTCTCATTGAAGAATACAATTACCGTTTTCATCGCATTTTAAGGGGTGGTGTATTTATGGAAGTGTATAAAATGTTAAATCCACCGGTACATTTCTCACAAAACTTAATATTTCAGTGTCTATAATAGCGCATACCTAATGAGAAAATTTCGGTTTGGTTTGGTTTGTTGAGATTACAGCAAAGCACACTAAGGCTATCTGCCTGAGGGGAGGGATACTTTCGTGGAAGATTTTTTAAGGGAAACTGGCTCGTATACACGTTACATATTGCGAAAACCACAAAAACGCCCATGCAGCCAGCCCGTTCGCGGGATTCGAATCTCGGACCGAACTACCAGTGTTTAGCGACTTTACCGCTCTGCCGTTGGTGGGTCTTAGTGAGAAAAGACAACACTTACTGAATGCCACGATAATTAATGTAAATGCGTGGAGTAGAGAAATACAAAGTTTTTAATATATTACTTATATTAAAATCTGGTTTTAATTCCTACTGTTTTATTTAATTTGTTAGAATATGTAATTCAAAAGCCTTTTAAATAGGACCATGAAATGTAACTTAGGACAGAAGTTAAGAGGTTTGGCAAATTGAGCCTGTCTAACAAAGCTCTTCGGCGATTATCACTAGTTAGCACTTTTACTACCAGTTGATGAGTTTTCCTCTGACTGAAAACTTTCGTTCATATTTTTAGAATAACACGCACAGGTGGTCAGGAGCTAATTTTAAAATTCTGGCATGTAAGAAATTTTTTAGTATTGTTGTCTGTCAATCTCAAAAGCGGAAATCAATTTTGTTAATCGTTTTAGTTCTGTACTTCGAGTTGAAATTCAAAATAAATCCTTAATTGTTTTATACTGCTGTGTTTCTTTAATATTCTTACATTAACAAGTAAAGATAGGACAAGAATTCGCATTCATCTGGAACGTTAGTCTAGTGTTTAGTTGTAAATCGAATTCCGTTTAATTTTATAAAGAATTGTGGAATCGCTGAGAGAGCTTTAGCTAAAATAAAATCTACGGCAGTTCTAATTCTTTTTTCTTAACGTGTCATGTTCTCTCAATTTTCCTCTTGCTAGAATCAGAATATCTTAGAAAGATCTCACGAAGATATTCCTTTTCTGAAGCTGAAATCTCTTCAGCAATTTGCTGTAAATAATTAAGAAAATAACGCCAATTAGAAACCATAGTCTTCGAGAAAACCTGATTTCCCTTTTACTTTTTATGAGAAGGTATATTTCCGCTTCTGAGAAAGATCTATCCTTTTTTTAGCAGTGATGCAAAGTTAGCTATTGAAACTGGAATCAAAAGACGAGTAGCATATACAGCAATGGCTTAACCATTGTAGCTGCAACTTTATCTCTCCCTTTAGGCTGTGAATAAATGAAAAATGCTTTTAATTTTGTCTCTAAGCATTTAAAGTAATTATACTTGGGACTGCAAAAGAAAAAGAAGCATTAACAAATTCAACAAACATTTATCGGTGGGGATTTTAAACAATATTACGCGCAATTTAAATAATTTCGTGCTATTTACGTTTAGAAATGCATAGAAATTACGCTATTATACATACAAAATCGCAATAATGCTTCTGGGACATATGGCTAATGAAAGCCCAATACATTTAAGAGAAGGAGCTAATTATTGTTTTAACGAATATGAAATAAGTGCGATTTATAATCTTTCGAAACTAATATCACCAAATGCTAAAATCAATGTATCCAATTATTATTTTCAGAAAGCTGCTTAGAGCAGAGGAGGATATTTAGGCATAATGTTATAAATAATTAATTTTATTTCAGCGTTACGGCCGGATTTTTCGTATAGAAGGCTGCCTTCTATATTCGTTACACATGAAAATTTCTGCTATTTTTTAATATATCTGATTTCGGTTTGGATTTATAATGGAAGAAAAGAAATCAAGGTACAAAATGAAAGAGTCATTTTTTAATTAAAATCGAGAAAATAACACTTGTTCATGACATTTTGAGGAACTTTGAAATTTCAAGGCTAAACCCGTAACGCTCGGAGGGTTAACTAAAAAGGTCAATGGTATTTTAAAATATTTTTATTATTGTGCTTTCTAGGCTCGGAAACATGCTTGCAGAATTCTCAGCCATAGGAATATTATATTTCAGGCACTGTTGTTATATTTTTAAAAACTTTATTAAATAGTTTTATAAAATTTGAGAGTGCTTTCCAACCATTTAAATCCCTAAACCAGTTTTAAACCTTGCCTTAAACATACGATGCGAATTATCACTTTTATCTTAAACTAACAGTGAAAGCACAAACACGCAAGCAAGTAAAAGCTTAACTTTATTTTATTTACCAGTTTGTGAGTTGTGAGGACTTAATATGACTGAGAAGTAACAAGCTGAGTTAAAATAATACAAAATAAAATGTCTCCTTGACTGTGCAGCAGATTAGCTGAAACGCTCAGTTCAACTAGATTCAATATCAGAGTTCTTGTTCAAGACTAAAGTACCCCTTGGGTACGGCTATCTGATGTAAATAGGAGCTTGTTTACCCATATGTATTAATATCCTGAAGTATATTTCACTCAAACAAAGGCTTTCTAATGCAAGAAAATGGCGACAGCCGAAATACAGCCAAACAGCTTTCTACTACAACATACAGTTACGATTCTTCCCTTCAATTTATCCTACGCCACTTGCCAATCAATTCTTCATAGATCTCTTGACTGAGCGAGTGCGTGCTGAAACGAGGCATAAAATAAAGATGTCAAGTTTAACTTTTAACTGTCATTTAAACTCAAATAGAATGTCAAAGCATTATTACATAAGTTTATGTTTCTATTTCTACAGCGCGACTCCAGTGCAGTAATATTTATCCTTCTAATTAGGAAGTTTTAATGTATCTTGCTGTCAGCGAATGTATTAATTATAAGCTAGAAAAAAATTAATAATATTATCATCAACATCATAGTTATTGCCATTATATAGCATGTAATATACCAAGGAATAACTTTAGCCATTTTCGTTAAAAAATTAAAGCATGTTATTACACTTAGCATTTAAAAAATCCCAATGGTTATGAGAAAACGAATGATGAACCTAGAGGAAAAGCAACTTCTAATAATATTTTCCAAGCTTTGCTTAAAATATTCACTACAACAAAAAATCAAAATTTTGGAACTGAATTTCCTTAATCATCGTAGCTAGATGCCAAATATTACGTAGTTTTCTCTTTACTTTCTTTAAAATAAGATATTAATCAGGAAGAAAATTAAAATTTACTTTCTTAATGGAAGGCGCTGAAAGGGATTATTTATTTGATTTTATGCAGTCCAAGTGTACTCTAATGGATTCAAAGATTGGACACCGAGAAGAACAGTTTTGTGAACAGGATTGTTCTTCTCGATTTTTTGAATAGAACAGGTAAATTATAAGTACAGATATTTAAAGTAAGATCAAAGGAAAAGAAAGTATAAATCAAAGGAAAAGAAGTTTAATACAATTTAATGTTATTATCAAAGGAAAAGTTTATATGAGTTTTGATGTTCCGAAAAATGCTAATGATGAACTACGAGGGATCATCTTCCAAAATCTGAAAAGATTATTACACACAGCTTCTGAAAATTTGTCGGCTCTCGCTTCGCATTACAGTATATAAGCTTAACATCAGCTAAGAGCTAAAATGCTACCCAAACATTTGTTGTGAAAGGTATGAGGTATACGTATTATATGAAAAGTATGATGTCAAGATTTGAGTTGATTGACGCACCAGTTGTTTAAGTAAATCGTAACTGTTGAAGAAAGTTGGTGACCTAGAAGTACAATGAAAATCATTTGCTGGGATGGGAGAAAATTTGTCTTGATCACAGCGATTTTACTGTCAGAAATCTATTATAATAAAGTTTATCATAGTAATCTTCATTACTTGGAAAGAAGAAATTGACAAAATTGTTTTACCTGGACGGTAGTCAAAAACTCTATCTTCTCCAGAGAAGTATTAATTCAGCATATTAATCTAAAAAGCATCAATCAAAAGTATCTGGCTTTTATGGTATGATTTGAACATTATAACTATCATCAAGCAATTTATTGAAATAGTTAAATAAATTTAAAAAAATTTTAAATCTGAAAGCTTTCAGATTTTACACTGCGCCCAAAGGGGTGCTTTTTTAACATTTTGAGTGTTACCTTCATTTATTAAATATCATGTTCTTCGTACTTAAACCATAAAATTCAATTCAACAGCAATATCACAAAATAATTTTAAAATGAGCATATCTTTAGAATTTCCGATACACAGTCTCGCGAGCTGAAGATAAAAATGTTTTTTTTTGTACAATGTTGCCATTCCTCGCTTTGAAATCGTTGAGTTTGTTAATCAAAAATTCGTTAAAGGTTTATAAAATATAAAATCGACAATAAACAAATTTCAAATTAGGGCTTCCAGATGCCCATATTCGCAGGAGGATTACGTTATTCAAAATTAGATGGTCTACGTACCGTTGCTTTATCACAATGAGAGAAACATACATACATTTATGCAAATTCCCCATTATTTAATTTCTTTAAATATTTTACAGGGCTGTAATATTTGGTGGCAACAATTTTAAAAGTGAACCGACATTTATAGTGAATCGACGCAAAATGCCGTAGCGGAATTAACAGTCCTTTTGGGTAAATTGCCCCTTTGGATTAACAGCAATTATGAATTATGCAAAAATGTATCATATTCTCTAAATTTTAATCTGAAATCACCTCGAAGAATTTCTGAAAGCTTAATGAAGAAATTCAAAAGTGTTTCATAGTTGAGCCCCTGAAGAGGCATCCGATAGCTGTCTTATCGTACTTGAACATACGCATTACTAGAAAGAAAATCTGTAGCAAGCTTAGCTGGGAGGAAGAATTTTCTTCAAATCTTCTCTTTTCATATCTAATCTTAAAATTTTAAAGACATCCCATGCACTCTAAAATCTGAGCGAGGATATACAAAAATAATTTCAATAAAAATACTCAATTATACAATAAAGTTATATATCAGCAAATGTTAAAATCAATACATTTTATTATAACGAAATTGGGATATTAAACATTAAGGATGATCTTTATTTAAGAGTTTATTTTATATGTATACAGTCTGTTCTTTTTTGATGAATTAAAATGTCTGTTGCAATAGTGTATTAACACTGTCGAAGTTAAACGATTTTCGTTGCTGTAAAAATGGATAAAAAGATAAGATCAATATTGTCATTTTCGGATACGTTTTTCATATTAAGAAGAGATTAATGAAATTACTTCTTCGTATTAATCACTAAAAAAGTAGCTGGAATTTTCTGCTAGATGGATAGATAGATTGAATCTGACGAAGAAAGTCACCTCGATTTCCGAGAACTTGGGAGATTTCTTTCTATTTTTTCGTGCTTGATCACAAGTCAATTTTGATATCGAAGGAAGATCCCCCAGGCGAATACTAACGGAGAAATTAACAGCGTGCTTTGCTTTTTTTTAGTCTCTTTTTTTCTTAACTCGCTCTTCCCCTCACACTTCTGGTTTTCCGGAAGCCTCATTTATGCGGCAGACGACATTTGCATGATGTTCCGCTAGAGGAAATGAAAATGCCATCAGGTGTCGCTTCTTCAACAACGTTGAAGTAGCAGTTGTTTTTTTACCTTACTGTTCTTCAACGACTTTTTTTTGTCATTTTGTACTCGAGCGCAATTTTTTTTGACGCCTGAGTAACGAAATAAAAAAATACAAGCAACAAGCTACTTCCTAGAATAAAAAAGTGGCTGCTTCTGCTTGATTTCTTAACAGCTGAACTCCGTAGGTGGTATTGATTTCTTCTTAGCGCCTTGTTCTTATTTAAGCAGTTTGTTGTCGACATTTTATTTTTAGTAAAAAAAAGTGAAAAAAAAATTTGTGCATACTAAGAAAAGCTAAGCTTCAGAACTTAATATTTTTTTGTCCTTGGGGAGAGGGAGATAGTAACGAGCAAAATATTTTCTTATTGAATCTTTTGACCCTTAAAAATTATCTATGAAGATAAAAGCAGAAACTCAGAACACAGAAAAAGATGCCTCAGATTTCGCAAGTGCTGAAGTTCCCTAATTCTTCAGTTTTTATAAATAATTATGGCTGTATCTGAGTAATGGCACTGATAACCAGTGAAAAACAGGTAAATAAAAATATTAAAAGCCTTCGCTTCAAGTGAAATAATTAAAGCATTCATTTCAAGAATTATGTTTGTATGATATTTATTAGCAGGTGATGATTTTAGTATTTTGTAATTTTATAGGTTTAGAAAGAACTTTAAATTAAGTTTCATGAATTTTACTATTATTGCAAAGTCAACGGGATTTAAATTAAGGGGAAAAATATGTAGAACATCTGACTGTAGAAGAAACATGAAATCGCAAATTTAAAATCAGGCAATCAAACAACTTTACATCAGTTAAGTTATGAGAAAAAAATCTATCAAGGACGATTAGGCATAGGTATGTCTTCTTCTTCAAGAGGAAAAGAAATACGTCTTGGTCCAGAATTCCACATGGCATAGGCAATTACTACTGATACTGTTAACCACTAAAACAATGTCTTTACTGCTTTTGTTTACCTGAGCATTCTTGAAAACGATGCCAATTAATCTGCAATATAAACATTACTCATAGTGAAATATATGGTACTGTTAAACCTAGACTAAACGTTTAGTGTAATCTTCATTTTCTTAAGAATAAGGCAGCAATCGCCTTATTCTTCTAGTAACCTTTAAACGAATTTGAACAGTTTCGTATGATGAAAAGTGTGCTTTCTAAGTGCTCACAAACATGGCTTCTTCCTCTTGGCATAGTTGCCTGTCAATTTTTGAGACACATTTTCTTGACTTGGTAATAACTGTAATTGCAATATAAGGATTTTGTCTATAAGTTAAACAGATTTGAAAAATGTATCGAACACAGAACTCCTTTAACACATCGAATGTTTTCAGCGTTAGGTATTTTAGATAAGTTCATTTGTCAAGACAACAATTTAAAAAATGTCTCGAAAATGTAAGAATTATTGCATTTACTAACATGATTTATAAAGTATTATGTTACATTTTAAAATAAAATAAAGCAATAAACTGCGAATGTCAGCAAACATGCTATCTAATACACATTTAATTCACATCTAAAGCGTACTGGTACAAATAATGACTTGTAACACAAAATGCGTATGGCAATTGTATCTTAAAATGCATATAAATAAACTGCAACTGAGGAAATCTGAAATTTTGAATAACAGCCTATATTACTATTTACGCAGGAACATTATTTAATTTTTAACTGGAAATGCTTAAAGTTAGAAAAAAGTTCACACCAGTTGTTCCTTGTTTCGATAGATAGAAATTAATGTCGAAGTTTAACTAAATACGGTGCAAAAACAATTCCTTGTAAATGGTCTCCGACAAATAACTTTTAATCCGAGAGGCTAAAAGTGTTAGAGGAAAATCAACTTTGCGATAAATTAGAATATTTTTTAGATGTTTTGAACTAAAAGGCATCTAAAAAACAAGTTTTAGCAATTTCATATTGTTGAATTAAAACAAAATGCATGTTCCTGTAAATGATATGAACCTTATTAGTAGAAAATTAGATGAACATGTTTTTCAGTTTTCTCTATTTGCATGAACAAATGTTTGTTTAATTAGAATCTTAAAATGAAATACGTAAAAGAAAGAATTATTCGAAATTTCTTCATTTAAACACGGGAGCTTTATACTGAAAATGAAGGATTCCATATTGAAAAACCAAATATTTATGTAACAGGAAGATTTTTCTCCTTTTCTATTTCACTGCTGTTCTTTTACTTCCTTACAATTTTAAATCAAATTGACTTACATAATACGATTGGCTATGCTTTCCTGCGACTAAACGTTGATCTAACTCAACTACAGTGTACTTTCACACATAAGCTAGGAAACTTTAGTGCTTTTAAGTTTTCCTAATATTAAAAAAATATCGTTAATTGAAAAGAACCGGCTTTATTAATTTAATTTTGCAATGCCTGATTATGCAAAATAGACTTATTAATTATAATAGACTTAATAAAATTATTATTTTAATATTATTTAAAATAGATTTCTTACAGCTTTAATTTTTCTTTTCTTTTTTATTCTTTGTTTTTATTTTGTTTCGCACTTTAAAAAAATTACATAAAATATTTCGCACACATCACGATATGTTTTGTAATTTATTTAAGTTTAAAGCGAAGAATCAAACGTAAGAAAACTGAGAGGCAGACCTATACAATCACCGAAAATAATAGGAGTAAAAATAACTGTAACCTGAATATTAACAAAATGCATATACAGTAAGTAAATTGCTACATATGGAATGTAGACCTAATGAATATAAAACTATTGGAAGCTAAGTTCAAATACCCATTCGTATTCTAACACTTTATCCGTACTTATTGCAATACTGTTCTTCAACGTAAAATAAAATAAAGCACTTTGTGTTTTAAAACTTACATTTTTTATACTGTTTATATAGGCTTCTTAAATTCGCTGGAATACAGGCTTTTGAGTTAAGAGCTGTTAATTGCTATGAAATGGAATCTTATTTCAGTAGGAACCACAAAAAATGATTCCTGAACCATGAGAATGGCGCAAGAGAAACAAACGATTTCCTTTCTGCCGGACCATATCGTCTGTTTTATTTTCCTTCATTATCTCCGGCATCCAGTGCTAATTCCCGGACTAGGAGCTCGTTATTTCAATACCCGGACACAGGAGTTGACATTTTTATGCCGAGGCCACTTCGAGATGACTTGGGAGGGGGGAGGAGTAGGTTGTATAAGCGTTCACAATTCACATAATCTATGCATATGCGCTTCCTCGCCTTAATTTCCACCATATTTAAATATTTTTAAACTTTCCTTTCTCCTAAAACCTAAGATGCAAAAGGATTATAAAAATTCTTTCGAGTCTTGCGTAATTAACAAAAATGCAACAAACGAACACTTTTCCAGATGGAATCGGGTTTCACAAAATGAACTCATTTTCATTTTCCAGGTTATAAAAACGGGATTTATAAACGAAGCGAGTGGGAAAACTGGAGATGAAATTAGTGAAATTTCTAAAAGAACGATAATTTTTCCTTCTCACAATTTTTTTTTTCTATCTTCAATCTTAACAGTTCGAGGAATAATTTTTGAATGGGAGCGCGTCAAGTAGGAAAAGAGATTCCCTCTCAGAAATGATATTCCACTTTGCTGGAGATTATTTAAATCAGCAGAAACACGTCATGCTTGGAATAACCGATTCTTTATGCCCGGGCATTAAAGCTTGGAAAGTGACTCGGAAATGTGGTCACTCGACTTTTAATGACTTACTTTTGGGAATGGGATGGAAGAATAGGTTCGGTATAATGCGTTTATATCATTGTTTGAATTACACTTATTACTTTTTTTCCTTCTTTACCTTCTATTTCTTTGTTGTCCATGAGAGTTGTTCTTGGGCGCGAATTTTCCTTCTCAAAGCACAGAAAACCATGAAAGTATGACATCATTTGTACATGCATTCGCTTCGCTGATTGAAGAATTTTTGGATGCTTGACAGCGCTATCAAGCTGCCCCAGCAAAAAACATAAAATGTTTATTAAAAAGTAATTATATTACAGCGCCTAAATCTGAGACCTGTAAACGTGCAATGATTACAACTAAATGCATACTAGGAGTGAAATTTCAACTTTATAACAATATGCTTCATTTTCGAAAAGAAATCTGAAAAAGAAATGTTGCCTTAATAAAAGTTTTAAATGGAAATTTACTAGTGGATCTAAAAGAACATTAGCATTCTAAAACTTTGTAAAAATATAAAAGAGTACGATTTGCATAAAAATTAATCATTTTAATTTTTCTGTGGGGAAAAGCTGAGGTCCAATGGAAAAATTCCTTTCAGTTTCTCACTTGCAGAAGATGTTGTGACGTACGAATACTAACGATTATAAACAGAATTGCTGTGAAAAGTGATGCATTTAGTGAAGAAATCTATTTCTAAATACAAAAGAAATAATTATGAAAGTATTTTTTGCACTGTACCTTGTAAGACCCACTGGCCATTTTTCTACTGTAACAGCTGAAGTACGTGTAGAAACCACACAGGAGAAGGGTAAAAGGAACACTTTATTGATTCCTTAAAATTCACAACGCGCCGAATTGACGCTAACACACTACCCTTCACTCGGGTGGTAACTCAAATAACAAGAACTAAACTAAAAATTCGAAGATATTAACAAGTAGTCAGGTCCGGGACTTTATAAACACCCTGTATTTTATTAAACAGGCAAGTGTTTAGTGTGTTGTTTTCATAATTGTTTTTTAAATACTTCTAAAAATAATTTTTTTCGTGATGAGAGGAAAATAATAAAAATTGTAACAACAAGAATAAAGCAATATTTGAACTATATGCAATCTTAAATCTTTAATCATGTCATCTTCCTATCGTATTTGAGCCTCACTGCATTTTTTTCTAATATTCGTTTTTGTATTTGTTTTCCTGAATGATAATAAGGTTGTTTATTTCGCTTTCAAAGATGTTTTATTATCAAACATTTTCTTCCACACAGTTGTTTTCTTGCTATTTTTATATTAGTATACTACAATGCTTTATTTTCCTTTATATTCTATGGAGTGAATATAAAACAAAAAAAGGGAGATCATAGAGTAGATGATAACAAATAGCAGCTACAGAAACGAAGTTCCCTGTTTCTATATGTCAACGTTTATGTTTTTATCGTATAGTTTCCTCCAATGCATCTAATCGTTGTTAATAAATAAGCCTGTAGCTCTCCTTCCATTGTTTACCATAACAAAACTAACATTTCAGTATTCTATCAATGTATTTCATTCAAGTTAGTGCAACATTTTAAAACACTGCAGACACTGTACTAACCATTTGTTCCAAATCCAATCTGTTTCATACCAGTTAGCTCTTACTAAGTAATATCTTATAATTTTTTTCTAGAAAAAATTAAATATTTTTAATATACTTATGATAAACATTTCGATCTCATTAAATTCTAGTATCAGGCTTTTTTTTCAATCGCCTTCATGCACATAGTTTGAAAATATTATGAAATATTATGTCAGTATTTTGTTATTCAAACATTTGCAAATCTCTTTGTTTGACCTGCAGTCTAGAACTTCTTTTTTTTTTCAAACGAGTTAAGAATTTAAAAGAATATTGCAGATAATGGATTTTGTTGTAATTAAAAGTGTCAGTGAAAGTGAGAATGGTATGAAGATTATTTAAGCGCAATCTTTTAAAAACAAATCCCAGTATTATGAAAGAAGTTACTTTAATAAAATTAAATTAATTCATATAGTATGCTTAACAGTTTGTGTCTTGAAGTTTCCTAGTGTTTAATTACATACAGCAGACTGGATAATATCCCAGCTAATAAATTAGTTTCAGTATTAAGAAAAAGCAAATTCTCGAGGAGAACAGAAGTAATTTTAAAAAAAAGTTATAAAAGCAAAATTTTCAAGGATTATGCAGTATGTGTCTTTATAATATTAATAGTAATAAATTTATGAATAATAATGTGCTCTTTGTAATATTAATAATAAATTTACGAATATCATTGAAATATTCCTATTGCTCCGCAAAGACGATGCTTTCTTCTTTGCGTTAATTTCAACCTCTTTAAGCCTTTAATAGCAAAAAAAAAAAAAAAAAAAAAAAAAAAAAAAAAAAAAAAAAAAAGAAAAAAAAAAAAAAAAGAAAGTCTTTTATAAATTTATTTTCGGAAACTTAACATGCATGCTTATTTTCAGCAAAATTTGATATGACTCTCCTCCCTCTTCGGAAAAAAATTATTTAACAATATTTGATCGAAGAAAGTTTGATCGCCATCAGGATGATTTTATTTTGATTAACCGAACCTTGGGAAACAAAACACTTTTTAGTGTAAAGGGGAGTTAGCCCAGAAGGGCTATTACGGCATTAACGGCAAACGAAATGGCATTTTGCGTCGAATTACTAAAGCGTTGTATGACTTTTCAAATGATTGCCAATTAATTATTATCGTTCTATACTACATTTAAAGAAATTAAATAATGAAAAATTTGCACGAATATACGCATTTTTCTCGCATTGTGAAAAAACAAGGTTACCTAGAGCCATCTAATTTTGAATTACGTAGTCTTCGCCAGAATATGGGCACCTGGAAGCCTGAATTTGTTTTATTACATATTTCATATTTTGCAAAACTTTAGCGAATCTTTGATTAACAAACTCAACGATTTCAAAGCGAGGAGTGGCAATATGGCAATACTAGGGCGTTAGCCCAAATGTTCTCGAAACGTGTATGTGTACGTAAATGAAAAAAATGCCCCTTTGGGAGTAGTATAAAATCTGAGAGCTTTCAGAATTTTCTGTTTACTTTCGTTTTCTAAAGTCCTACATAAAAAATTTAATTTCACGTTATTTACTAAGAATTATCATATAACTGAACAAGGCATACTTCTGTCTTATTTATTATTTTTTTAAACTGAATTTATGTGTCTACCACTAACATTTTAACATGTGCTTAGTTGTATAATCTTTTTAATAAAACCTGTATGTCAATCGCGAATGTATGCTAAAGCTAGATAACATATTTGACACAAAACCATGATATAGGTAGCTTTGAATTTATGAAATAGGATGAAACCAGGCAAAGAAGTAGAATGCTTTTCGTATATATGTATTTCGTATATACATTTTAAAAAGAGTACTGTGGAAAGGTTCAGATTTTAACGATTGCCCAGAACTCTCTTTTAAAGTTTATTATGGTTTATCTATAGATATTGACGACAGAGACGGTCCAGGTGGAGTAGAGAAACATTTCATAGGATGTTAGACTAACATGGGAACATTATATATCTTCTGCAGACTTAACGAGTGAACAAATGTATCACAGACTTCCATAAAATTATTTAAAACTTTTAATTAGATATATCATGAATCAAATGCAGTTTTATTAAATCAAACAGATTAAAAAGTAAAAGTACAACATTTTAAAGAACTGAATCTATTCCATTTAAATTCCTTTTTTAAGCTTGTTAAAGATGTAGATTATGAAAGAAGGATATCTTTTGCTTTTCTGAATCGCAACAATAGAATGGAATGAAAAGTGAAACAACGCGTTAAAGTGAAGCATTGCGTAAGCGTGTTTTGCGACTAACCTTTTTGGGCTAAGAAACGAAATATCCGGAAAAGCACATATAGTTAAAACGTGAGACTTACATCAGCCGATTACTTTTAACCACATATCGATGGCAGAAGTACAAAGAAGTAAGTAAACATCCCCCACATTTAGTTCTTGTGCCCAACATTAGGTACATTTGCATATTTATTGGATTTCAATTATTATTACTACTATTATTATATTTTACGTTAGTTTATCTTTAATCCTGTTACAATTTCTCTCTTATTAGAAGCATTTTAACAAGAGATTAATTTGAATTTTCGAAAGGAATTTTGGACATAGTTCTCCCCCTTTTTAATGTCAAATTATAATCGTCCACTTGGAATTATGCAAATTCACTTTTGTTTCTCAATAATTTCTATACTTTACAGATAAGACAAGAATCAATGCAAGAAAATAACGTGTATTTACAGACATGTTTATTGCATTTTTATTCTGAAGTAAATTAAAAAGTTACTTGTTCTTGGTCAGAGATTTCGGATCAAATTAAAATAATAATTTACAAGCACAGTGTCAGTTGACAGATTAAATAATGAAGAAATCGTTACTTTTAAATTCTAGAACTTTTCAAGCTTGAAATTTAAGATCAAATTAAAATATATTAAATCTTTTAGAAATTAAAACCACTTACTTTTTGCCCTAAATAAACTAATAAAACAAATTTAATGCTGTGCAATTTAAGTGCACTATTGTGATGAAAAAGTACTGGAAATAATTCGTTTAAAAATATTCGTGTGCGCTTCACGAAATCGTTAACAGAGCTCTTTTCAGAAGTTGTATCGAATTTCATCGACATCAGACAGTAAAATTATTTTTTAGCATTTGCAAATAAATTCCTTTTTAATGAATAAAGGCACGTTTTAGGGATAATTTCTCAAAATTGAGAATGTAACTGAACAAAGAACAGGCTTAAAGGTTTCTTTAAGTTATCGAATAAAAAAATATTCGCAATCAAATAAATCTATAAAATTGTATAAAATATTGCAGCAAACCTTTGGGTACCGTAAATAATAAAAAAACCAACTTTTAAGATGTAAAAATATTTAATGAATTTTCCTCTGGTAGACCATCTACTTCAACTAATGAATATTGATTAAGTTAGAGACTTTGGTGCTTAATGATCTTCGTGTAACAATAAGGGATATTATAGAACAAACCGCCATACAATTTGGATACTGTCAAGCAATTTTGAAATCATTTGGATTTGCGGCGGGTCACGTCTCGAGTCGCTTTAAAAAGCTGATTTTATTTTTTTCCTCCAAAAGTAACAATGTATTCAAGTTCCCAAGGAGGGGATTTTTCTCAAGGCATACGATTAATCATATCGAAACGCATTATTACCGGTGATGAAAGACAGATATACATTTTGATGTAGAAAGAACTTAGCTCTCTGTATTAAGAATAATATTGTATACAATCAAGAGTTATTACCAGTGTCTATGTTATATAATCAAGAGTAATGTTCAATGTAATATGTAGCTAATACTCACAGTGATTGTGTGTAGAAATGAGTTTTCTAAGGTGTTTTAAATATAATGTAGTATTCAGAGTGATATGTATCATAAAAATTATAGTGTACTGAGTGTTTTATATATAACGATATGTTGACGTACAATGTGACCAGGAGAATGTTTAATTAAAACGTTATTTTTGGTATGTTTTCAGAATACAGCAAAAGTTATGCAACCGTGAACTTTTAGCATAATATTATTTAATAAAAATTAGTATGGGCTGTACTTTGTCCTCAAATATGTTATCCGTGTAACTATTTTAAGTTATGTTTCTTTCCTATCAATTCTAGTTTCAGCTTACAATTTCCTACCAGAGTGTAATTTCAGAAACGCAGTGAATGCAAACGAGTAAAGAGTAGTATTTAAGTCTATGTTTTATCGACTTCGAGAGAGAGAGAGTTTGATTTTCCTGACTAGCGCGCGTTTCTCCTTTGGCTACGTCTCTCTTAGATACTACTACGCTAGGCCATACTTTAGGCCCTTGCTTGGCTTCGCCGATTTAATTAAGATTTAAGGGTCAACTACTTAGAATCCTGATAGCTTCAGCTATACCTTCAGTTAGTTTTAGTTAAGCTTAGTTAAGTTTAATTTCCTATTCATTTAAGTTCAAGCCCAAGTGGAGGCTTTGCTGTATACTCCGAGCTAGGAGTTGATTGTATTTATTCTAAGAAATAAAGGGTAGTTAACCCTTCTTAAGTCTTACGTGTTTGTTCACACACTTAAGCGATTATTCCTTGTTAGTGTTTATGGGGTTTAAAGATTGATTACTGAATTAAATAAGCGAAGCCCCACATCTATATTTTATATATTATAAGTACAGCATAAAATAACCAACTTGTATTTCTGTGTGTAATTAAGTAATTTGTTTGTAATGTGTCATTTTGCTGTTTATTGAAGCCTATTGTACCAAAAACTGTGTTTTATATAACCAAGTTATGTGCTATATGATTAAGTTATGTCTTACATAGTTAATTGCATTATTCAGAGCCTATGTTAAATTTTAAAGAGTAATGTTCAAGAGTTTGAATGCAATGATCCATTTCGAAGTGTAGCTCTAGATAGTTGAGGGATCCGGACAATACCCGATTAGTCTATGCAAACCGCCCGGATGTCCGGACCTGCTCTCACCCGTCACCTTTAGAAAGAGTTTAACAGTCAAGTGAATACCGCTTGAAATAAGAAGCGAGGCTGAAAAGACCAGATCAAAATACTAGATTAAAAATCAAGGTGAAGTTGTCCGTTTCCTTCTATTTTCGTGGTGTTGTGCGTAGATCACAGTATCAGTAAAAGTTTTTTTTTTCATTAAATATGAGAATATCAAATGTGAGATCAATATTTAGCACAGTACTCTCATTTTATAACAGCTGATACGTGTAGAAACCACACAGGAGAAGGGTAAAAGGAACACTTTATTGATTCCTTAAAATTCACAACGCGCCGAATTGACGCTAACACACTACCCTTCACTCGGGTGGTAACTCAAATAACAAGAACTAAACTAAAAATTCGAAGATATTAACAAGTAGTCATATTACACTACAGGGCTCAGATTTCTGTTTCCTTAAACAGCGTCGAATATCTAGTGGCAGCAAAGTAATAGCTGCTACGCCACGTTAACCAGCAATAAATGCAAAACAAAAGCTCACGCTATAAAAAGTACAGTGTTTGTCCAAACTCTCTAACTTTTCCGCCTAGAACTCAGTATTTAAACCTTTTCTCCTCAAAGTAGAATTTGCATTACTTCGCGCGCGCTACCAGATTTAAATATTCTGGAGCTTACATTTAGGGGAATGAAGGCTTATAGGAAAGAAAATATAACTTTAACTGGTTAGAAATTAAATATAAATCCCTACAACCTGACAGAAGAACACTATGAAGGTTATTTTTACTGCTTGTTTGACTGTGATCGTGACACTCTATAGGTTATAGGTTACAGTGCCATCCATAAAGGAAAATTGGATATAATTTTCACCTCGATTCCACCTTCCCCCAAAACAAATTAGTCTGTCCTCAGTCTTGGTTGCTGAAAATCATAGTAAAATAGTATACAGATTATTTTAATATAACTGCAAAATTAAATGTCTCTTGAATGGTTAGGATTTTCAATTTCAGAAAGAAATCCAATAAGATAAACTTTCTGATAAGGAAAATTTTGATGAAGACACATTTTAGAAAAGCATGTAAAGTTCTGTTAATTAACTAGTTATCAGGATACTGACCTTAACTTATAATTTCTTCTTTCCATATTACAGACCAAAATGCAAGTTAGCTTTTACAGTATGTAAACTTCTGGAGACATTAAGTATTTTTTGAAAGCTGGAGAGATAAAAAATGAGCGATACCCTCGCCGGGACTCAAACCACGGACCTCTCGAATACGCGCCGAACGTGCTGACCGCTACACCACAAAGGCGGGAGAAATACTTTATAAACTGAGTGTTATGATTCTTAGACAGAGTTTCTGGCATTGACGCCACGATGTTAGAATTTCGCTAACTCTATCTAAAAATGATTATGCCGGCTTTTGAACTTCCTCGTTATCAGCGTTATCAGAACACGTTATCAGCGTTCGAACTGAATTGCCTGTTTTCACTTAATTTACATCGCCACCAGTGGTGCTCTGTAGCACAAGTCGTGCCTATTATGTTACAAATTCAGATTAAATAAAAGGGTTGTTTAGACGTTCTCAGGATTCTATCACAATGTTTCACACCTAGGGATAATGCGCAGTTCTTAACTTCAGCATCTCGATCATTCGCAACAGCACAGGTATACTACATTTAAATTTTCATACGAACCGTATAAAAATTATAAGAAACAAGCGCTTTAGTTTAGAGATGTCTGAAAGTGAATTAAGGAAAAATATTTTTTTTTTAATTTCAATATTTATACAAATGATAATTCGAAACCAGTAATTCTAAGTTAACGCTTTCAAAACAAAACATAAAAAAAAAAAAAAAAAAAAAAAAAAAAAAAAAAAAAAAAAAAAAAAAAAATATTTTTAAAAAATTTATTTTGAACCGAACCTTGGGAAACAAAACACTTTTTAGTGTAAAGGGGAGTTAGCCCAGAAGGGCTATTACGGCATTAACGGCAAACGAAATGGCATTTTGCGTCGAATTACTAAAGCGTTGTATGACTTTTCAAATAATGGCCAATTAATTATTATCGTTCTATACTACATTTAAAGAAATTAAATAATGAAAAATTTGCACGAATATACGCATTTTTCTCGCATTGTGAAAAAACAAGGTTACCTAGAGCCATCTAATTTTGAATTACGTAGTCTTCGCCAGAATATGGGCACCTGGAAGCCTGAATTTGTTTTATTACATATTTCATATTTTGCAAAACTTTAGCGAATCTTTGATTAACAAACTCAACGATTTCAAAGCGAGGAGTGGCAATATGGCAATACTAGGGCGTTAGCCCAAATGTTCTCGAAACGTGTATGTGTACGTAAATGAAAAAAATGCCCCTTTGGGAGTAGTATAAAATCTGAGAGCTTTCAGAATTTTCTGTTTACTTTCGTTTTCTAAAGTCCTACATAAAAAATTTAATTTCACGTTATTTACTAAGAATTATCATATAACTGAACAAGGCATACTTCTGTCTTATTTATTATTTTTTTAAACTGAATTTATGTGTCTACCACTAACATTTTAACATGTGCTTAGTTGTATAATCTTTTTAATAAAACCTGTATGTCAATCGCGAATGTATGCTAAAGCTAGATAACATATTTGACACAAAACCATGATATAGGTAGCTTTGAATTTATGAAATAGGATGAAACCAGGCAAAGAAGTAGAATGCTTTTCGTATATATGTATTTCGTATATACATTTTAAAAAGAGTACTGTGGAAAGGTTCAGATTTTAACGATTGCCCAGAACTCTCTTTTAAAGTTTATTATGGTTTATCTATAGATATTGACGACAGAGACGGTCCAGGTGGAGTAGAGAAACATTTCATAGGATGTTAGACTAACATGGGAACATTATATATCTTCTGCAGACTTAACGAGTGAACAAATGTATCACAGACTTCCATAAAATTATTTAAAACTTTTAATTAGATATATCATGAATCAAATGCAGTTTTATTAAATCAAACAGATTAAAAAGTAAAAGTACAACATTTTAAAGAACTGAATCTATTCCATTTAAATTCCTTTTTTAAGCTTGTTAAAGATGTAGATTATGAAAGAAGGATATCTTTTGCTTTTCTGAATCGCAACAATAGAATGGAATGAAAAGTGAAACAACGCGTTAAAGTGAAGCATTGCGTAAGCGTGTTTTGCGACTAACCTTTTTGGGCTAAGAAACGAAATATCCGGAAAAGCACATATAGTTAAAACGTGAGACTTACATCAGCCGATTACTTTTAACCACATATCGATGGCAGAAGTACAAAGAAGTAAGTAAACATCCCCCACATTTAGTTCTTGTGCCCAACATTAGGTACATTTGCATATTTATTGGATTTCAATTATTATTACTACTATTATTATATTTTACGTTAGTTTATCTTTAATCCTGTTACAATTTCTCTCTTATTAGAAGCATTTTAACAAGAGATTAATTTGAATTTTCGAAAGGAATTTTGGACATAGTTCTCCCCCTTTTTAATGTCAAATTATAATCGTCCACTTGGAATTATGCAAATTCACTTTTGTTTCTCAATAATTTCTATACTTTACAGATAAGACAAGAATCAATGCAAGAAAATAACGTGTATTTACAGACATGTTTATTGCATTTTTATTCTGAAGTAAATTAAAAAGTTACTTGTTCTTGGTCAGAGATTTCGGATCAAATTAAAATAATAATTTACAAGCACAGTGTCAGTTGACAGATTAAATAATGAAGAAATCGTTACTTTTAAATTCTAGAACTTTTCAAGCTTGAAATTTAAGATCAAATTAAAATATATTAAATCTTTTAGAAATTAAAACCACTTACTTTTTGCCCTAAATAAACTAATAAAACAAATTTAATGCTGTGCAATTTAAGTGCACTATTGTGATGAAAAAGTACTGGAAATAATTCGTTTAAAAATATTCGTGTGCGCTTCACGAAATCGTTAACAGAGCTCTTTTCAGAAGTTGTATCGAATTTCATCGACATCAGACAGTAAAATTATTTTTTAGCATTTGCAAATAAATTCCTTTTTAATGAATAAAGGCACGTTTTAGGGATAATTTCTCAAAATTGAGAATGTAACTGAACAAAGAACAGGCTTAAAGGTTTCTTTAAGTTATCGAATAAAAAAATATTCGCAATCAAATAAATCTATAAAATTGTATAAAATATTGCAGCAAACCTTTGGGTACCGTAAATAATAAAAAAACCAACTTTTAAGATGTAAAAATATTTAATGAATTTTCCTCTGGTAGACCATCTACTTCAACTAATGAATATTGATTAAGTTAGAGACTTTGGTGCTTAATGATCTTCGTGTAACAATAAGGGATATTATAGAACAAACCGCCATACAATTTGGATACTGTCAAGCAATTTTGAAATCATTTGGATTTGCGGCGGGTCACGTCTCGAGTCGCTTTAAAAAGCTGATTTTATTTTTTTCCTCCAAAAGTAACAATGTATTCAAGTTCCCAAGGAGGGGATTTTTCTCAAGGCATACGATTAATCATATCGAAACGCATTATTACCGGTGATGAAAGACAGATATACATTTTGATGTAGAAAGAACTTAGCTCTCTGTATTAAGAATAATATTGTATACAATCAAGAGTTATTACCAGTGTCTATGTTATATAATCAAGAGTAATGTTCAATGTAATATGTAGCTAATACTCACAGTGATTGTGTGTAGAAATGAGTTTTCTAAGGTGTTTTAAATATAATGTAGTATTCAGAGTGATATGTATCATAAAAATTATAGTGTACTGAGTGTTTTATATATAACGATATGTTGACGTACAATGTGACCAGGAGAATGTTTAATTAAAACGTTATTTTTGGTATGTTTTCAGAATACAGCAAAAGTTATGCAACCGTGAACTTTTAGCATAATATTATTTAATAAAAATTAGTATGGGCTGTACTTTGTCCTCAAATATGTTATCCGTGTAACTATTTTAAGTTATGTTTCTTTCCTATCAATTCTAGTTTCAGCTTACAATTTCCTACCAGAGTGTAATTTCAGAAACGCAGTGAATGCAAACGAGTAAAGAGTAGTATTTAAGTCTATGTTTTATCGACTTCGAGAGAGAGAGAGTTTGATTTTCCTGACTAGCGCGCGTTTCTCCTTTGGCTACGTCTCTCTTAGATACTACTACGCTAGGCCATACTTTAGGCCCTTGCTTGGCTTCGCCGATTTAATTAAGATTTAAGGGTCAACTACTTAGAATCCTGATAGCTTCAGCTATACCTTCAGTTAGTTTTAGTTAAGCTTAGTTAAGTTTAATTTCCTATTCATTTAAGTTCAAGCCCAAGTGGAGGCTTTGCTGTATACTCCGAGCTAGGAGTTGATTGTATTTATTCTAAGAAATAAAGGGTAGTTAACCCTTCTTAAGTCTTACGTGTTTGTTCACACACTTAAGCGATTATTCCTTGTTAGTGTTTATGGGGTTTAAAGATTGATTACTGAATTAAATAAGCGAAGCCCCACATCTATATTTTATATATTATAAGTACAGCATAAAATAACCAACTTGTATTTCTGTGTGTAATTAAGTAATTTGTTTGTAATGTGTCATTTTGCTGTTTATTGAAGCCTATTGTACCAAAAACTGTGTTTTATATAACCAAGTTATGTGCTATATGATTAAGTTATGTCTTACATAGTTAATTGCATTATTCAGAGCCTATGTTAAATTTTAAAGAGTAATGTTCAAGAGTTTGAATGCAATGATCCATTTCGAAGTGTAGCTCTAGATAGTTGAGGGATCCGGACAATACCCGATTAGTCTATGCAAACCGCCCGGATGTCCGGACCTGCTCTCACCCGTCACCTTTAGAAAGAGTTTAACAGTCAAGTGAATACCGCTTGAAATAAGAAGCGAGGCTGAAAAGACCAGATCAAAATACTAGATTAAAAATCAAGGTGAAGTTGTCCGTTTCCTTCTATTTTCGTGGTGTTGTGCGTAGATCACAGTATCAGTAAAAGTTTTTTTTTTCATTAAATATGAGAATATCAAATGTGAGATCAATATTTAGCACAGTACTCTCATTTTCACGAAAATTATCAAAAATATCGTAATAATACTATTTTGTGCTAAACAATTATCTATTATAACACAAAAGCTTTATTTTTAATTATAGTTAACACTATTAAATATGAGATCAAATTTATTACTAAATTTTGAAATTATTTAAGAATTAGTGAACCATTAAATGTCTCAATATTTTGAGCCCGCGAAGTTGCTTTTCAGAAAGGAATGAGACAACTGTATTCACCTTTCTCGATTATTTTCTAGGATAACATGGCCGTATTACAATGTTCTCAACCATGAATGTTATGTGTTATAAAACTTCATGACCAAACGTTTCCATTTTTTTGCATCATGTGATATTACATTATATTATGAATCACCGTCCATTCGTATCATCCAGATAATTGGTAAACTGTGAACTCTGAGATAGACATTTCGTGGAACAGTAAGACAGCTAACTTATTATTCAAATTATAACGAAACATGACTTGCAGAAATAATAAGCTGAGCGATTAAAACTCAGTGTATATCTTAGTTAACAGCATTATGAATATTTATACCCTTCGAATGATTAGTAAATTACATTCCTAATATTATATGTTATATAGTAGCTTGCAACTGATCTGGCAGCTGATGTTGAGTCCTGCAGACCTTACCAGACAAGTTAAGTGACCAAAAAGGGATTATTGCAAGCTAATTTAAATAACAAAATAAATTCCTTTTAGCGGTTCTATTGCGTTTCTTAATGCAAATGGATTATTTTTGGGCTGATGAATAAGAAGTTGTAAATATCTCAACAATTTGATCATTGCAAGTTAATTCTAATCAATAAATGTAATAGGTTTTTTACAGAGAGGTGAATTCTCTTTAGTAGAGTATTTATCAAAATATTTGTAAGTTCTAAGACTGTTATAGTTTCAAGATAAGATACAGGTTAGAAAGGCCCATCGTTTAGCCTCGAGTATAAAAATAAAACTAGTATGCTACGCGTTGAAGAATTAATGGGTAGTAATTTCAGCAGAAACAATTTCTTATAGCATAAAGTGCTTTTCATGTGTGTATATGAATTGCAAAGATGAAAACAGAATAAACAAAACAGAATAAAAACAAAAACTTACATTTGAAAAAAAAAACATTCAATTTAAAATTTATCACTTTAATTAAATATTTCATTATAAACAATATTTTCATCCTTTTGAATGACCTTGCTCATTGGCGTGTTTATATATAAATTTTCAAATGTCCTTAGCGTAATTGTCTTTATTTGGCATGCAACTAAGAACACAGATTGCGTCCAAAATTAAAAAGGTTGGTTCCACGCGATGCGATTCTCTCACGAATAACTGACTATTCTGAGAGTAAAAAGAGTTTTCATGACCAGCTCTTGAAATAAAGCAATGAAGGAGAGCACATTGTCCAATAGTTAAATTCTTTCCTTTAAAGTGCATGAAACCTTCAAGAAACATTAAAGTTATATAACCTTCAGAAAAACCTTAAAGTTAAACCTTCAAGAAACATCAAAGAGAATATAAAATTTATCTCTCAAGAACTTGATAGAATTTAATTAATTTCGAGTTCAACGCAGTAGAATTTAAGTTAATTTCAAATTCAACGTAATCGATATCTGTCGTTTCTTAATGCTAGCTTGCTTACAGTTTCTTTTTCACTTCTGAAAGGAATAATAAAATTTACGTGGATTCCACAAGGTCTTAATGATTTAAGTGACTCATGCGTTAGTATATCTTGCACTTTTTATGCCTATTTCGTATCGAAATGTTTTAACCGAATTTCCTTTTAAAGAAATTCTAAAGCATTTAAATACTTTGTTTCTTATTTTACAATACAATGTACATTAAATAGTCTGTTGGCAGTTTTACGTGACAATATTTTCTGAAACACTTTTTCACCTAAAATTGCTCTTTACAGATGAAATTCAAATTTAAATCAAATTTCAAGTATTTTTCAGAAAATTTCTTATTAAAGCATATGAAACTATGTCAGTTACATTCATTTTTTATTGTGTAGATTGTTTATGGTTCGTTTTGAGTTTGAAATGTTGAAAAATGCATCTGTATGATTAAGAACTGGAGATCTAATAATCTGTATGATTAAAATCCAAATCTAACAATCTGCGTGGCTTAAAACTGAAGCATCTGATAGTATGTAAGATCATCTCACTGTGGAAAAACGATGGTAACTAGGACGGCAAATTTTGAACACAAACCCTAATATGTGGACCTCGAGTTATAATTTTTTTCCTTTTATGTTCGCATTTATAACAAATTCTATATTTAAAAAAATTACGAAATCAATGCATATGTTATTTTTGTAAGCGCTTTCGTATGATAACCCAGTCTTTTATGACTTCAAGCATGAAATATTAAATTTTGAAATCTGGATAGAATAAAAGACCCCGTCTTACATCTCTGAAGTATTATTCTAAAATCTTCGAGCAGTTGCGATACTAGCTTATATTTCTACAAAATTTAAAAAAATGTATGTACTGAAGCTTTTACGTATTTTATTTTCTCAAAATTATATAAGCATTGGATGAGTATAAATTTATTCTTGTTTCGTTTCAAAGTTCAGATTCTGAAGTGTTTTATTATAAATTAAATTATAACATATATTATCGCGGGAATATAAATCAAGATATTTATTATTCGTTTTTCGTTGCTAGTACTATAAATTGTGATCAGTTAGTGTAGTTTAATTCTTAGAAAAGGATCAGTCAGCTTGAAGTCCCTTTTTATAGATAACTTATGATAACAATTTATTATTTGACATTGTTTCGAAATAGTATAACTCATGCTAAGGCTAAAATACAAGTATTTTTTGGACACGACAGTGCTTTGCATGAGCAAATGAAATCAAAAGTTGAATAATCTTCATGATCATTTTCTTTTAAATTTTAGGTGACATGATTTCACCACAAAAAGACTACAATAGATGTTGAGGGAAAAAAGAATAAAAGAAAATCTAAGCAACAACAGTTAATGGGAATGTGTATTTCGAAACAAAAACACGATCCAGCAGAGGAAATTTTATGCTTTAATGAACATGAGAAGATATTTTTACTAATAAGGGAAGTAAAAACATTCTCAAATGATGTTCTGTGATTTAAAGAAGGCATTATATGTTGTTTTAATTTTTTTTTTCAGTTTGACGCACCAGTTCAGTTATATTTCAGATGATTTCAGATTGCTCAGTTATATTTAAATTTCTTGTAATTCTATTATTTGCAATCTTAGAACATTTTCAACTTTACTAATCGGACTAACGCTTTCATACGTGTTAGTAAAAAAACTTCTTTTCATTAAAATACACATTTTATAAGAATATTCACGAAAGCAAATTTAGATACGCGATAATCTCCGCACACTCATTTGGCTTTTAAAATTATTTCTTCAAGCAAATAAATCCTGCCGCTGAAATGTCTTTCTATTCATCAAGTGCGTGGAAGAGGCTAAATCTGAAGCACCTCACTTAAAACTTAAATAACCTCAACTTTCATCTCATTAAAGCACATTTTCTCTAACTATTCCATCATCGGAAATGGCAACGCCAGCGAAGGAATTTTTCTTCTTCTTTCCTCAAACAAACATAACCCCTAATTCAGAGTTTTAAAATGCGTATAACAAATTGATCAAATTAAAGTATCTTACTATTCTTGGCAGCATAGAGTTTCCATCACACTCTCTAGGGAATTTCTAAATGCGACACTGATTACTAAGTCTTTTAGAAAGCAGACGGAAAAATACTTTTGTTGCCTGCGTACATGCATATATGCATACTGTAGCTGCATTCTCATCTGAAATTTTATGTTCATATGAGTAAAACTAGACCTCATCTATCGTCTTTCTAAGAACTTCTTTAACCGACTTAATTTCTAGAATCTAGAAACCAACTCACAACGCCGCAGCGTAACAAACGCCTTACGTTTAAAATTATTTATTTCCCTTTAAAACACCGTAGCACGGTTTATCCTCAAGATTTGGCGCGCGGAAGAATAGCATCGACGCCGTTGCCATTCCGCGGATGCTAAAAGCACGGCAGGAACGCCGCTGATAATGGCGGCTTGAGATAATGGTCGAATATTTTAAGGGAAAGGGCTATTAAAAGGAAAGCGTTCCTCGTTGTAAAAGGGAGCTGCCCTGAAAGCCGTGCCTTCGCTACTAAGTGGCGTTTGCGGCGAAGAACTGAACAGACTCTTCTTGATGAGTCTGAATATTATTTTTCAGTCACCTAACAAATGGATCAAGAAAAAGATGCCCTGACTAAGGTCACCTTAAACAAGTTCTTTTAAACTACTGAGCTCTCAAAAGGTCAAAACTCTTCGAAATCGAAATCTGTGAGATGTAGAGTTTTTACATAAAAACGATTTTTCGTTCTATCCCTTAATATGGATAATTTTCCTACCAGACAAACATGATATTACTCAATAGATTAAAATTTCATGTTTGTCATTTTAATGAAAACCAATTATTTTATCTCAACTGATTCTCCTGAACACAAAATTGAGAGTAAGATGTTCGTAACACGTAATGTTTTTGCGTTACCGAAGAGAGATGAATTTTAGCAAAAACCATAAAATAATAATTATGTCATTAATATATTTATATAACGATAACATTCGGTCAGAATACTTTTATTTAGCACAGAAGGTAACACAAACTATAGTACACTAATGCTATTGTTGAAATGTTGCCTTTTAACTGCAACACTCTTTTTAAATTCTCTATTTTTTCTAATATTTAAACTGTATTTAATATATTAAATAATAAATGGAAATGTTGAATTGCATTGTAAAAAAATCGCAGAATTAATAATATACAATACATATACTGAAGCTATTATAAAACACGCAGGTATGCAGAAAGTGTTCTAAAAATGAGATATGCTTCTAATGCATACAATTATTTCGCTCTGTTAAAGTTCAGCGTCACTTTCTTTAACTAGAAACCATAGAAACCCAAAGTAATTGTTCAGAATGTAAGAGTCCTATCTATTTAAATATCTCCTCTGACTTTTGGAACATCTTGACGAAATATTACTTTTTCGTCATTCACATATCCTAAATTCTCAAAGAAAGAGTCGACTAGAAAATTTAGCAAGACGTTCTGTACCCTATTATTCAGAAATCCTGAAACATATTATCAGCAGTTTCAGCTTAATTTCACAGAAACCGATACACAGCTTCACGAAAGTTCTTCATATTCCTCGTCGGTAAATTTCTTGTGAATTTTATCTTACAAAAGAATCCAAATCTGAAGTATGCAAAATCTTTTCTGTATGCTTATTCATAGCCTTAACGAAGTTTTCAATAAGCCTAATTTTATATGTAAAGGAAAAAGTAGTACTCTGTTTGAATTTATTGCTGGGCGACCTCTAATATTATGTTATCCCGGCAAAAACAACTGTTGTGGCCCGTCTTTCACATTGTCATAGAACCCAGTAACCCTACTGTCCCATAAGTAAAGAAAAGAATAATATGTTATAAATTGTTTTTGTGATAATAGTAATATGGCAGTGGTTTTTAAATCTCCCCAGATTTGTGAGCCGTACTTGTTACAATGAAGCACTTATAATAACTCAAACAGGCTATGATATGTTTCCTTAATTTCTACAAAATGAGCAAATAATGCTATCCATAGGTTTCGTATTCGCTTTAGGTAAAAAATTCCTTTGGTGCTTCCATTATGAAGAAGTGTGTTGATAACAAATTTATTGCTGACGAAATAAAGCAGTTTTGGAACGCTCTTCAAAGTCCACGGCTGCATCGTTTTCATGAAAGTATCCTAAGGAAAAATAAAATTTGGTTAGAGGGATTTTAGGAATTTTTCTTTACTTTGATTGCACTATATATAGAACCAGTAAGATATTTAATCGATTATTTGAAGTATTTATCATAGCAAGAAGAATGAGGTTATGCTATACAATGGATTTATTGCTATAGAATGAATTTTGTTGTAGCTTTAGGTAGTTAAGTGAAAGAATTTCATTTTTTCTAATGTAAAAGATGGTTTAATGATTTACAAAAGCAAATAAATAAATAATAATAAATATAAGGATGTTGGTGCATTTTAATATTAATATTCTTCAACAGCGCATAAGAATTCACTTACGGCGTCTGTTTCACCTACGAAGCGAAAAGCTTATTAACTAATATAAACTGATTTTTTGTTATTTTCAAATTAAAGGACTGGGGAGCGACATTTAGAATTTAGTCAATAATGAGAATGCAAGTAATTAATATAATATATATTTCTAAATATGATTATTTCATTGTATTTACACATCGCTTAAAGACCACTGATGACTGCGATTAAGTGAATGTTGATCTTCACTGAAGAACGTCGATATTATCCAGATTTCGGTCTTTCATGATAACATGTACATGCTTAACGAAACCAATGTGCGGTTTTTGTCTCTATGAGTTCCAAAAATACAGGTATCGAGATTTTTGAAAAAAGGTGAATCTTGAAATAAACTCTCTTCTTAAAATCCATGCTTACTCTGTTAAAATACAACTGCTAATAAATAAACAAGGTTGCTTTGCACATTTATCAAAGTAGCAGACTCTTGGAATAATTTTTTAAACCCTAAAAGTAAAACCATTTATTGTATTTAGTAAACGATTTATTATACTAGAGAAATAAATCTGACTTTTTTTTCCAAAATCAACTTTTAACTATGAACATGGTAAGCATATATATCTTAAACATTCTTTAACTCTTTCTATGATTTAATATTTAAATTTAAGGGTCTCATTGTCTTATAAGTACTAATGAATCTTTTTCAGTCTTCTATATTGGGAACTTAATATTGTTAATAAAACGCAAATGGGAGTATAGTCAGTTCCTCTTCTTGACTGTGATAATTTTCAAGAATTCCGAATTCAGATATTGAAGTTTAGGAAGACGTTTACTCTGAATAATAATAATAATAATAATAATTGCAAAAATCTTCTTCTAGCACTTTTACAAATATTATCATTTCAAACTGAAATTTATATCTAATAATAACTGAGCATATTGTGCCAAAAGCAACTTAGGATATATTTGAATTGAATAGATCGTTTCAGTCATTTATCAAGTAATATGATTTTATCATTCTTTAAACTTCAAGCATATTACAAAATTATTTTGAGTAGGAAAATTATAAATTTTCTGAGTGGTCATAAGAACCACAATTTAATTGATAAATATGATATTTTGAGAAATAATTTAGTAATACAATAAAAATATTTTATACTATTAGAGAATAATGCCCCACGATACTTTTGAAGTTTCTAATAGCGAGGCGTATTTAACTTTTAGACGTTTTTAAAGAACCTACTTATAGTTTTTTGTTAAATGACGAAATTTTATGTGAGATTTTTAATAGATGTTTTTTCTTTGCATTTATAGCTTAGGTACGTAAGAGAGTGTGACCCACGTATGCTTTCATAACTGTAAATTTCCTAGGCCTTTTTTTAATTACACAGTTAACTATGTCTGACGAATTTAAAATTCTGAGTATTATCTTTAAGAAAGATCTTCAAGAAGCAGTTATATCCCCAAGAAACAGATTTTAAAGGAATTATTTTTTTTTAAATTCCTTTCCGAATGATTTGGATTTAGTTTATTATGGCAAAGCAAAGATTACCTGCCCAAGGAGAGGGAGGCTTTCGTGGAAAACTTTCGCATGCGTGGCTCGCATATTCGTTACACATGGAGAAAATCACAAAAGCACCCATGCAGCCAGCTCGCTTGTTACTACCACTGATCAGTGGTTTTACTGCTCGGCCCATTCTCTCCGAATGATAAAATTATATATAAAAGGGGTGGCTATAATTTCCATATGTACTTTTTTAGAAAGTCAATGTAGAAAAAAGTATTTCAAAGAGATAAATGCATTGTAGCTTTTAATGCAACAGAACATTAATAATATATGCAACAGAATACGCCTTTTGAATCTGCCTCCGAAAAACGATCATAAACAAAAACTAAATATTTTTTCATAATTCTTTAATTATTAATAAAATTTTACGCCATAATATTTAAATCTTTTTTTATAGTTGTTTAATTTCATCTTAAAATACATAAAAACAATCGTGATAGTTAGTTATTCGTTAAGCCTATTAAAGTAAAGCACACGCGGATTATCAATTCAAAGGAAGGATGCTTTTATCGAGTGTTTTTTAAAAGAAAATATCTCGTATCCATGTTACACTTAGTAAAATCCACGAAAATGCCCAAGGTATACGCCTTCGCTACTAATTGGTTCTAATATTCTAATCTTAACTTCATTTCAAATAAGCGAGCATGCTCACTGTCAAAAATAATTAAGTAGAATGGAATTAGACACAGGCAAAGTTATGCAATTTATTTAGTGAAATACACGCAGTTGCATAGCCAAAGTATTTCTTATTACATTAGTAATAATGTAACCAATGCCCTCTATAAATGTATTAAAAAGTACCATAGTAAAATTTAATTAAAGTACTTTTTTCTGTCACTTCTCAAATGTTTACCATTTCTTATCCGTGTGTTTAGAAAACTATTTGTGTTCGATTTCAGAACAAAATTTTCAGTAAGCCAGAGCCAAACAGAGTTATTAAAGTCATTCATAGTTCTGATTTATAGAGGCAATAGTATCAGTAAAAGACATTCTGCTTATTATTGCAATCCTAGTTTATTGATAACTGCTATGATTTCAACACATTACGCTCCTGTTCTGCACTTAAAATCACTTCTCCTTAAAATATGAGTTCATTCTCCATTCAAAAATTTTTCAGAATGTACAAGAAGACAGTTGAAAGATGCTACCCCTTTCTGCAATCCCCCCTTTTCATTGTTTAAAACTTGGTAATGCTTAAAACACAGGAGCTTTTCGCGTCCTGCTGCGTTTAATGAGGGCGTATGCCATTTGTCACAACCCTTCCGAGAGAGGGGGGTAAGCCAAACCGGTGTGTAGAATTTTTATTACTGCACAACCGCCAACCTCCCGACTCCCTCTCTAGAATTTTCAACCTTCTTTCCCTCCAACTCACTTTTATCCGAATAGTTGGAGTTTAAGTGAGTTAAACAACACGATGTTGTCGGATCGTAAAGTTTAGTTAAATTACCTTCTCCAGAACAGACTTGGTAGTGGTGGTTGTGGGTGAGAGAGGGAGACACGATTTGAACCCCCATCACACATACATACCGCACACTACAAATTACCTGCATAGTGCAGCACGAAAAATATAAAAGTTTTCTTGCTTCCATGCCGCGAGACCATCAAAAGGAGATGCCTCCACGGCTTTTTCCGGGACCACTGTCTTGGAAGAAGGACCCTCCATTTCACAATGAGGCATCCCATTCTTTCCCCGAAAAAGAAATGAATGGGAAGTTGAAGTCGAAGTTTTTGAAAAAAATAATAAATAAATGAGTGAGTGGTAGAAGCGCGAGATGAAAAAACAAAAAATGGAAGGGAAAAGAAGATGGCGTTTTCATGGTTGTGGGCTTCGGCATATTTAGGGTCCCGATGGCTTCTCCTTTGTTTATATTCAGGCGAGTGTTGCAGCAACATTTAATTACCGGGCTAAGCGGGCATCTTTATTCATAAAAGGGGGGAGACGCATGGAAAAGCAGTCAGCCGGAATGATTGAAAATTCTCAAGCTACTTCCCACTCCGCTTTGGCCGGATTGTTATATTAAACGCGGGGATTAATTAACGCCCTGTTTTACAAGGAAATGTTTCCAACTTGGAATTCTTTTCTTTGTCTGTGCGCGCCCTTTTCATAACTTGCCCGAGTTTTTTTCCACCCTTCTCTCTTTCTGCTCAAACCCCCTTTCCTCCCCCTAATTTTTTTTATTATTTTCTTGTTTTTGTTAATCCTTTTCCTGAAACCATGCTCCTTGGCTTCCTTTAAATTACTCGGCGAAAGGTTTTGTCCTTATTTTTGAGCTCCCCCTAGCGGCACAAAAAGAAAGCTCTTCCTCGTCTTAAATTAATTTGGATAAAATGAGCTGCTGATGCGGTAAAAGTGAGCCCAGCGCTATTATTGTTATTATCATTCGCGCCCGATTGCTGCGCCCCCTACCGCCCCAGAACCGCTAAATACTGAAGAATGTGGCGATAACAAAAGCGCGGAAGGGATGAAGAACAAGAAGCAGAAGCGGCAGACGCACCCTGCGCCGCCGAGCGAGCAAAAGCGGTACTAATTCTTGTAAAAGGTGTTCGGGAATTGTCTCGCAATAAAGAACAAGACTCGCACGCGGCCGCTGTTTTCTTTAAAACCTCGGGATTCATCACGGCTTTATGGTGCGCTAATTTGCATTAAATCGCGGCCGCGCCGACAAATTCCCCTCATCAAACGGCGCTTACATCGCAAAGAACTCGGAATTTTGGGATGGCTGGCAGCGCCTCCATTTAACTAGCGGCCATTCATAAAACTAGTCTGCCGCGAAAATTTTCGATAATCGTTCGGTCGGTTTGCGGGAGAAGGGAAGAGGGGATGAAGCAAAGAAACTTTTGATTGGTTGGAATGTCTCTCGCTGAACTTCACTTCGCCAAAGAGGCGTAATGGCGATGCGCTGATTATTCGTATAATTTGAGAATTTTGCTGCACGGGAGATGTGACGTGGAAAATCACAATTAAGGCACGCAGTTTAGACAAAAGGAAGAAGCCCTTTTAGCGCGGGAATTTCCACTCTGCCAGGGATATTTTACTTTCTGCAGTTACCGTTATCGAATGCAAAGATACTGAAGGGAAATTCTCCACTTAACGTACTTGTTTTAGTGTCCGATATATCATCCCGTTTGGGCAAAGATGCGCGAAGGATAACGCTTAAAAAAAGTTATTGTTTCCTGAAAATAAAGCTGTATAGAAAATAAAAAGGTTCAGAAACTGTTAAGAGGTATTTTTCGAGTCAGCAATGTATGAACTCCTGGTGAAAATTGCTTAAATGCCTACTTTGTAGTGCGGTTCACAAAATAACAGAGTCTGACTAAAATGAAATGAAATTAACATTAAACGCTCCACTTCTGATAGACGTAAAATAATAAAATTTGAATACTTTTGAGCTCAAGTTAAGTGAAAGAAAGGTCAGATTCGTTAAATTTTACAGATCCCATTGGTAATACTGAAATTTATGCCTATAAGTTCTTACAATAATTTCCCTGATTTATCCTGGAATGAGCATATTCAGCCAGATGCAGATTTTTATTTGTTATTATGTTACCCTAAATATTCAAATTCTGTTCACTTTATAGATTTTGCAGAGTATCGCTCAAAAATTAAAAAAATTATGAAAATCACAACAGTCCAAAAATAAATTACTTGAAAAAATGTTCTTCAGGAGAAGCCTGTAATCATGTACACACGATTAAATCTTCATTGAACATTACAAAATAAAAATAACTATCTGCCATGGCAAGACGTTAACCAAAATTAGTTCTCTTACTTCCTTAGATGAGCCCCCAAAGGTGGTTAGTGACACTAGCAGCCGTATTGGAGGGTCTGGGTTCGAATCTCGGAGAAGGCATGAATGCAAATTATCTGTTCCTTTGTAAGAAGCAACGGGGGCCTACCTATTAGATGCTTCCATAATAAAGTGGCCACCGTTCCTAGTCTTAGTAGTGGCCAATGCCTATAATGGCTCGTGGCCGCCTTTGGAGAAAAAAAATTCCTTAGATGATGTCAAGTTTGCACTAATTTATGGAGATATTTAATAAACTGATTGCTTAGAAAACTATCAGCCTGCTTCTTTGAAGTAAAATAACGTAAATTTTTCATGTTCTTATCCAGCATGTATTTTTGATTGTTTTAAGTTCATATTTGTCAATGTTCATATTTTGTATGTGCCCTAAACAGCAAAAACCGCTGGTCCTTTCTTCATTCATTTGAAAGATTACGCATTATTCACTATCAAGAAATCAGCTATCAGGATTTCGAAGGTTACATTAAGGCTGCTAAACTTTATAAAAAATAACAGAATTAACCTAAGGAAACCCGTTGCAATGTGAAGCACTTAATTCTAGATACATTTGATTATCATGGAAAGAATTTGCAATAAGCAAAGCATTTAAAACAGGCTTGCACTGAATGAAAGCTGGAAAAGTCCGGCATCTGAACTCAGATCTTACATTATTATACTCTTCAGGCTCAATCGATGGTGAAGCTGAAGGAGTTCAAACAAAATCACAAATGTGCGAATGATTATTATTCATTAAAACAGCTTAAAATGTAATTGTTTTAATGTGGGCCATTTTTATTAAATAAACAATTGATGCTAAGCATTATTTATCTTCCTACAACTATATGAAATTTACCAAGTTTGATTTTGCTAAAGCAGAAACATTTTGTTGCTATTAAAAGTTTGGTTGAATGCTGAGTTAAACAATTTTAAGTTTCAAAATTTAGTAAATTTGCTTATTGCGATCCCAAATGTTACATCTCCCTACTTTCATTAGACTAAATAATATTTTCAAGCGTTATTACAACTTGCTAACAAACTTAACAGTCTTAAATTATGTAACCCCCTTAAGTCGTTCACAATCACATAACTCGTAACGCTTCCAGTTATAAATATCGGTAAATGTATAATATATATGAAAACTTCAGAGTGAAAGGAAGCAGGTAAGCGAAATAATTTTATTCATTATACAGGGCGATTCAAAAAAAGTCTCGCAAAAACCAAATAGAAGTAATCGATGAAAGTAGATTTTGTAATAGAATATATGTGCGGAAACCATGCATCGATGAGGGACAAAGCGCTTTTGAAAGACGATGAAAATGTTTTACTGCCAAGATCATAATTAAAGCCTCATTGTTTGAGTTCTTAAGCGCTTCTTGTTGTTCTTGTTACTCATGTATCCTTCTATTCTTATTGCTCTTGTTTCTGAGCTACTTTTAATATCAAGTGGAGATATTATTGAGATAGGTATTGCTTTTGTACTGTCAGAGCATGTCGTTTCACACCTCTTAATGAAAGAAGTATAAATAACATGTTTTTATTAATTTCTTTTACGTGTTCACGAGCTGCTTTGTTCAAAGCATTATTGTTTTCGTTAGCCATGAAATGTTTCACTGCCCAACATTTTCAGTAGCGAAACGTAGGTATCAAAAATGATACGCCTCACACACTGTATCACGCACTTTTTTCTAATTTATCAGGATGATGCAGATAAATTCGGACTTTGAAGAATCTTGAAAGGCAGAAATCACAAAGAAGCGGGTCAGAGCAGTTAAGAATCCATACTGTGTGCCCACGTTATCTTAAATGAATCGAACCGAGGAATCAAATCGCAGTTTTTTCGGACGCTTTGTAAAACACATCCAGGACATGATATATCATCTGTGCATGAGAAACTAGATTAATTATTCACTTCTTAAAGCAGTAGTAACTGTATTCCGTTATACGGAAATTGAAACATTAGACCAGTATAATTTCTAAAGATTTCTTTTTTTTGGGGGGGGGGGGCGGTAACGATACAGTACAAAATCCAAAATCCGGACTCGTCAGGACTTCGACGGTTCCGCATTTTTCCGGGTATTAGATCATTAGTTTAAATCTAGTAAGATGATATACAAAAATTATAAAATTAAAAATATAAAGTAGTGATTTATGAAATAATGAAGCTTTTATGAACCTTAAGGAAATCAAAATTTTCAGGGGGGAAAAACTCTCAGTATTTATTTATTTGCTTTGTTAAAGATTTCTTTCAAAGTAAGTTGTTTAAATTTTCTTCTATTTTTTCGCTAATACTTTCTCTTTAGTTCTGTAGATAGACACAATTTGTTATTCAGTTACAAAGTTTCATTGTTCAAGTCCTGTAATTGCCGCGACAAGAATTTCCGCTAAATTGTCAACCAAAATTTTTCATTTTCAAGAGCCTCTCTTTCACTTTTTGTATAACAATCGGTAGCAGTATTTTCTGGATTTATAACTACAGATTTCGCCGTTCATTGGTTCATTGATGATTGGGGCATTGTCATCGTAATGAAAAACCTCTGTTACATGATCTTCATTGTTTACCACTTCTCCACATTTCTTCAGAAATTCCATTAATTGGAAAATTTTGGTTTTTGTTGTCGGTATTAAAACATCTTTAAATTCCTGACTATCATCTAAGTGCTGAACTAGCGTCCACTATATTGATGATGTATCATGGGATTGACAAATAAAGGTATGATATTCCGCTAAATTTTGTTTCTCTTCTATCGTACGCTGACGAAGTGAAGCCTGGATTATATTAGTTTAGTTATTTATTGTAATCATGACTATTTCTCGCATATACTTAAAGCTTATCTGAGTCAAGAGTAAATAAATTCCCTCGTATACTTAAGGCTTATTCAGGGCCGACGTTAGACATTTTGCTGCCCAATGCAGTCTCTGCTGGTCCGTAATTCTACTGCCAATCGCTTCCTTAAATTCTAAAAAATTTTGTCGCCTCTAAATTTTTAATCCAATACCTTCCCTAAAGATTTTGCTATATCTTAATTTTGTTGCTGAGTTCACTAAATTCTAAAAATTTTGCTTTCCCTAAATTCCGCTATTCAACGCAGCCATACCAGGGCTAGAATCGGTCGTGGACTAACTGAATAAGAAATCAGTTATTCTCAATTCAAGCAGCACTAAATTTTACCTTTTATCCTTACATTTATGAGTATCATTCGCAAAATCTATTTTTTTGCATATGGAAAGAAATTTATGTTGAATTTCTCCTTATCAACACATTCAGCAGCGGAGTTAGCTGCATTTTGTAATCATTGTCAAGCGTAATGTCAACATAAAAGTTTACCCAGCTCTTTAATATTCAAATACTAATATTTTAAGAAATTGTTTAGACATCGTTGCGTGAGTCATTTTTCAAGTTGCAATCCGTTGGTAATTATGCGGTGATAAAGACAAAAAGTAATAAATGTTGATTCGCCAGATCGGCGTCAGAGCCGAAATGGTATAAAACTCGGGATTCTCCCGATGTTTTATTACAAAAAAATATCAAATGCGTAACTGTAAAGCATAAAAAGTATTTATTTAAGCATATTAAAGTGTTGGAGATCTGGATGTCGAGAGTTTACATCAATCCGGATACTAGCAATCTGGATTTCGGACTTTATAAATTTCCTTATAAATGACTATATGATGTAGGATGATACATAACTACATGGAATTTGATGAATTTTATAGTCATTTGATATAAGTAGAAGACTTTCTAAATCAAACCGGCAAGTTATATATAGAAGAAAGTCTCGAAAACTCTCATATTACCAGGCCACACCAACTCAGGGTAGAATCTACTGAAAATTGAAAGGAAACTACACGTGCTTGTTTTCTCCATCGGCAACTATTAGTTCATATCTGCATCAGATAAGATTTCATATATTGCGTGTATAAAATACTGCATTCAACATCTTTCTTGATCTGAGGGTAAATGATTCTTGCCTGAAAAAACGGTGAAATATTTTTAAATGTAATTTAAGGAAAGAACTCTGCCTTAAATTACTAATTTGAAATAGATTGTGTTTGCTCAGCAACTGAATAATTATGTTTGCAAATGAATCGTGCATATTACTCGGATTGAGTTTACTCTTACTTTCTAGTTCTTCTATTAAATAACAAACAAAACTTTCAGGTCCATCCGATACGAAATACGGTACAATTTACATGTTCAAATAGTTAATCAGATTCTCATTCCATTTTCTTCTCTGAAGTTAAAACCATTTTAAGGCTAAATTAGAGTTCTCAAAATCCTTGTTATTCTAGACGTTTCTCGTTGAACCTACTGTTACTCATTTCTTTTAATAATAGAAACTTTTGTTAAGTAAATAAGGATTAAAATATAAACAGCACCTCTACAGATTTCGATATAGGAGAATTAAACATATATTTCGGATTAATTTTGAAGTGCTTGATATTGAATTATAACCAGTTATACTTTTTATGAATTTCAACAACAATTTACGTATTGCCAGTGGTCATATTATGAGCCTCTCTTTCAAGGAAGGCATGAAAATCTTTACCACATGCTCCAAGCGCTGAAAACAACAGTCGTCTGCCGAGCACATATTAGTCTGCCTGAGCCTCTCTAGAGAGGATATTTACTCCAGTCTCCTCCTTGTGCTCGACTTCTTAGAGTCAATGGTCTTTTGGACGTTGTTGGACTTCGTCAGAAACTGGGGGAAAAGCAACAACATAAATTTCAGGTCTATGTTGTTAAATTCTACAAGAACTATAGCTTCAAGGTGATGCAAAAATAAATGTAGACCGTTAATATCAATAATGATGGATATGCAAGGCGCCGAGGATACAAGGATAAAAGGATACCGAGGGTTTTGTTTTGTCTACTGATCCAAGATATATCCTTGCAATTACAGGTACTTAAAATAAAATGTTAAAGATTAGAAAAGTCTCATCAACAATGTGAGTGGAGAAAGCTGATAAAAATGATCGAAATTTTCCTATGGATCACGTACAGTGAAAGTAACAGTTTGTCCTTTAATATGCTAGAAAGGGAAGTTTCATAAAAAGGATCGTTCGCTTGCATAGGTGGGGGATAAATATGTACTCAATGTTGAGACTAATTTTGTAACATGTTAATTATGTTATTTTTTAATGTATTTAGTGTTCGTTTAGTGTGGTCTCTTTATTGCATGGATTACTTGTGTCAAATTCAAATTCAATATACAAGGCAAGTGTTACTCTAAGAAGAAAACGCAGGCAAAAGTTTGGTATTTCTATTGAAATTAAAAGGTCTTTCTTTGACAAAATAAAATATTAATCAGTTATTTTCTTTAGCAGTTTTGCGTACAAAGTGGCGGAAAAATTCTCTATAAATATTTTCATCAAAACTAAAGAAGCGAGCTACAAATTTAATGAAGAAAGCCTTTCGATACAAAATAAAATCATTACTCACCAAAAGAATGATCAACTGTTTCATAATTGCCTTTTATTTTACTTAAATAACCTTTAAGTTGAATCAGCAGCAGCCATGGAAAACTAACTTAAGTCAGTACATTCGTTCTCGAATATATCCGTAAGTTTTGAACTTAAATATATGGAATGTGTTATTTTTAACTACCCACAATATGAAGAATACTTTAATAATTTGAATTTTGTTTGAATGGCTATTGCATATAAATATGATTTATTAAACATAACTTTCCCATTACTTTCATAAAATTCTACTCTTCTAATTAAAGATGTATGTCTAATCAATACTTTAGGGAAAGGCAAACCATTACAATATTTCTCCAGTATTCTGCATTTCTTCATCGAAGTTAATAATATTTGCAAAAATTTGAAGTATGGCGAATACATTGCAGTTTATTGCTTCCTAATCCCCTGTATAAATAACTGTAACTTTCTTTGTTATGGTAATTCTCTACTTTAAATACTCAAATGAAAATCAATTCATAAAACATCCTTTCGCTCCATGTTGGAGCTAACTATTAATTATTCGATAAATTACTTTTAATAATACTATTTTTTAAATGTGATAAACAGTTTTAGCAAATAACAGCTTGAGTTCGAAAAGAATCGATATACCATGGTAACACATACAAACGAATTATTTAAAATTTCAGTAACCGTCCAGTTTTAAATCCAAGTGGATCACCGCGCAAGAAAAAGGATTACAATTCACTGACACTTTCTCTTGTTTTTTCCTTCCCCCTCTCATTTCCCTATAGTTATCACTAATTAGTGGAGAACTGTCTCACGGGAGCAACAGCGACCAGGAGTCCCGATAAAATATGCAACTCTATTAATAACCATCCATTCGGCAGAAGGGATAGTGACAGTGACAAATGTATCGTCCCAGTCCCACAGGGGGAGGGAAGAGCAAGGGGTGCAGCAGAGGAGGTAATCTCTTTAATTTCCAAAACTCAAACCCACATGCAAATCCGATCGCAAGAGTGAATTGTTAAGTTTCCTTCTATTTTACTCTATTGAGTTTCTGGTGGGAAGTTCTTCGAAGGATAGATACAGGGGGATCTAGAGGAGGGGTAAGAAAGAGACGCCGAATCACTCGGAAGAAATGAAATAATCATTAAGAAGACGAAATGCATTCGGTGGGTTTTGTTGCATATCTGACGACTTCGGTTCGTCTATTTTTAGAATGTATTCGAAAAACTCAATTTAGGTTCGTGATTTATAGTAAAGACTTCGCAGATACAAGCACAAACTTGAGATCATGATAAACGTACATATTAACAATGACATCGTTCTCTATTACGTATTCTTTTTGTACTAGAAATAATTCAGATGAAAAGTAATTAGGAGCAAGTAAAATAAAAATTTTTATTTCTTAAAATAATAAACAATGAATAAATTGTCAAATTTGAATTTGAAGCTCTGATAAGATACTTACAATTCTACATGGTTACTTGATTAATTCTAAACTACCGAATCAAAGCTATCCCAAGCATCATACCGATTTGGCACTTCTAAATTCAATTTAGAATATATTCATACTTTATGAAATAAATTTAAGAAAGTTTTGGTTTGTTTCATTTATATGCTTACTATAAAAATCCAGAATATAAATTCTAATGTACACAAATTAAAAATTATGTCAAGAAAAGGAAATTATTGTTTATTACCAGACAAATGCAAATTCTCAACTAAATTAAGTCTTCGAAATCGTGCATTTTCCTTCATAAAATTAAGACATTATCTATTAAGTAAGCTTTCCTTAATTTTCCTTCGAACAGTTACATCAACGTTTCTCAGATATTTTTCTAGTGGGAACCATTTATGTACTACGGACTACCTTATATTGACGCTTTCGAAAGCAAATTTTTCAGTATATATTACTATTTCAGCACCAGTATACTTTTAAAATGTAATAATTTAAAAATAATTTAATTTTATATTGATAAGAAGTAATTACGTTAGGTATTTTAGAAGCATGAGAGATCAAAAGCGAGCCATGCCCTCGCCAGGACTCGAACCACAAATGTCTCGAATACTGTGCTGATCAAGACACCACGAAGGCATGCCAAGAAGGCGGGAGAAATACCATATGTACTTCCCCTTTTAAACGGCGACTGGAGATCACAGAACCCAATCGCCAAATCCTGGTGGTGGAGAACATCATCCACCACCTTTTAGTTCGGGCGCCACTGTAGAGGCATTAGGTACTTTAGAAGCAGAAGAGATGAAAAGTGAGCAATGCTCTCGCCGGGACTCGAAACACAGACCTCTCGAACACGCTGCGAGTGTGCTGACCACTACACCACGAAGGCATGCCAAGAAGGCGGAAAGAATACCTTATAGTAAGTTAAGAGAAACAAAGTTAATATTCAGTTTTTATAATGCAAAACTATAAGTGTTTTAATATTAGAGTTTTACCTTGTTAACTGAAAGTTAAATAAACTTTTTTTTTTATATTGCGTGCTTCGCCCTAAGGCACTACACGGAAAGGGAGGGATGCCCCGTGGAGGTTTTTTTAAGGGAAACTGGCTCGTATCCACGTTACACATGGGGAAAACCACGAAAACGCCCATGCAGCCAGCCCGTTCGGCGGGACTCGAACCCTGGACCGAACTACCAGTGTTCAGCGGCTTTTACCGCTCGGCCGCTGGTGAGCCATTTAAATAAACGTTGGTACTCATATTAATGAAAAGGATGTGGATGCCGATTCATGCGTATCTGTTCTGTGTTTGGAAGTATGCTTCTAAGAAGATGCATAGTGCTTTAAGTCCTTTTTTTGTTAAGACTAGAGAGGGAAATCCGCGCAAAATTTTAATGTTGTAGACAGACGATTGCCAAATGATGATGTGTAATTTCCATCTCTCAGGTTTTCAGCTCTAATGTGGTATACCCAGTTAATTTGAATTTTATTTTTTGTCTTTTTTCGAAACCATCCATGAGGACCACATGGGCAAGCTTCAAGACCATGTGATGCGCAGACCTCAGATGGAGAAACACGGATCTATGTAATGAAAGTATATACTAAATTACATATTTATTACGTATATATAATAAATAAATCCTACGATTTTTAGTAAAAAGTTAGTTTGAGCTCTGAATTTAAAATACATACGCATGAACTGGAATATAACGTAAAAAAACTAATTTGATAAAATTTGAATATCATTGCATTTTCTTAAATAAAATCTAGTGGCACTAGATTTTATCTAGATAAAGCAAATTTTCCCGAAGGCTCTAAAAATACTCGTTGATTATGACGGATTATTATCAGGATTTTCACTATTTTATAATACATTCATATTTAAAATTGGATGCTATGACATGTTTTTTTTGCAATTTTGACAAAAATGCATTCTCTTATTTTGCACTTCAAGTAAGGTCTTTTTGCGAGGTATGTAAATTCACTCTCACAGTTCAAATTAAATAACTCTCATTTAAATAAATGCAAAATGTGAATGAATCAAACAACTTATACACAGATATGAAACAGATTTTAGCTATTTCAGACGAAAACTTAAATATTGAATTGACATACATGTATACAAATGACGCTCATAGTTACAACCCGTAGAGTGCTACATAAAACAAAAACTTACAACGAGTGTTCGGTGTGAAGAAATTAGATTGAATACTTCAGATGGAGATATTTTATATCTGCCGTTGTAATGAAATAGTTGCTATTGCAATTTACTGTATACATTTTAATTAGTATTTCATAAACATAGTTAGCTGAGAACACTATCAATGTTGTTATACACATTCTATTGTAATAGCATTTCATACAATATATAAATTATGCATCATATTCATTGGTACTTTCTCATAAAAGTTTAAGTCAAAATATTCATCAACACTTGAAAGATTGAATAACTAGGTAAAATTTGGTATTTTTATTTTAAAATGAGAAATAATGCTGATATGCATTTTCAAACAAATTTTAAAAAATTTCTCAGGACTGAGTGTTCGGTGCATATTCTTGGCAAACATCTTCGTGAAACTCCTTAAGTCCTGATCTTGAACAGGGAGCTGAATGCAGCTATGTTATGTGGTAGGATACTGTGATTAAGCCGGAGAAGAACTGCATTTGAAAGGGATTTAAAATCCTCTTTTATTAAATCACTATTATTTAGAAACCACTTCCCAACTCGGAAGGGATACAGAAAGTAAAAGACCACACTTGGGTCTAAACTGAACAATCAGATAAATTTAAACTAAAACTAAACAGAAATTAAATAGTCGTTGCTCACAGAGCTATAACGCGAGGTTGGCCTCTAAACTAAATGGTGCGTAGCAAGATTTACTAATACTGACGCACTTGGATTTATTTCAATAAGCAATCACGTAAAAGCACTATGGCTTAGAATTTAAATACTAACTAGTCAGGCGAGCGTCGAATAGAGTGACCGTGATCTGAGACTAAAAGCTCTCTCACACTGAGAAGTTTCTACCTCTTGCTTAAATAGTCGTTGGCTCCACTTCAAATTAGCATAAAGCTGAAAACGCGCTTTTCTAACGGGAAGTTGAAAATGAGAAGAGATAGAAAGATTTAAATTAAAATAAAGCTTTATTAGTTTAACTAAAACCTTACATACTTCCCGCCAGAATTCGCAATAGTTGAACCACTGTGGTCCAAACGGACCATCTCGAAACTTGCAATTCTAAACAAATAGTCAAAATTGAACTCTTCTAAACTTAGGCCAACCCTTACAAAACAATAGTTGTTGGCGAAATTTACAGACGAAAACTTGCTTTGTACATAACTCTTCATCTGTTTTTTGTACATTTAGTTTCATCTACATCTTACTCCTTCCAGCAAAATCTGGAAGGAAAGAAATTTTAGTACAACATAATAACAGGAAGTTCTAGGCAACAGGCTTTATTTTCTTACCCGTGTAAATTCGCACACACATATTAATCATTCAAGCAAAATTAATTTCTTCCCCCAATGCTCTCTCACCGGTGTTGGATGAAAAGCAAACCGCAATTGCGGGTTTTCTGTGTTCGGGGGTGTTCAAATCTCCCACCTACGATTGACTAACATTAGTTAGAACTTGACATACGAGATCTCAAAAGACGCCCTATAACCAGCTAAACCTGAGGTTCTAACTAGCTTCATGTCTAACACTTTAAGTGTATTTGGTGGAGAGACTAACACTTGCATTCTAAATTTACTCTAACTTTTCATGTATACAATTCGCAATTTGCACATAGAATGCTTCATTCACATTGACTTTGCACCTAACGTGCATTGATCGCATAAAACCATTTGTTACATTTTATGAAACTTAACAATTTCATAGCAATCATGAAATACAAATGTAGGTTGAATTTCTAAGTTTACAGCAAGTGCTTCCTATTCTTTTCTCTCAAAGTACTTTTCTGAAACATCACATTACACTGAAATAATAGTCCATAGACTAAATCGTGTTTTTTCTTTTACCGACTTTCCATTCTAGAAATTTTACAAGTCTTTCGACAAAGCATAATACAAAATCATTTAGTTGACATTTTTTTTCCAGCAGTTCATTGCTTTTACAAAACTAATCTATTTACAATGCTTCAGAATCTACTTTACAAACATTAAAAAATTTTAAATCTTTGCAGAGTTACAATTTTAAACAAAAACATTTTTTTTTCAAGATAAGTAATTATTTATCGCCAACTTGGCGTAAAACTCAACCTCGCTTGAGGTAAAATAAACCCTGCAACTTCCAGTAGACTCGAAAGTTAACTAAACGTTGGAATAAGAAATGTTACTTACCTTGTTGTGGTCAGCCATTCTTTTCTTGGCCCAATCCTTGAAAGTTGGGTAAGTTGAAGTTTGGGCCAGTTTCCTTGACTTTGGATATTTCATTTCCAGCTTGTTGCTCATCTCTTTTCCTTTTATAATTCCCTCGTTCCATCCTGGGGTACTTGCGCTGGGGAGGAAGGTGATCTTCTGGGCGTTTGCTGGAGTGGGCCCTTCGCTCCTGGGCCCTCGTTCGTCGCTGCTCCTGGTTCCTGCTGCATTCGGGACGTTGATCCTCAGCCTGCAATCGAGGCTGCTTGCTTCTCAGGCACCTCTCCGATGTTTCCACAGTCCTCTTGGCTACTTTGGGCCGTCCTTGCCCATTCTGCTTTTGTCTTTTATTACTTGCACCTGCATCGTCCGTCTTTCTTTTAAATCCACATTTTTGGTTCTCATTTCTTCTACTTTGTTGAGGGGAAGCTTTCGTTTTCTGTCCTTTCGATGCCATTGTTGCTGGTTCCTGCTGTTTTCGCTGAAGTACATCTTCCATGAGAATGGGTTGCCTCGGATCCTGGAAAAAATCTTTAAACATTTCCATTTTATTACGGTTTTAGAAAGGTTTGATCTGATCAACATTCGCAGTAATTTTCTGCCCTTCGTTTCTTCTCAATACTACCACGGCTTGTGTTACTTTCTCGATAGTGAACGGTCCTTCAAAACGCGAAAAAAATTTCCCCACCTTTTCTTCTGGGGCATTTGACAAGGCATGTTTAATTTTCAACACTTCATCCCCGACACTGTACTTGACCTCTCTTCTCTTTTGTCATAATATAATTATGACATAATATAATTGTCATAATATAATTTTTTTTCCTCTGGGCCATTTCCATATTACCCGATGCTTCCCGTATCAATTTTTGAATATCACTCATTTTAAATTCTTCTGCCCTTTCCTGGACAAAGAACAGTTTATCTAAAGGTGTTAAAATCTTTCTTCCAAGAAATAGTTCAGCGGGTGTTTTTTTGTGTTGTATCGTGTTTGGCGGTCCTAAGGGCAAATGCAAATTCATTTATATGGCTATCCCAAGTAGAGTGATAATTTTTAACGTAACTCCGAATGATTTTCACTACATTTCTATTAACCCGTTCTGCTATGTTTGACTGCGGACGATACGGGACCATCTTTAGATGACGCATGCCCAGTTTTGCACACATTTCCTCAAAACTATTACTAACAAACTAGGGACCATTATCGGAAATAACTTTTAGGGGCGCCCCGTATTTTAAAATATACTTATTTAGAATTGAATCTACTACAAATTTTGCAGACGCGCGTTTTAACGGAATCAACTCTAACCATTTGCTAAAATGGTCCACTATAACTAAACGATATCGGCTTTTATTAACTTTACTTCTAGGATAAGGTCCCAATAAATCGATGCCTATTATTTGATTTGGGAATTCTGATTCAATACTATTTAGTAACCCGGCCGGGTGGAAATAAACATAATTATTTAATTGACATGTTGGGCACGACTGGACATACGCCCTAGTAAACTTTTGCAGTTCTGGAAAGAAAACTGCCTCGCGAACTCTTTGGACAGTTTTCTTATGCCTAAATGGTCCGAAATGGCACAATCGTGCAATTCCTCTAATACATTCAATCTAATGCTAGCTGGGATAACTGGTCTAAGCTCGTTGTTCTCGTTAGTCGTTTTCGTATAAAATAATGTGTCTGTCAATTATTTCGTAATTTGGTGCCCTATTTCTTATCGGCACAATATCCGGATGACTGAAATTCTCAGGGTCGGCCAAATAATTGTATATATTTTTGAACTTCGGATCTTTTCCAAGTTCGGGTATTACTGTTTCACGAGAAACTAATACTTTGGACGTAAGCATGGCTATTTTAACTGTATTTCTATTTTCATCTAAATTAATTCTGCTTAAAGCATCTGCCACAACATTTTCTTTTCCCGGCGTATGTTTAATTATTAGATTAAATTCTTGTAATTTAAGTGTCCACCTTATTAATCTGGGTGATAAATTTTTCCCAGAGTAGAGTCTAGTGACCGCCGCGTGGTCCATATATATCGTTACTGGAGAACTTCCAAAGAAAACACGAAATTTATGTACTGCTGATAACACTGCGAGAGTTTCTCTTTCTGTGGCCGAATAGTTTCTCTGGGTTTCATTTAATGTTCAACTGAAAAAGGCCACGGGTTGCCCATTTTGAGAAAGCACTGCCCCAATCGCAAAATCTGAAGCGTCCGCTGAAATTTCTAATCCTTTGTCCCCCCCGGAAATTTTAAGACGGCAGCTTGAGTCAATACGTCTTTCAGTTTTTGAAACGCCAAGTTGGCTTCTGCTGACCACGAAAACCTAGCTTTCTTTCTTTTCAACTTTAGCAGCGGCTCAGCTATTTTTGCAAAGTCTTTAATGAAGGACCGATAGTATGAACACATACCAAGAAACGACGATAATTTCTTCGCTGTTTTAGGAACAGGATAATTTTTAATAGCTATTATTTTTGATTGATCCGTTTCGATTCCATTTTGAGAAATTTTAAACCCTAAATAACGTAACTCTTTTGCGGCAAATTTACATTTGGACGCATTTATATTTAAACCAGCTTCATTTAACAATGAAAACACTTTTCTTAAATCTTGTAAGTGTTGTTCTAGATTACTACTCGTAATTACAATATCGTCTAAGTATATGAACGTACTTTTACCAAGGACCGGTCTTAAGACGATGTCCATAGATCTTTGGAAAGTTGCTGGCGCGCCGGATAAACCAAAAGGCATTCTAAGAAATGCGTACGTGCCAGACTTAGTTATGAACGCGATTTTGGGGACATCTTCGGGTTTTACCCCAATCTGAAAATAGCCACTTGTAAGATCTAATGTGGTCATGTACTTTGTAGAGGAAATATTTCGAATTATCTCTTCGATTATCGGCAGAGGATATACGGGATATTTTGTGACGGAATTTAACTTGCGATAAACTATACGCCACCGCTTCGGGTGCGTAATCGGATAATCATTATTTTTCTTGCATAGAGCTGCTGGGCTATCGTAACTGCTAGAGATCGGCGTGATGATTTTATTTTTTAACATCTCTTTAATATGGCATTCAGTTATTTCCTCTTTTACTTTGTCGTAGCGATATGGCTTTTGCCTAAATGGCTGAGCATCTCCCGTTTCAATATTATGATTTACGACCTGTGTGAAACCCGGTACATCGCTAAATAAATCTGAAAATTCACTTACTACGCACTGCAGTTTTTCTTGCTCTTCTGCCGGTAAGTGCTGCAAGTCTAACTGCGGGGGCTTATCATTCTTGATTGCTATTGTTTTCATATTTAGCGTTAACTCTCCCAATTTGAAATCTAGTTTCGCTTCTGCCAGTCTAAAAAAATCCACACCCAGAATAATACATGTTTGCAGGTTTCGCACAATATAAAATAAAATTTTTACCTGCTCGTCGTTGATACGCACGAACAACAACACTTTCCCTAAACAGCTACACTTCTCTCCTTGGGCCGCTATGACATCCGTGTCTCTTGCACTAAAAATTCTGTAAAGGTGAAAGTGCTTTTTGAAAAATCTTTCTGAGATAAAGCTGCTTTGGGTTCCTGTATCTAACAGAGCCGTCGCCGGTATGTTGTTAATTAGAACTTCAATCTTCGGTAAACTCAAATTATTCACGACCACGGTGTTTAAATTAATTGTGGAAGGGTTTTGCGGTTCTTCGGACTTCTTCACCTTTCTCGAAAAAATCCATCTTAGTTTAAATTCTTCTTATTCTGGTTGCCCTCCTCATTTTTGCTTGTTCTTCTATTGAATTCTCTTCGTTCGCCGCTCGATTTAGAATATACCTCTTTCTTCGGCCATTGCTTCGTCTTGTTCCCGTAACTTTGATTTTGCTTTTGCTGGGATCTTGGCGAATTCCACTGACTTCTTCGCTCAAATTGGCGACGTCGTTCGTTGTCTGCTGTTCTTCGGCTTTCAAATTGTACTGCGAGCTCAAATAATCTGTCTAATGTCGTTGGGTTTCTTGTCTAATGTCGTTCGATGAAATCTTGGACTTGGGGCAGTAGCCTAGGAAGTATAATTTGAAAAATTTCAGGATCCGGGCGACTTTCATACAAAAGCTTGAAAACTTGAATTTTTCTCAAAATAAAATTTGACAAATCTTCTATTTTTTCTTGATAGCGACTGAAACGTTCCGCCTCCAGTCTGGCTCGATCTCGTACTACAGGAAATGCTTTCACCAAGGAATTTTTAAATTTTTCATACGTATATGTGGAGCTTCCTGATTCCCCTAAGAGATTCTTTCCGATACACTTGAACCAATTTAGCGCTTGGCCCTTCAAAGCGCTGGTAGCAAGAGTGATTTTCTGAAATTCGTGCACTGGATATAGCATGAAATGGGAGTCTAGCTTTTCCAGGAAGTTAATTACGGTTGACTTGCCGTCAAAGCTTGCCGCTGGCTTCATGGCTGCTCGCATGGTTTGTACGATGTAGCGAAATCCTTCTAGGCCAGGAGGTGCTATCTCAGGATTCTGGCCAGGTAAAGTAGGTATCTCAGGTTCGTCTTCTCGTGTTCTGAGTGTTCTGTGCGTATTCTTGGCAAACATCGTCGTGAACAGCTGAAAAGTCTCTAAGTCCTTATCTGGAACAGGGAGCTGAAAGCAGCTATGCTCTGGTTGTAGATACTGTGCTTCAGTTGTATAATAACTGCACTTGAAAGGGATTTAAAATCCTCTTTTATTAAATCAATATTATTTACAAATCACTTCCCAACTCGGGAGGGATACAGAAAATAAAAGACCACACTTAAGTCTAAAATGTAGATAAATTTAAACTAAAACTAAATAGAAATTAAATAGTCGTTGCTCACAGAGCTTATAACGAGAGGTTGGCCTCTAACTAAGTGGTGCGTAGCAAGATTTACTGATACTGACTCACTTGGATTTATTTCAATAAGCAATCACGTAGAAGCACTATGGCTTAGAATTTAAATGCTAGCTAGTCAGACGAGCTCGAATAGAGTGACCGTGATCTGAGACTAAAAGCTCTCTCACTCTGAGAGGTTTCTACCAAGTCAAGCGAGCTCAAATAGAGTGACCGTGATCTGAGACTAAAAGCTCTCTCACACTGAGAGGTTTCTACCTCTTGCTTAAATAGTCGTTGGCTCCACTTCAAATTAGCATAAAGCTGAAAACGCGAGCTTCTTCTAACGGGAAGTTGAAAATGAGAAGAGATAGAAAGATTTTAATTAAAATATAACTTTGTTAATTTAACTAAAACCTTACAAATTGAAAGAGTTAAATTCTAATTGCAACAATCACTGAAAACTAAGATGGGAAACTGTACATTTGGATTTCTATTGGATAAAATGAGCTAACTTAAAATACAGCATAAAATGAAAGTATCGCTTAACTCAAAAATATTTACTAATTTTTATTTAAACATCATATAAACATTTATATTTAAAGATGAACTTTTACAAAATACACTCCGGAAACAATAAATTGTACAATTCGAAATTCTGATTAGAAGAAAAAATAATTTATTATCTGTTTTGCTCCTTTAAACTAAAAAAACTATGACGAGTAAGAGATTCTGTAACTTCCGATAGACAAGTTTCGATGTACAAAAACGAAATAAATAGACAAAACCGCAAAAATAAATATTTGAAAGAAAGTTATTATATTCGCGAAAGCACCAAAATATTTTAAAAAAATTAAATACTAGATGAATATAACAAAATAGTCAATGTGAGAAGTAAGGCTGCGGAAATAACCTTTTAAATATATATGAGTAAATGTTTAAACAAATTCCTAAAAACAGTAGTTATTCAATGAGCAGAAGGAAACTAGGAAATAAAAGACAATCGCTCGTCTGATTTATTTAATTGAAGATAGCACGTTGCTAACAAGTCCGTAAAATTCAGGAACATTTTTCAGACAAAAACAAAAGTGTTCAACACAGTCATCAGCCAGAAAAAATGCCCTCCAAAATTTTAAATGTGTGAGCTTATAAATTCCACACATGCGTCAACTCACATCTCATTCTAAAGCAACAACAACAACAACAAAGATCATCAATACTGTATAACAAACAAAAGATACCTTACTTTGATATCATTATAATGAAGTAATATAATTGACTCATTAATACAAAAATTACCGGAACTGAAGTTCCACGTTTCAAAAATATCTATCGTGGGTAAATAAAAAGAAAAGAAACATGTCAAATTACAAGAATGTATAGATTTAGAGATAATGTATCATATTATCAAATCTGATAGTTTATTGGCCCATCTTTGACATTTGAAGAGATTTAAATATTCTTTCACATATAGATTAATCAACGTGTTTCAGCACTAATTTTCCTAAATAAGGTCATTTTCTCATAATAGCTCTATTATTGTATCGCAATGGTTTTTTACTGTAACATACTTAGCGAAAATGCAATGTATTTTCTTGATGATAAATTTCGCTTTCTTTGCGGGATGTTTAATAATTTCAACGGTCTGGTTGTAAAATTATTCTGTTATAGGCTATGTATATTTATGTGTCTTGCAGGAATCTCTGGTTAGTGCTCCCATGTATGGAGATTTAAAATAATCTCAATAATAGATTCAATAATAAGAAGAATCAATCAAATAGATTTAGTATTTAAAACAAAGTTATTGATGATTTAAAGAAAATTATTGATATACTGAAAACTTTATTTTTAGCGAAACATTCATGAATCTACGTTTTAGCTATAAGAAGAAGCGTCTTATGTCGAAATCAAAGCTTCTGCATATTGTCTTTTCATTTTAATTTGATTTCTCTTATTTCGATTATGCTGATATATAAATAAACAGCTGATACATAAATTTTGGCATTTTCACTTCAGAAAATTCTATTTTTCCATGTAATGAGGTGTACGAATTTTATATTGAGTTACATAGGATAGTCTGTTTTTAATTTTCTTGCATTTTATGGCAGTATTTGCTTTGAAAGAGCTATGCATCTTTTCATTGAATACAGCATTTTGATTATTCTTCCATTGCTTCATTCCTCATTCTGTAATTACTTCTTAATTCAATTTTTTTTCTCTATAACATCCACCTTATCCAACTCAGTTTTCTTTTTCCTCTAGATATTTTGATTGTTTTCAGTAAAGATGTGCAAAACGTGTATCGATTTCCTATTTTTATGCAAGAGGAAGACTTCCTGTGGTTGCCTAATACCATTACCATTCTGCTTCATTAAGCTTAAATATTCCAAGCATTTTATCAATATGTGTTAACGACGGAGCTCATTTCCTACTAAACTTCGATAAATACATGTAAGTGTGTAAATTTATTAGCTACAGAGCAACTGAATGTTTTCAGATAGTTGTCTTATAATAATTCTTACACGAATTTTCCTTGTATTAACATAAAAGCAATAATGTAATAGTGTATTTGCAATTTTAAAATTTTACGTATCAATAAACGTTGGCGTCTAATTTTCATTTATAAAATCCTCTAACACGCATGGTAACATGCAGAGCCATTAGGTTATTTGGAAGCGAGAGATGTGAAAAATGAGCAATATCCTCTCCGGGACTCGAACCACGGACCTCGCAAATACGCGTCGAGCGTGCTGACTACTACACCACGAAGGCATGTGAAGAAGGGGGAGAAATACCTTATATAAACCCCCTTTTAAAGGGCGACTGTGGATTACGGGACCCTATCGCCAAATCCTGGTGGTGCAGAATCAACACCCACCACCTTTTTTTTAGTTCGGGCGCCATTGTAGGGATATTACGATTTTTTGGAAGCAGGAGATATGAAAAATCAGCAATGACCACCGAATACGCGTCGAGAGTGCTGACTACTACTCCACCAGTGGCGTAGCTAGGGGGGGGGCAAGAGGGGACATCTGTCCCCGGGCGCAGCATCTAGGGGGCGCCAAATGGATGTTACGAAATTTTAGAATAAATTATTTTCATTTTTAAATACAATAAAAAATAAATTAAAAAAATTCCCATACTTAGTCCACCACCCCATCGTAATAAGGATATCTTTTTATTACATTTTTTGTCGTGTGATTAGCAAAGATGGAATAGAAAAGCTAGGTTTTCTATTTAAACGTAAGGTCAATGAAAGTCATCCTTCCCCACTAAGCAAACGGCGAGAAAATACTTCGAAGGTTATATGATACTTTTAAGTCGTAAAGCTTTTGTCCTTGTGAACGAATAGAAGGGACGCAGTTGCTAGAATGACCATAGGAGGCGCAATCAGCCTTAGGGATAAACCAGGAGGGGTGCAGCCAACTTGACCCGAGAATGAGAAACTGAACAGTAATGATCTAACATCTTCGAAAGTTACTTTGAAAGTTTTCATAAAAATTTAGTTGTGTGTTACAAAAATAATGTTTTAATTTGTATTGAGTTCCTATAAACAATTTAAAATGGGATGTCCTGAATAAAAAGAATTAGGAAAAAAAAGAGCAAAAAAAAAACTGTTTTATGATAGTGTTCTAAGAAATTCTACATTTTCTAAGTGAATTCTACTCGGTGTACTTTTGTTTGGAATAGGTAAGCAATTTCCCCCTTTTTTGAAAGTTATGGATATTATATAATTTATAATGAGAAAAATAACTTTTTATGTCATTGAAAATTCATGCACTATGTGCAGTTGTGTATTTAAATTTATTTATCTCAGCTGAAAATTTCAATTAAAGGTAATTTGTACAATTCTTAATTATCTCATTAAGAATTGTACATAAAACTTTTTTTTCCTTTTGCAATAATCTCAATTTTATTAAATATGCTATTCAGAGATGTTACTACACAGGGAGTTACTGATTCCTAGTTGTGCAGTTAGACAAAATTATTGTCTTAACAAAATTATTCCTTTAATGTATGATATTAATGAGAGGATAGTTATTTTAATTCTTATGTAAACATTTTTCTTTGAAGAGCAGCTGATCACAAATGACTGATTGAACTAAAATTTGCTAATAATACCTCAACTTTACTGATTTTATAGAGCTGTAGAGGGATAATGTCTTATACTTATCTATATGACGAAACATTTTCATTTATCCTATATACAGGAATTGAAGTGCTTAAAACTCTTATGTTGTACTAAAAATTCTAAGAAATGTGAGAACCACTGAGTTAGTGATGTGGGAAAAAGAATAAAGCCCCCTTTCTAATTCTTTAACAGTGAAGAATTAACTGTAAACAAGTTGTAATCTTTGCTGCTTCTATCAATTAAAAAGACCGAATCGATATGTAATTTGACTTATCACTTACGGATGAGTTAAAGTGTAATCGAGCATATCTAAAGAATTATAGAATCTATCACAAAATTCTAATTCATAAATTAGCAAACTGAGAATCAAAATAAAAGTTTAGAAATAATTTTAAACTTAAATTATAATCTCAATGATTTAAAAGTAATAAAAACTATATGATTTTTGAATTTTTTTCATGTTTATTAAAAACAATAAAAGGCAAAAATTTTTACTTCTTTGAACGAAAAGGAAAAAAATGATGCATTGTAATCGCGAAGAATTTTGGGTACCATATTTCAATGCAAATATTCATTTTGCCCATTCGCGAATCAATTTGGACAATTTCTTTGCATGACGTCTGTACGTATGGACAAAATAAAGAATTCTTTTTTTCCAAAACGGATTGTAAACTGGATTTAAAATATACTACTCAAAAGGGATTTTTTTCATGACGGCTGTACTTCGTACGTATGTATCTCACATTAACTCAAAAGTGATTAGCTGTAGAACGGTGAAACTTGTATATATCTCACATTACGACGTATGTAATTCACATTAACTCAAAAATGATTAGCCGTAGAACGTTGAAATTTTGTATATGGAACTGCTGTAGCAGTAACTGTGTGTATATATATATATAATAGATTTTAAGAGAGTTTATTTTGTTAAAATGAAAAATTGCTAAGTGAAAAATTATAAATCCTTCAGGGTATTACTTGATAGATGGCCACCATTACCTCCTATGAACGGACGAACATATACACCCATGCCTTCTCCGGTATTCGAACCTGGGCCTTTCGGTCGGCTTCCTTAATCACTATACCGTCTGAGAAACATAAAATAATGCAAAATCGCGTTTTGTAGCTTAACAGTTATTCGGTTTGTAGATAAAGTCTTTCCTAAAATCCAGATTTATTTGAATTCAATTTATTGTTTTAAATTAATACCATTATTTATATTGAGGTAAAAAGTGTGAAGTGAAACTATTATACGATAAGTTTAAAATGGTGTTTTCAGACTTTCCTCAATGCAACAAAAAAATTATTAAATAAGTCTTCTTTTAAGTAAGTTTTCTTTTGAGTAAAGTGAGCTAGGTCCAAATATAAGACTATTTTTACATTATTATGTCTTACATTTTGGTGGCTAACACATTTGCATTCTTGATTACTCTAAATTCATAAGATCGCGTCTTTCTCCAAAGCAAGACATTTTATTTCGTAGATAATTTTTAGTCATTTATAACTGAAAACTGCAAAAAACATTGCAGATATTGCTCTGTTATGCAGGTGCTTCATTATGGACCATGGTTTATAAATAAAATAAATATTTACAATCATTTCAAGAATTATGTCTGATAATAACAATTTAAGCAATCTGACTTTAAATGTGTATTTAAAGAATTTTAAAAAGTACATGAGAGAGAGATTTACTTTCTGAAATTCTTAAATTAAATAGTAAATTCTTAAATTAAATTTTTCTCATTTGCTAATGCTATAAGGATCGGACGAAAATAACTTACGTAGTCTTCCGCCAATAACAGTTTTAGAGCTTGATTATTTTGCCAATCAAAACGATATCGAAATCGAATTTATGTATATTTCAATTTTTTACAGATACTCAATAAAATGAAACGAGTACAACAGAAAAAATTAAGTGGAGCAGAAGGAAGAAAACGAAGGAAAGCTCAAAATGAAGCATGTGTGAAGTCAAGCAAAATTCTGACAGCATTTTTGAAAAGTAATAAAGATTCGGAATCATTCACATCAAAATCGGAAGAAGATGTAGCGATACATACATCATCTCCCTGTATTAAAATATTTGAGAAAGAAAACTTAGAAGAGAGGGACAGCAGTGAAGTAGACTTGAATAAAACGGAATGCAAATATTCGTCAAATTCTGATGAAAATTCGGACGAGGATGCACCTGATCCAACTCAACAAGACAAGCCAAAAGGTATTGAAACGATAGCTGATGTGATTTACCATCGTGACTTCGGATATCTGAATTTTGACCAGGCAACAGGAAAAGCAATCGTACCAGATGCACTTCGTATAGAAATAGTAGAGAAAGGGTCGATTTATTTTCAGAACAATGTTGGGCCTTTTGCACAAAAAAATAACAGATCCATGACCTCAGCATGGTTTATCAAACAGTTAGGAAAAGGAAAAGGAGGTATGGTGAATAGATCTTGGTTGGTGTACTCTCCTTTAAAAAGAGCAGCATTCTGTTTTTCGTGTCTACTTTTTCCATCAAAAGATGCAGTCAGTAGCTGTTCTTCTTTGGAAACTGAAAGTGGTTTAAGTAGTTGGAAGAAACCAGAAAAGGTTACTGCACATGAGAATTCTCAAAGACACCGAAATTCTTTCACAACCTGGAAAGAAATGGAAAGGGGGCTGATGAAAAAAGAAAGTTTAATAGATGCCCAGCTTCAAAATCAAATTGCTACAGAGAAAGAAAAATGGCGACAAATACTTAAGAGGATGTTGTGTTGCATACTGCATTTAGCCAAACAAAATATGGCCCTAAGAGGCCACAGAGAAAGTATCACTGAGAGTGAAAGAAACGCTGGAAATTTAATAGAACTTCTGAAGCTCATCGCAGAATTTGATCCAATTATGAAGGGCCACGTTTCGTATGTGCAGCAAAATCCAGGGTCAACTACATACCTTTCGCCAGAAATACAAAATGAATTTATCCAGATTCTAGCAGCTGCAGTTAGAGAAAAACTTGTGTGTAATATTCAACGTGCCAAATACTATGGTATACTGTTTGATTCAACTCCTGACGCTGCTAATCAAGAGCAAATGTCGGAAACTATTAGATATGTAGATATTGACTTTCAGGAAAAAACTGTGGTAATAAAAGAGTGTTTCCTAGGACTTATTCAAACTCATAAAAAAGATGCAGCAAGTATAGCAGGTATAATATTACAACAACTAGAAAAAGACAAATTAGCTTTCAAAGACTGTCGATCACAGTGTTACGACAATGCGCCTGTGATGTCCGGCTATAAGTCAGGAGTGCAACAAAGACTCACAGCAATTAACCCAAAAGCTATATTTGTTAACTGTGATAATCATACACTTAATTTAGTTGGGGTTCATGCTGCTAGTCATGAGGTAGCTTCTGTGACGTTTTTTAGTACGATACAAGCTATCTATGTTTATTTTTCAAGATCAACTCTTCGATGGAAAAGACTGAAAACTGCTCTAGGTGTATCGTTGAAGTCGGAGTCAGAAACTCGTTGGAGTGCCAGAGTAGAAGCTGTTAAACCGGTACATGATCAACTCGAAACTTTAGTAGAATTATTTGAAAATATTGCAGAGGATCATGACGAAAATGCAGATACAAGAAGTGATGCAATTCAATTGTTGCATCGAATCTTAACTTTTGAGTTTTTTGTTCTTCTTCGATTCTGGAATACAGTACTTGCCAAGATTGACAGGGTCCAGAAAAGACTTCAAGACCCCTCTATGAATTTCCACAATGCTGCTCGAGATATTCAGGCTTTACAAGAGTATCTCCTACAAAACAGAGATGAGATATGCATGAAATCTCTTGAAGACGCCAAGGAACTGTGTAATGCTTGTGATATCCAAGCTGAAAGACGACAGAGAAAAAAGAAGAAAATGCCCGGAGAAATTGCAGATGATGTAGGACTCACAGCAGAAAATGAAATGCTGCGATTGATGAAAAGTATGCTGGACAAAATACACATAGAAATGGTAGACAGATTCATCAGCTTAAAGAAAGTAGACTCTAATTTTGGCTTTCTTTTAGATGTAAACGGACTAATGGCTACAGGCAACGAAAGTAGCTTGAAACAGTGCTGCATTTCCATGGAAAACTTTTACGATACAGACTTGGATGGCTTGGAAATGTATACTGAAATAATGGACTGCCGAATGCTATTCAAAACAAGAGCTGATGTTAAGCTTTCGACCCCAGAGGACCTGCTTCGCTTTATTGTGCAGTACGGAGAAGATGTATTTCCCAATCTGAGAGTTGGTCTTCAGATTTTACTGACTATTGGAACCTCCATCGCCAGCTGTGAAAGATCTTTTAGTAAACTAAAACATATCTTGTCCTACCTGAGATTATCCATGGCACAAGAAAGACTGTCTGCCTTAGCTTTGCTCAGTGTGGAACAGCAGGTAGCCCAGAGTATAAATTTTGATGAACTAATCTATAAATTTGCAGCAGCTAAAGCTAGGAAAATTTCTCTTTGAAATTAGTAATTACATTTGAAGTATTACACATTAAACTGTCATTATACATTTTCAAGTTATTACATTATAATATCAAATATGATGTTTAAGTTTTCGAAATTTATATTTCAAAAATATTTTAGAATAATCATATTTTCGTTCTACCATTATTGTCTTAATTATTTTACTACGTTCTAAGTTAGTGAATTTAGCGAAACCTCAAAAATATACGCTTAAAAGTGCTTTAAAAATTAAAATATTTAATAATTTAAACTATTTAAAATTTAAAACATTTCATATTAGCAAATTATTATTATTTTAAACAATTAAAATGCTATTATTTTTTAAGTTTTTTTTCCGTTCCTCACTGCATTTTGGCAGACGGGGGGGGGCGCGAAATCTTCACTTGTCCCCGGGCGCTGATTACCCTAGCTACGCCTCTGTACTCCACGAAGGCATGGGATGAAGGTGGGAGGAATACCTTATAACATATCTAACTCAACATTCGACGGCAATTATTTTTTGTCGATTTTCTGATTGCCCTAATTTTGTGCCCAAATGAAAATCATAGTGCGTTTCGTAAAACTGCAATAGAAGGTTTTAAATAAGTTGTATTTAACAAGAAATGCCTCATTTATAACGAAACTTTTCAGATCATTTGGCCGTATATGGGTTCTCTGATAATTGGTTTAATAGGATGGCATGCTACCTCTTTGTTTATTGATGCGAGGTATTTTAAAGCCTTCTAAACAAAGAACCGCTCATGTTTGAGCAATAAAAGCTTTTTGAAATATATATATATTGTGAAGTAAGACCGAAAACTACAAATACCCTCGTGGATTTAATTCTTTTCCCAAAGCAGAGAAATTTGCTCAAGAATGGATATGTTTAATTTAAACAGACTAGTCAACAGATTCGCTATCAATCTGCTAAAGCGTAAATTTGTACATATTACAAGTAGTTAAAAAATGCACCTTTATATCAGTTCAGCTCTGCATATAAAAGCAGTCAGTAGCTAATAACCCATTCCCAAAATTAGTGAATTTAAACAAATTCTGTTGATGCATGCATTCATACATTCTTTCATTTGTAAACAGAGAGCAACAGAGGTGTGTAAAGTAAGAAGATTTAATTTGATGTGAATTTGAGCAATCAATGGCATCATAAATTACAGAGTAGAAACCGACCTTATATGATGAAGTTCTCTAACAGCAAACGCAGCTCGAATTTATTAAGAATATGTTAGAAAAATTACTGCTTTAAAGCAATTAATAATCATAATTTTCCCTTTCACAAAATACCCTGTTCTCTTTCTCACCGTGCCCAGCCTTCGGCCATCATTATTACACCACAGCGATCATTCGAACATTATAGGCTATTAGCCACACCAAGCAAGTCCAGACACGCCTGAACTTCGAATGATGATCCACAGCTTCGCTTTTAAAAGCGAAAACCCTTTAAATGGCTGATGGAACAGGGGGAGGGAGGATTTTTCAACCCTATTGTGGAGGAGGTGAAGGGGGGAGAATAGGTCGCGTGCTGAACACCCTGGAGTAATGGTTTCGGCGGGAAATCGTGGGAAGTCGTCATCTTTCGGTGGGAAGGCGTCTTCCTACATATTAATCGACTTAATTAAGCCCCCATCAGAAGTGAATACTTTTCCAAATATCGGGCGAACCCCCCGACATTTGCATAGCAGCGTCGTATATAGGCAAAGTGAGGCAAGTCTCAGGTGTTTCCGCAATTTTTCGAAATCTTCATTCGAAGCTCCTTCACCCTTTTGGGAAATATAATTCTTTACCCTTGAGCGACTCGAGAGAAGTAAAATACCTTCAATTAAATTTAATCGAGCAAGTAAATTTAATAAATTTCTAGATTTAAATGCTGCAATATATGTTACTAAATATTATAACGGATATGCAAAACTTGGGCAATACAAAAACCAGTGCTTTGTACTGAAATACCCGCTGCACATTTCAGATTTCATGATGACCACAATTTACTTACGCCTTAAGAAATTAAATTACATGTTTCATAGTTTTAATTGTTAATCATAAAATGATGATGGGGCTTTGAAAATGAGGCATAATATCACACGAATTCCGATGCTGCTTAAGAACTGAAAATGAAAAGAATTTCTTTCTTAAATATGTTCCACTGAAGTTATATTTCTGGGCAACTGCTCTAAAGTGCTGCTCTTGTCGTAAATTAAACTGGATGTATATCGTCTTGCGCCCTAACAGAAACTGATAGTTGTCATGGAATAAAGCCTGAAAATATCATGACAGACGATGTTGGTATGATTGTGAAACGAAATGGCAAGTTATCTGATGGAAATCGGGAAATTTTCCGAATGCAGAAATAAATCTGGGAATAGAAAATCCAAAATAAGCTTATCACCTTTCCCACGATATAGGAGCATTTACAGCCTAAAAAACATATAGATATCCCTGCTGCCATTCGAAATCTATCAACACTCCCATTTCCAATAGAAGCAACCATATCTTCACCAATCAAGAACGTGCATATGTCTTTGCTGCGTACTTGGAGCAACAGTTCAGAAACAGCGCAACCCCTAGCAATCCTGCAAATGACATCCTTTTTCATTGCCTCAACCAGACCTGGTTCAATATCTCCACTGTTCTCAATATTCCAGACTTTATCTCTCCTACAGAATGTCACTAACATTATCGAACTCGACTCCAGGAAGTCTCCTGGAGACGACATCTCTAACCTCATGCTTAGAAATATCCCCGCTAGCACTATTCCCAACATCACCAATATCTTCAATACCTGCCTGACAGTGGTTACTTACCTGACACCTGCAAGCAAGAAATTATCTGCATGATCTTTAAGCCTCGTAAGAGCAGTACTGAATTAGACAGCTATAAGCCGTCTATAGTCGTCAGTCTTCTTTTTTTCACTAAGCAAATTTCTTGAAAATATCATTTTTAAGAGAATGTCTCCCAACCTGGATTCTCTGTCTCTAACAGTATGGTTTCCTGCCCAAACTTTCAACTACCATGCAGCTTGCTTGCATTACCGAATTTTCTTTAACTGCCTGCCAAAACAAGCAATATACTACAATCCTTATGCTGGACGGGGCGAAAGGCTTCGACCACGTCTGGCATGAGGCCTGCTTCATAAACAAACCAGCAATAACGTCCCACGAGAGACCATCCTCATCCTTTATTCCTTTCTCAACCGCAGGCCCTTTACTGTGAAACAAAAATAGGCCTTCTCATCATCTCGCAACATAGAAGCAGGTGTGCAGCAAGGATAGGTTCTAGGGTCTGTCTTGCACCTCTTCTATACTTCCGACTTCCTTAAACCTGATCCAAGAAAGAACAGCGTACTAGCTTGTTACGCAGACGTCACTACCTTCGAAGTCAAGCCACTTAACGCCAACTATGCTATTAAACAGCTCCAAAACTACTCAAGCAACATTGAAGACTGTTGTGCTAATTGCAAAATGAGCGTCAATCCTGAGAAATCTCAACTTCTGATCATTAATCCCCGCTTCAAAAGGAAATTGAAAGCTGCTACACAACTCAAGCTTTCCAACATATCCATTCTGACTCACAGTAAAGCAAAATGCTTTCCATCTTCATTAACAACAAACTTAATTGGAAAAAACATATCCGTAAAATCCTTCGCAACGCCTGAGGCATACTAAAGTCCCTCGAGTCTCTAGTCAGCTGTAATTTTCTTCTTTCTCTCAATGAAAAACTCCACATCTACAAAGCCATCATTCGTCCTATCTGTACCTATGCTTCTCCTGCCTGGAATACCATCAGTGACAATAACCTAAACAACGTCCAAGTACTTCAAAATAAGATTCTAAGGATGATCTCCTACTTTATACGGAATAGAAAAATTCATAAAGACGTTAACATTGAAAACATCAAAGACTTCATTCTCAGGCGAAACGAAAATTTCTTCGCTAAAGCAGTCACCTGTGAGAAAGTGAACTATAAAGATGTTTTCTGCTACGAAATTCTTGAAGACAACTGCTACCTCCCCCCTCTACGTCACCCATATCTTCAAGAATGAATAGTCTCCAGGTCAGGCACTTGAGGGTATGAACATTCTCCATTTCTCAAGTCTACTCCTAACCTCCTTCAATTCAGTTTTCTCTCTCTCCATACAGTAAATCTCCATACACATAGCACTTTTATTCACCTCTCCACTTTAAGTATCGCATAGTACTGACTACCTAGATTCTGTTCTGCGTACATATTACTTTTCTATTTCTGCGTACATTTACTCAAGATTTTGTTTCTGTTTTGTATCAATACTGAATTCAGAATTATCGTTTTTCTTTTTAATTTTGTTCTCCTTCAGCGGTATCTTGTTTTTAAGATTTCATATATTGTATAGATTCATTTTCTTAGAATCTCAAGTATTATATTTTCATTTTAGCAATTTTTTATTGCAACTTCTGCGCTGTTAAGCTTTTACCACTCTCCTCCTTCATTCGTATGTCACATGGCTACTTAACCATTTGTGCATATACTCCCATTTCACATTATTCTTTTTCACATTCCATCACAGTGTACTTCACACTGTTCATTTGCTGTGGTCTGCGTCACCTTGTCCTTATTTTCATTTCATACTCAACCTGATATAGTACAATGATGCGCCATTTCTTAGCTTTAAATCCCTGATCTTGCAAGAGTCCTTTTATCGGGTTGAACGCTAGGAATCTATTCACATACAACAAACATATCAAAGACAGATATTTACGAACGAATGCTCTTTCTGGAAATAATCGAAATTTTACACTTTCATTAAATCATATAGCAAGAAATTTTCATAGCTAGTAATTTATCTTCCACTTTAACAAATATATATATATGCAAATACCCAGTGTTTTTATAATTATAGGACACACTTTACATAATTGATATTAATACAGTACGCGAACACAAATATTTTTCACAATACTCTGTGCGATCGAAACTGAAGCGGAAAAAGGGCATATTTTATGTTTTTCATAAATGTACGTATTTTAATCTTCCAATAATTTTTCAGTTTGTTTTAAACTTTCGAATGTCAATAAATAAAACAATAAGTTTTTCAGTAAGTATAATCCTTCAATCACAATTCAAGCTAAATTGTCAGACATAAAAGCAGAAACTAACATAGTCATTCTAAAACATCTCAAGGAATTTACCATAAAATCTTACTCCCAGTCACCTATTTTAGAGAAGAATTTCTTACATTTCTCTTAGTTTCCGACATAAAGTCTTTTTTGATTTTATTCCAAACTGCAAAATTCAAATATCATGAATCAAAGGATATAGTGGCTATTTTGGTAATGGTCAGGAAGATTAATTAGCGAAAGAAGCAGTTACTAATCAAGATGGTATTGAAATCATCCTTCCGTGGCCTCGTTCATATTTCATAGACCAAATAAAAAAACTTGATTCAAGATATTCGCAAGATTTGTGGAATAATGCTGCACAGGGAAGGCGTACGTATAATTCGTTCTCCAATGTAAGCTTCGCATCTCTGTACTTGAATCCTTCACAAAATAACAGGACACAGACACTTCTTCATATATTTCTAGCAAGAAATGTGGCGAACTCCGGCATTGGTTTATGTGGGGAACAGAGAATTTTTGATCGTTACACATGCTCATGCCTCTTAAGTTGGGATAATCATATAAAATCCCACAAATGATCTCCGGTGTTCCAGAAGTTTCTAATGAAAAGATAAACATCAGTATCCGAAGTTTAAAAAAATTATGCAACGACTGTCTTTCTACAGCCTATATCTTTGTCAAGTATACGTTCCTCATGCTGCATAAATTTAATGAACTTCCTGTGAACGTGTTCTAAAGGATTCCACTTGCGAACTCAGCTCCAGCATACCATTTTAAGTGTCATTTTTTAAATCGTGTTTTTTACTTGTCCAAATTATTTTCTGTATTCCCAATTTTTGCATTCTCAAATCTCTCTCATATTCTTACTCACAATAATTTCTGATGTTCTGTTCAAACGATTTGACCCCGTACACACCTAATTAGCATTATTAGTACAGTTCATTATAACATTGTGTTCTCAATACTCATATTATGTTTATCTGTTATTTTTGTTACATCAGAACAGATGTACTCAGTTTAATTTGTGATTTTTAAATTGTATGACGGTGTATTGTAATCTCTTTATGTCCTTAATCATTATTTTTAGCAAATAACGGATGCAGATGCACAGTGGGATTGCACGACGTACCATAATTAGTAAACTCTAGATATTTGTAAAGCTTCAGTTGCTCATCTCCTGAACCTTTCTTTGTAAGCTTTTATAAAGCTTGCAAATTATTTAAACGGTTAGGTAATACGGAAATGCACTATTAGTTAAGCTATGGTACGACACTGGTATCCCCCGTACTTTTACTTGTATCTGCCTAGACTTACAATGACCGTATTAAAATATCGTGGGCATGGTGCGTGGATTCAGCTACATTAAAATACGTATGATGACAGATAAATAAAATACGTATATTATTATATTGTCTTTCACAGGTCTTCTTCCATAACAGTGGCATATAAAAATGTAATTGTAAAGCTTTTTACTCATTGGGATGAAATCATAGGTGATAATGACTTACATGAATTAAATCGTACAACTGAAACAGCTTAAGTTGAAGAACCTCCGTAGGGCTCATGCCTAATTGTAGATTCATGGAACCTGGTGTTTGATAAAATCATAAAGCACAATGGCTTCAACACTCTAACTTTATCTCTTTCGAGGATAATACTGCTTTTGTCGTGAATGGTAGTTCCAAATACGAGTTACAGAAAAATGTAAACAACACATTAGAAAGTTTCAATTCTGTATACAAACAACAAAAACTAGTAATTTCTCAAGGAAATCAAAAGCCTTAATTATCCATAAACTCTCATAAAAGTTAACAAGACTTCCAAAGTTCCAAATCGAAGGAAATAAAATAAAAATAGTTAACTTCCTAAAGTATACCTGAGTATCATCATTGATAAAAAGTTACCTTTATAGGCCATCTACACTATATTCAAAACAAGACATCCAGCAGCACAACCAATACAAAGTGAATGAGCAGAATGGAATGGTGGGTGAGCAAACCAATTCAAAAACGCATCTACTATACAGTGCGGTAATATTGGTCTATACGGGCAGATGTATGTATAGAACTGAAGAAATCTAAACAAGTTTTAGTCACCCAGCGGCCCTTCCTTCTCAGCTACACAGGAAGCTACAGAACAATATCAAATGCATCCTTCTTTCAAATCACTAACAGTACACCACTTTTTATATCGCCTGAACAAGGATTCTACAAGACAACAGTACTGCAGCTACAAAAGAATAGCCACTACAACTCTCTAGAATTTATAGCAGAGAAATACGTTACACCAGCACAACCATACGAGCACCAGCTAAGGAAAGAAAAATAACATCCAATTAAACATGAAAAAAAGAAGCAAACGAAAAACATTGACTTAGTTCTATACAGAAAGTTCAGGCCTAGAAGAAGGTAAAGACAGCGAAATCAAAATCTACCTAGAACTCCACCTGACAACAGAATAAATGTTCCACTTAGTCCTGTAAAACAGTGTATTCTAAGCGAAATCAGTAGCCCTCTTAGAAGCAATAAAATATAACATCACGAACTGTCTAAAAACACCATATATCTTCACAAACAGTCTTTCAGGGATGCACGCCATCGTGAACCCCCACCACCGATGAGAATTAATCCGAGATATTACAAAAAGAACATCAACATCACAAAACCAATACTTCTTTGTCACTTGGCTGAAAGCATATGCAGAGACAAAAGGCAACGAGGAGGCTGACATCCTAGCCAAGAAAGCAGCTAGGGATCAAAATGCACAAAGTTTATCAGTGACATGGCCTGACTCGCAACTCAAAAACCTCATAACTGAATGGCAGAACTGGTTCTAAAACTGAATGGCAGAACTGGTGGGACAACGCCGAACAAGAGAAAAGGACCTATTAGCTCTTTACAAAATTAGGCACTGCACACAGTTCAATAACAAGAGAAATAACGTGGTTCATATAGGGGCATAACTCCTTTCCCACGTTTATTTATGCAAGAAATTTGGTTACATCAGATTAGTGCATATGTGGAGAAAGAGGCAGTCCCGAACACTGCTTATTTAAATGCTCCATCATAGCTGAATATCACCTAAACGTTCCTAATCCAAAAAGTGAAAAAAATCCTTTTATAAGCTATGCTATCAAGAATAACCATCTAAGAAAGGAAATAATAAACATAATGAACTTGCTGTTCATGAGAGGCAATGAACTATGTAGTATAACATAAAATAACAAAATAAAGATATTTCCCTGAATCAGAAACGTAAATAAAATAACGTCTCTTTTTGAAAAGTGTCACAACATTTACTGTAAGAGGAAACTAAATGCAAGTACAACAATCGAGCAATGTAACTAGCAATGAGACTCTTAACAACGAAAATCTAATGAGAAATTTCCAATTTATCAAATTCTAAAATTCTATCACGAGAAAAGATGTGTGAAAAAACCTAATAATCTCACGCAAAATTGTAGAATGTAACTTCAAACATTGCACCTAACCTCATTAGAGTAAAAATGCGAACAAAACTGGAACGGTCCTCCACAGCGTGTAAGTGCTAGAGGCACTAACTGTGAAAGTGTGAATGTAAAAAAATGTAATTGTTTCTTACCGGATCTGACAAACATCTGGTCAAGTGGTAGAGAGATCTAATACCAACCTAGAAGAGGCAGAACACACCATACAAACACAATGCGTGGCGGGGCCTTTTGTGGGCCCTGTGGAGTGTATTTATCTGAATAATTAGTGCGGCTGGACGATACCCAAATTGCCAATGGTTAAACAATGGGTGTTACTACACTTCACCGTATTCATTTCCATATCATGCACAAAGTGCCACATAGAACTGGCTCAATTAAAACTAAGCTTATTTTTCATGCATTCATGGAAATCGATTCCTACTCAATCCTTGTCCTTTGAGACCTCATTTTAAGTGGTACTGAACAAAGAGAAATCCATTGCGTAGATATTCAAAGGACTTTTGTTTATTTATACATTTTCGAAATGCCTCCAGCATCTCGTTGAATAGCTATAGTTCCGCATGGAGTAACCACAATTATTCGATCTTGTGGAGGGCTATTCTTCATTGAATATGTTAACGTAATGTTTTAACATTTGAGTCTATATTTTAAAACATCTTAAAGGTATCAGATGTTAACGTCGCCCGAAAAGGTTTGTTAAGGTTTTTACGCTCTCGCTGAGCTCGTACTCTACCAGTCTGCTGTTACACTCACTACTACTAACTCATTTTTTTTCTTTTTACCTTTATTATTAAGCATAATTTCCTTCGCACTTACACCATATGCAGCTTAACAACAAAATTACAACAGCAGCACAGAAGTATTCATTTAGAATTCCCTCTACAGCCTTAAGTGTTGGCAATTGGCATATATTTTTCTGCTTTTTCAGTCTTTTTTAGTTCATCGTATCAATATTCAGTTTTCTTACAAAGATGGCTTTATAAAACTTTTTATTGTCTTTTTATTATTAATGTTTTGTATGTTTACTTTAGTTATTAAATATAACGTTCTTAGCGCTTACGCCACATAAAATTTGATTCAACAGCAAATCACAAAGTATTTTAAAACAGCGTCTTTTTGGAAATTTCGATAAACAGTCTCGCCCGCTGGAGATAATTTATTTCCTTGTAGAGTCTGCCACTACTTGCTTTGAAATCGTTGAGTTTGTTAATCGCAAATTTGTTAATATTTTACAAAATATGAAATAGAAAATAAAACAATACGAAATTCTAAATTTGAACTTCCAGGTGCCCATGTTCGGGTGGAGGACTACGTTACTTAAAATTGGATGCTCTAGGTAATGCATTTTTTCACAGTACGAGAAACATGCGTATATTCATGTATTTTCTTCATTATTTAATTTCTTTAAATATAATACATGGCAATAATATTTGGTGGCAACAATTTGAAAAATGATACGCCGTTTATAGTGATTCAAAGCAAAATTCTGTTTCGAGACTAATATCCCAGTCGAGACTAATGTCACTTTTGGGCTAATAAATTTTTCATGTATATCAGAAACAGAGCATAAATCATGTTAACGAAGATTTCGTATACCTCCTTTTCTAATGCAGTTAGAACTTTCTATTACTTCAATGGTTCGCAGTCTTTTCCTATCCCATTTTTCATCTGCTCATCTTGTATCAGTATATCAATTTCCTAAGATTTTTATTCAACTAAATGACTCAAAATAATATGTAGCAATGAAAATAATTAATTTATTATTGTAAAAGGCATTTATAAAGCACACTTTTAACCGATGGCATCTGACTGCACAAGAAATGGGAAAAAAGTGAACCAATTCCAAGAACGATAATGAGCAATATTCTATCCCTCTCAAACTGTGCTACCCTCAAAATTTTGCTTTCCCTCGGACACTACAGGAGGTTTCACAACTTCCTGAGGAAATATCTAACAAAGTTCTCTTTCCTTTTAAAAATTTTGAAAGGTTGCTCCTAAATTTTTGCCTTTCGAATCTAAATTGTAATTAAAGTGCATAAAAGAAAAAAAAAACAATCGCAATACTCTCGCAGATAAAATTTTATTCATCAGAAATCCTGTTTTAAGATATTATAACTGAGTATACGTAGAGATTTGTAAGCTAATCTTGCACATGAAATTTCAACGTTTGATTTTTAATGAATATGTTATTTTGCCTGCCATTTTCAGCAATTATTTTATATATATAAATCAGTAGAAACTTTTTGCCGTTGATATGTTTGCGTTATATGTCTTTAATTCTCGAAATATACATTGATTAATTGATATAAATATTTTATGAACTTCTTTTTAATGTAGTAAAAAGATAGCTATTAAAGGTTTTAATAATAATTTCTATTATATTGCGATCCAATGCAATTCCTTTTTCTGATATCGGAACAAGACGGATTTATTTTCGATCTTTTCCATTACAATACAACAAGCTCCAAACAGTTTTCTACAAGAAGATACATGCGTTAACATTGCCTAATGACCACCATAAAACTAAATATGTTGTTCTTACGTATATAATAATGTTCTTGTTCTTAAAATAAGTATTGACAATAAAATAGTTTTAATGTACACAGTCCAGTCACATTAATGTGACCATCTGTCAAAAGCCAGAATAACCACCTTTCGCAGAGCGGACTGCTGCGAGACGTGCAGGAAGAGAGTCACATAGGTCCCTGAAGGTGTTCTCTGGGATGTTGAGCCATGCCGACTCTAATGCCGTGGCCAGCTGCGCTAGATTACGCGGTTGAGGATCCATGGCGCGAACAACTCGATCGAGATGGTCCCACAGATGCTCGATTGGGTTTAAGTCAGGTGAGTTTGCTGGCCAGGGGAGGACGGTAAACTCATCCTGGTGCTCTTCGAACCACGCACGTACACTGGCAGCTGTATGGCACCTCGCATTGTCCTGCTGGAAGATGCCATCATCCTAAGGAAAAACAATGCGCATGTAGGGGTGAACATGGTCCGCAAGGACAGATGCGTACTTGTATTGATCCATTGTGCCTTCCACAATGATCAGTGAACCTAGAGAATGCCAGGAAAACATTCCCCAGACCATAATGCTCCCGCCTCCAGCTTGGACCGTTCCGGCAATGGTTGCAGGGTGGTTCCTTTCAGAGGTTTCACGCCTTATACGCCAACGTCCATCTGTCCGATGGAGCATAAAACGCGATTCATCCGAAAACGCAACCTGTCGCCACTCAGTGGACGTCCAGCTGCTGTACTGGCGTGCAAATTCTAGCCTTCGCCGTCGATGAACAGCAGTCAGCATAGGTGCACGAACCAGGCGTCTGCTTCGGAGGCCCAGACGCAGCAATGTTCGCTGAATAGTACTTTGGGAGACACTTTTGGTAGCCCCTTGGTTCATTTTGGTGGTCAGTTGCTCAACGGTAGCCCGTCTATCTGCCCGAACGCATCTCCGCAACCGTCGTTCGCCTCTGTCATCTATGGCCCGTGGTGCACCACATTTGCCACGTCGCTGATTTTGGACAGTCCCATTTTGCCATGCACGGTACACTTTTACCACGGCGGCACGCGAACAGTTCACAAACTCAGCCGTTTCGGAAATGCTTCCACCCTTGGCCCGAAAGCCAATGATCATGCCCTTTTGGAAGTCGGATAAATCGCTTCGTTTCTGCATTACGCCAACGATTGAAATGTTTTCCGAAGCCCTCACACACCCTTTATATACGCTCAACTGCACTGTGCTGCCACCTGCCTTCTGTGATTGGTTATTTAACTCTGACATGGAAAGTACGTGGTGGTCACATTAATGTGACTGGACTGTGTATATCAGTTTATTTCCGTGCTTTTAATATATGTAAAAAGCTAACTTAAAAGATGTATTTTTTTATGTTTGGAAAATTTTATCACAGTCGAAAAAAGCTGTAGGTGACAGTATACTTTCTCACTGGAAGTATCAAGTTGGCACATGCATTGCTCGACATTGAAAATGCAACACCAAGAAAGAGTGGTCAGAAAGTGATGAAATTTGGAAAAAAGACAGAGAGAACAAGCAGCAATAAGTGAGCTTTATTTCAAAATGATAGTCAGAATACAGAGCGAGAACGGCGTCGGCTCAGTAAGATGTAGGATCACCGCGGACATCGATGCGCGAAGAAACACATCTAGGCATAGAGTAAATAAGAGTGCGGATGGTGTCCTGAGGGATGGCTCTCTATTCCCTTTCAACCATTTGCCAGAGTTCGTCTTCTGAACGAGGCAGGGGCAGAGTCTGCAAAGGGCGTCCAATCACATCCCACACATGTTCGATTGATGACAGGTCAGGAGAGTATGATGGCCAGGGAAACATCTGCATACCTTGCAGAGCATGTTGGCAGATGCGAGCTCTGTGTGGTAACCCTGCTGAAAAATTGCATTAGGCAGCTTCTGAAGGTAGGGTATTGCCACCGGCTGCAGTACATTATCCAAGTATCGTTGAGCCGTCATAGTGCCCTGAATACGAACTAGAAGTGACCTGGAATCGTAGACAATAGCGCTCCAAACCATTATGCCATGCTGTCGCGCGATGGGGCGTTCCACAGTTACTGCCGGATTAGATCTGTATCTTCGTCGATGCCACACACGTATGCGGCGACTGTCACGGGACAAACAGAAGCGTGACTCATCTGAGAACACAAAGTTTCGCTACTCTGTCATCTACAACGCTCCAGTCCGGCACCATTCTAAACGTTGGCGTCTATGCTGTGGGGTCAATGGCAGTCTTCTTAACGGACGCCGTGAGTGCAGGCCACATTCAACCAATCGACGGAAAATGGTTCTCGTCCACACGGGAACATCCAGGGTATCTTGCAGATGCTGCGAATTGCGGTACAAGTGGCTTGCGGGACCGGCACAGCTTGTCGGCGGATGCGTCGATCCACGCATGCTGACTTCACTCTGGCTGCACCTGCACCCCCTCCTTCTTCCCACATTCCCTTGTTCCAACCATGTTCGCCATAGCCGATGCTCCGTGCTCGCATCCATGTGGGTATCAGCTGCGATTTGACGTAAGGAACAACCCGCCCTTCTCAGTCCTATGTAAAATCGTCTATCTGCTGCAAGTGCCTTCGTTGTCGGCGGCCTGGCATTCTCTCCTATTACACGTATCCTTCGGGACAAAAGCCAACTTTCTTAGATAATTCGTCTGGCAGAAATAACGACCCGAATATTGCCCATTCTGCACGTTCCTTCCTGTATATCTTACTTCACGCGCGTCAGAGAGCTGCGCATTTCACATCATTCTCATAACTCAATGACGTGCGTCTAATCTAAAATTTGCATAAATTTCTGACCACTCATTCTTGGTGTTGCATCTTCAATGTCGAGCAGTGTATATCTTTCTATTGAAAATAGATTGATGCTTGCTTTACTATAACGAAAAAGATCCGATTTTAGATCGCGTGCTTATAATTTACCTCAATGGACGTAATCGAACAGATCTGAGATAATTTCGATACTCATTGCCTCATTACTTTACAAAAGAAAAAAACACTTACTTTATACGTAGTCTGTGAAACATGTTGCGTAATAATATAAAGTATTATAAAATCGGCAAAGATTATGAATGAATACATTTAAGTAATATAGTCTAACCGCGCTGAAACGAGCTTCAAGGCACAGAGCGTTTAGCATATTATATTCAATCCGATAAGAAAAAAAAAAGTCTTTTGTGGACATAACTTCCTTGTGCGCCTATAAAATTGCGCACATTTTTTGATGCACTTGATTTAAACCTGTTTCCTCGAACCTAATTAACCGATCCCTCCACATAAGTTGAAAATGGCATCTAAAACCGCAAATTTTGAAATTAAATATTCCGGTCAATTTTTGTAGTATGGGAGTCAAACCTTTTGTAGATTTATTTTTCCATAACGTGTATAAAACTCTCTCAAATATAATTACAAATACCGGAAGATTTCAATGAAAGTTAGATTTCATTATTTGTCGAAAAGTAACTTTTTTAAAATTTGAAATTGCCAAAACTAGAATATTTTCGTCATTTGAAACACGTCTTCTTAATTGGATATATATCGTACTACCAGCAATTGCGAAAACAAAAGACTTTTAAGCCGTGTAAGGGTTTGGGTGTATATAGAGAGGAGGATTATATATATATATATATAGATATATACCTATATCTATATATATATATACACTCACGTTTGTGAAAATTGCAACACCATGAAGGACTTACGCGAGTGAGCTGAAATTTTCAGGAAATGCAAAGTAGCGCATGATATGCAAATGATTAGAATTGCAAATCCGTAGCGCATGCGTATGCTGAGCAGCGCCCTCTGAACGGCTGATGGATCCGAATAAATAGACGGCTGTAGCGAGGCGTGTATGGTTATCGGTGGTTATCTGCTAGT
>KK117153.1:331640-384133 GCA_000611955.2 Stegodyphus mimosarum
TTGCGAACGGGACAGCTACAGCTAGGCAAGTGAGGAAATGGTATAGAAAAGCGACTGCTCCCGACTTAATGCAAATAACAGCAACGACCATAGTGGAGATATTTGAAGCCTAAGAATTGCAAATCGAAAACGAAAAGAGAGGGAGAAAAATTTCCTATTAGGAAGTTTTAGAGCCTCAATTAATTAGTACGAAATGACATTTGGTTCACACGGATAAGATAACTGTCGTCTATATACTATTGGCAACCGCCGTGGATTCCTCTAGAGCATGCGCATGATACGCAAGCTCTCTGTTGCGTAATATTTCGTAGTAAGTCAACTTCGAGTACGGTGAAAAATATTAGGTGCGGACGCGAAGCTGTGTGGTGAATCCTTTTGCTCGCGTTTGTTTACTTTAGCGAAGTATTACGTGGTGAAATACGGTGTTTCTTCTTGCGACGTGGTGGCTAGTATTTTGTTCTGAATAAGGCTATCTACAGGTTATTCTGTACTCCTGAGTTAGTTTCTACAGGGAAGCAAGCAGGTAGGAGAAATTTTTCCATTTTCTAGCACTCACTTGCAAATACTAATGGAAGTATGATGGATTGGAACTCTAAGAACGGGCCAAGCCCGGAATTTTAGTACAAACCGCCCATATCATTAGAACATCTTTTAAAAGTTTGTCATGAGAGAGGCCTAAGAAATTACATAGTTTTTGTCAAAAGTATCGAGGAGAATTTTAAAGTAAATAATCCAAAAATTTTAAATGATGAAATCTCCAATAAAGTGTCCTTAGTAAAACACATTGACTTTATTAAAATTATAAGGGATGGAAGGCTCCTAATAAGTACTTCAATGGCAGAATGTGCTTGGAAAGTGTTAAATATAACTGAATTGCTTAACGTTAAGGTTTCCCCGTCTCTAGCCATGACAGAACTGACAAGCAAATTTCTTCTATTGGCTATTCCAGTAGAAGTTGAGCTTTCGGAGTTGTCTAATGAGTTGAACCATAATAACAATATTGAAGTATTAAATTTAAGAAGATTTATGGCTAAAAGTTCAGAGAGCAATAAGAAGCCCTCGGAAAGAGTACTTGTCACGATTCCAGGTCACCACATTCCAGAACATATAAAAGTGTGGTTGACAAGATATAGGATTACGAGGTTTTTATGACAATCCAAGGCAGTGTTCTCAATGTCTGAGATTCGGCCACGGGATTAAAAGCTACAGAGGGTTAGTCAGATGTAGCAAGTGTAGTGAGAATCACATCAGAGAACAGTGTCAGAGTGCACTAACCAAGTGCGCGTTGTGCAGCTATTCACATGAAGCTTCCTCGGAAGATTGACCTAAATACATTGAAGAAGGCAAAATTCTCAAATGTAGTGCTGACCATCATGTATCTTTAGTAGAAGCAAGGCAGGCGGTGGCAAATAAAACTACTTATGCGAAGGTGGCAGGAACTCAGGTGACAAGTCCTGCAAAGGAAGATTTTTTGAAAGTCATAACTGAAATTATTACTGCTCTGCAAGGGTCTTTTGAAAGTGCTTTAAAACAGCAGGCTGAGTATTTTGAAAGAATATTATCAGGATTGGACCAAAAGTATGAAAGCATGTTTAACAAGCTGCAAGAGAAGCTGGATTTAAAATAGATCGAGATATCAGAATGTACGAGGGACAAGCATATTGGGAAAAGAGCTCTTGAACCTGACAATGTACTGGACTTGGATGAGCCTATTACAGAAATAGAACTAGTCAGAAGCAAGGGCAAGAAACCGTATTCCAAACTCGAGTGTTTAACACGGGAAGCTTGCATTCAAAGCAAGCATGACTTGTCAAAACCTAAAAAATCAGGCCAAGGTTAGAAACTGTGATTTTATTCCTTGAGAAATAAAAAAAATTTTTTTTTCTTTTTTTTTCCTGCTCCTTTTTAATTTTCCTCATCCAGTTCGATGGGGCTAACGATTTGCTCGTGGAATGCAAGAAGCATTTCTAACAAAAGAAATTTTATCATTAGCAGGAAAGAATTTTTCTGTGAAGTTTTAGCTATCTAGAAGACCTGGCTTTCCAACTTAGACGATTTTTGTTTGCCAGATAAAATTATTTTTCGAAAAGACAGAATGAGCTCTCACCAAGGCGGTGGTTTAATGGTAGCCATTAAGAAAGAATGGGCAAGCCTATTGGTGCAAGACAGCAGTTATGAAACAGCGGTGGAGAAATTAAGAGAGTGGATTTCCGAGCACATGGATCTGATTTTTCAGTGATTAATGTCTACCTACCTAATGGCCAGTTCAGTGTGAAAGAGTGGGTAAAGTGCTGGCTACGGTGCCTGCAAGATTATAATCTTAGGCGACTTCAACTGTCACAACCCGGCCGAGGGCTCGAGCAGGCTGTCGGTAGGAGGTAGAGCGCTATTGAAGTTGTGTAATAATAACAACCTTTGTATCATGAATACTGGGAGACCTACCCAAGTAAGTCCTGGAGGAACTGAGTCCTGCATCGACATCGCCTTTTGCTCAGTTGAGCTCTATGGACAATTGAAATGGGAAGTTTCTTGTGATCCCTTTAGTAGCGACCATTACCCTGTAAAAATCAGCTCCGCAGGTGATGGTAATGTCTGAATTGTTGGCAACAAGAGAATAATTGTACACTGTGATTGGAAGAAATTTTCTATGGAAAGCAGTAACAGAATCAGATCTTTGAACACGGGCGAAAGAAACCTGGATAATATCAATTGTATCTTGAGCACCACGAAAAGAAAGAACCTTACAAAGATAGTGATTCAACACAGTAATAGCCCTTGGTGGGACACAGAATGCAGCTTTATACTAGGCCAGAAAAGGAAATGCCTTAGACTCGCTAAAGCTCACCTTTCGAGAGGTCATTGGATTTCTTACAAGAAATGGAACGCTTATCTTAAGAGGATCATTAAAATCAAGAAAAGACTGTATTGGGAAAGAATTTGTAAACATACCAGCAAGGATGGTAATTTATTTAGGATAGTCAAAAGCATTCAAAATAACAATAGACAGATCCGGGTTTCGCACAACATCTTAAATTTCCAGGACGACCACACCTGGTCTGCAGAAGAGCAGAGCGAAATGTTCGCTAAGCATTATTCCAGACTTACTATTCGCAAATTCATTCCCCTCGACTTTAGTGAAGAAGAGAGTAGCCGTATTAATAGTCCCTTCTCAGGCTCAGAACTGGATAAAGCCATCAAGAGTCTTAGCAACTCTGCCCCGGGGCAAGATGACCTTACAAGATCTGCTATTACAGTTTTGGCGGATGATTGCAAGCAAGCGCTACTCGAGGCCTGCAACAATTCATGGTCCTCGAGTCTGATCCCTAAGAGTTGGAAAGAAGCTATTGTCATTCCTTTTCTAAAACCCGGAGGTGACAGTGCGATGGTTTCTAATTATAGACCGATCTCTTTAACACAAATTCTAGCCAAGCTGATGGAAAGGATGGTTCTAAACAGACTACTTCCGAGGATTCAGCAAAGCAAAAGGCTCTCAGAAATGCATTATGGCTTTATTCCGAATAGGAGCTGTCTAGTCCTGCTTAATAAATTGTTCAGCAACATCCTGCACCACAGGAAGCAAAGAAAAATTGTTCAGCTTGTGGTCCTCGATCTCAAAGCTGCATTCGATTCAGTATGGCATGATGGCCTGCTCTACAAAATCATGCAATTCGGTATCAGAGGGAATAGTATCCTATGGATTGCTAACTTCTTAAATCATAGAACAATCAGGGTGAAGTGGAAAAAGGTACTTTCAAGCAGCTACGAGCTCACCAGCAGTGTCCCCCACGGCTGCATTTTGTCTCCAATTCTCTTCACCATTTGCATGCATGACATCTATGAGATTATGCCATCTGAAGTCGATTGCTACATATATGCGGACATCTTCCTCTACAGTGCAGATGTCTCGCACTCTAAAGTAGTGAGCAAAAGTGCACAAATGGGCTAAGGAGTGGAACTTATGCATCTCTCTAGAGAAAAGCAAATCGATCATTTTTGGTGGAATAAAGAATAGTGAAGAGAATCTCCTGAAGCTTAACGATATTACCATCCCTACGGAAGATCATATTAAAATTCTGGGTATGTGGTTTGATAATAAAATGAGTTTGAATTTCCATGTAAATAAAGCTGTGCTGAAATTGGAAAAAAATGCTAAATGCATTTAAATTCATCGTGAGTCCTAGGTGGGGAGCTAGAAAAGTGGATCTTGTTAACATAGCAAATGCTACAATAAGAGGAAGAATAGAATATGGTAGCTCCCTCCTCATGTCTTCTTCTCAAAGTAATAAGAAAAAACTTGAAATTGTATATAATCATGCCCTAAGTCTGGCCATCAGCACCCCTCTTTCGTTGTTATATGTCGAAGCAGGGGTTTTCACCTTGGACACGAGAAGATGTATTGCTGCTATGAAATTCTTAATAAAGAATATTGCTCTATCAGAAGTCTCTCCTATTGCAGATAGCTTGAAAAATTGCTTGCAAAGCTGCAAGTATAGGTTGGGCAAGATACGTAACCCAATCAGCCAGTGCGTTAAAGACAAGCTTAGTAATTTTTATCTAGATCTTAGCAAGTGCATTACTTTTAATAATGAGCAACATTTCTCTGAAGATGTAAAGTGTTATTTCAAAATGAATGACTACGAGTTCCAAAACTCAAATCTCTCAGAACTGCAGATACAGCAATATTCCCGAATCATTATTAACGATTACGTGAATCAAGAATTTAAGATTTACGCTACAGACGCTTTCAAGTCTCATACAGGAGTTGGTATAGCGGCAGTAGATGGTACGGCGGGGATAGTTAGCTAGTGCATGGATAGCATAAGCTCAGTCTTCTCTGCTGAGGCTTGGGCCCTCTGTAAACTTCTTGAAAAACTGAATCCTGAAGAAAAGATCGCACTTCTTACGGACAGTAAGTCAGTAGTCAGCGCCATAAGCAGCATTCATAAGAGATCCAACTCCCTCATTATTAAGCTCCTCGAGCGGATTAAGGCCTTCCATCACCTATCATCTGGGTCCCTGGCCATAAAGGTATATGGTTCAATGAAAATGAGGACAGAGTTGCGAGAGGGAGAAACATGAATAACTCGGGGGAACTTTCAGCAGAAGATGCGTGCAGTTTCATCGGAAAAGCTACTAAGGACGAGTAAAATGACTGTTGGCGAGCTTCCTATACCGGCCGCAGATTCAGTTATTGCAATGTTCACAACGAGTGGAGTAAAGGTTTAAATTTTGATAGAAAAATGGAAGTAGTAATTAGTAGAATAAGATTGCAACTGTTGGATACAAACCAACTATTGTACAAGTATTGTAGAGCGAATTCGCCATTCTGTGACTTATGTTACGTGATTGACAGTAAAGAGCATGCAATCATTCACTGCAGAAAGTACGATAGCACTAGAAACATTATGCTCCAAAAGATGAAACTTGGCAATATTGACCTCTTAGCCGATCTCTTAAACCACTGTAATAAAAAACCTTGGAGATACAATTTTCTGGGTAACTTTGTTATTAAATATATCCTAAAGGATTCTTAAGTTTTATTAGTGTAAGGACTTATTGGACCGATGTTCCTCCCCCCGAAACGGAGGGAATGCGTCCTCGAGGTTGAATACTTAAATAATTTCGCATTTGAGTTGAAGCGTAAGGCGCCAAAGGGAAGCCAAGCTTCAAGAAGAAGAAGAAGCCAACTTCATGGTAAGTATCGCATGCAAGCGAGAAGCGTTAAGAGCTGTGTAATCATGTATCTTACTTATTAGGTTTCTACTCTGCTGCTCTAAGGCTTCATAGCATAAATAAATGTTTGTCATGTAGATGGCAGGCTTTTTTTTATTCTACATTGCTTATGGGTCCGGGTAATGCTTAAGTGCGCAATACAACACTTTGTGTTAAATTCTTTCACCAAGCTGAGTCGACAGAAATCGAAAATGACGGCAAATACAGTTTCAACTAAAAAGCTAAAAAAGCACAATTTGAACACGTAGAAATTGCAAGTGGAAGCAATACTGATTTAAAAATTATCATTGGAACTATGTAACTGGGAAAATTCCGACGAAACTAGAAACTGGTGATGACGGATTTGCTAAATGGAAAACTACTGACCAAAAAGCAAGAGCGGATATAATCCTATCAATTTCACCCAGTGAACTTACACAAGTAAAGAACCGTGTAACATCCCATGAACTATGGCGTAAATTGCACTCTATTTACGAATCGTAAAGGTCAGCTAGAAAGGCCACAATTCTAAAAAAATTGCTCTTTACAAAAATGACTGACACTAAAATGACTGATCATCTAAATGATTTTTTCATTCTTGTGGACAAGCTGAAAGAAAGGGAAATCGACATTGCGGATGATTTGCTAACAATATTGCTTTTATATAGCATACCGGACTCTTATAAAAGCTTTCGAATCGCCATCGAAACTCGCGATGAACTGCCTTCTCCAGAAATGTTGAAAATTAAACTGCTGGAAGACACTAACGCCCGTAAAAATAAAGATCATCGTATTGTGAATCACAACAAGCGTTCTATTTAAAAGATCGGAAGTATAAACAACGACCGGTTACTAAACCGAAACTAGATACGTGTACAAACCGAAAATATTCAGTTAAATACAGATGCAACTTCTGCAATATATACGGGTATAGAGCATTAGAATGTAGGGGAAAAAACAAGGAAGATAAAAACAAACGCTTTGGAGAAATTGTGATGTCTGCAGAAAATCAGAATTCGTTGAAACAAGAAAGGGCCGCATCATGCACAGATAGTGGTTTCTAAAGACATTGTTTTGTCTTTAGAATTGTTCGAAGAAATTCACGAGGTAGGTGATATTTATGTTAAATTAGCTGCTGGTAAACTAGTTAAAGCTATCGGGAAAGGAACTGATAAATTTAAAGTTTGCATAGGTTCTTAAACTGAAAATGTCAAACTCGAAAATGTATTGTGTGTGCCTGATTTGAAAAAAATTCAGTAATTTTCAAAGAAAAATGTGCTCAAATAATTAATTCTAATGATGAAACAGTAATTTCAGCTTATCGAGAAAATGATCTTTATTCTGTCATGCCAATATTTGAATCTGTATCAATTGCTGAAGAAATAGATCAATGGCATACAAGATTTGGCCATTTAAAAGAAAACGATCTTAAAAAACTTCTATTAAATAATATCGTTGGAGGTCTTTCTTCTTTTCAAAATAACTCTCTTTCTACCTGTAAGGTATGTATTAAGGGTAAACAAACCGCAACCCCCCTTCCCAAAGAATCTGAATATAGAAGTACTGAATTGTTAAATCTAATTCATTCTGATTTGTGTGGTCCCATGAGAACCGAATCAATAGGTGGATCATTTTATTTCGCAAAATTTATCAACGATAAATCTCGATCCGTTCATGTTTACTTTCTAAAATCTAAGGATAAAGAAGCTTTTATAAATTTTAAAGCATCTTTTGAAAATAAACTTAACTCTAAAATAAAAATTCTCTGAACGGATAACGAGCTAGAATATTTAGGGAGAGACTTCATTAAATTTCTTAATGACGCGAGAATAAAACACGAAAAGAGTACTCTTTACACACCAGCCCGGAAAGGCGTCGTCGAAAGATTCAATCGTACTCTAGTTTCATGGCGTCGCCGAAAGATTAAATCGCACTCTAGTTTCAATGGCGCGATGTTTATTAATACAGTTCAATCTGCCTCATAAATTCTAGGCCGAAGCCGTCAATACGGCTGCTTACATTCGAAATCGCTGTCCGACGCAAGACTTAAAAGGCAAAACAAAAACACCTTACGAAGTAATGTTTGGCAGAGCACCAGCTGTCTCTCAGCCTTTGGCCAAAAAGCATTTCCGTTAAATAAAAGGCCAGGAATAGGCAAATTTGATATTCGATCTAAAGAATGCATTTTTATTGGCTATTCTGATGAACCAAAAGAATATAGACTTTGGGATCCTGAGGCATGTAAAATGATAATAAGCAGAGACGTAAAATTTGTTAATGAGTTTGAAAACTACTCTTGTTATGACTCAGAATAAGAAATATCTCTGCCTTTCGCTCCGGAAAAGAAAATGATAAACAAAGTATGCCGTGATAAATCATCACTTCTGAATGGCAAGGAGTCGCCAACTGACTCTGAGTGAGTCTGAAAAGGAAAGTGAAAGTGATTTAGGTAGCAAATCAGTGCCTCCTATCCTGATTAAAAGGAGGCCTGGTCGACCCAAGAATATAAAAACAGGTTTGCCCGGAAGGCCTAAAAAGGAATATCACTATACAGTTGTAAATAAAAATGAATAAATTCAAAATGTTGTTGAGGAAAGCAATAATCCTACGGTGCAAGAAGCAAGAAGCATTAAAGTTACTATATGCTGAAAATTGGCGTAATGCCATGCTATGAGAATATAATTCCCTTGTTCAAGTAAACGCTTGGAAATTAAAATTGGTAAAACGACCTGAAAATAAGAAAGTTACTGGTAATAAATGGGTTCTTAAATTAAAATACAATCACAACGGCCCTATCGAAAAATACAAAGCTAGGTTAGTCGCTATATGGTGTGCTCAAACCTCTGGTCTTAATTTCACTGAAAACGTTTCGCCTGTTGCTAGATTAAGTTCCATAAGAACAGTTTTAGCCTACGCTGTAGAACACAGTCTGAAAGGTTACCAATTAGATTTTGTAATGATTTATGTAAATGGAAATTTAGATGAAGAAATCTATATGGAAATCCCCGAAGGTTTTCGCTATGAAACTAATTCAGATAAAGTGTGTGTTTTAAAGTGATCATTATACGGTTTTAAATAGTCCGGACGACAATGGTACAAAAAGTTAGATAAAAAATTAAAATCTATGGAATTTAAATCTGTTAATTCAGATAATTGTGTTTACATTAAAAAGCGTCTAGCAGTGAAACTATCATAATTGTATACGTGATCTTATCGTTTTTACCGATTCTAAGCCAAGCGTTTGAAATAATTCGCGATAGTTTAGCTTCTGCTTTTAAAGTGAAAGACTTCGGAAAATTACATTATTGCTTAGTTATAGAATTTTGCCAAAATGAGAATTCAACTAAAATTTCTCAAAAGAAATACATCGATAATATCTTAAATCGGTATAATAGGGAAAATGCTAAATCCGTCTCTTCACCTATAGATAATAGCAAAACATTATCAAAAGAGATGAGTCCTAAAAACGAAAACTAAATTGCTGAGATGAAAAACGTTCCATTCAGAAATCTGATATGATCACTTATGTACCTTTCAGTGGCTACTAGGCCAGATATCACATACGCCGTGAATTTCTGAAGTCGGTTTAAGAACAATCCCGGTAAAGAACATTGGCATGCTGCGAAAAGAATACTTTGATATCTAAAGGGAACTCAAGATCAAGAACTAATTTATACAAAAACAGGAAAACTACTCATCGCCTTTGTGGATGCAGATTGGTCATCAAATGTAGATGATCGAAAATCTCACACTGGTTTTGTATATATACTAAGTGGTTCAGCCATAACCTGGGAATCACGAAAACAACATAGTGTAGCTCTATCTTTAACGGAGACGGAATATATGGCTCTGTCTGAGGCCGCCAAAAAAACCGTCTATCTACGTCGTTTCCTGAAAAAGCTGAGTTACAGCATAGAAAATCCGACAGCGATATACTGCAACAATCAAGGAGATCAGAAAATTACGAAGAATTCAGTGTTTCACTCCCGTACAAAGCGCATAGACATTCGCCATCATTTTGGGCGTGACGTATATGAACGCAGTGAATTGGATGTGCAGTACATACCTACCAGTGAAATGGGAGCTGATGTGTTAACCAAACGCCTGACTCCTGTTAAACATCAGAATTGTTGTACAATTATAGAACTGAATACTATCTAATACTTTTCAGGAATAAGGGAATCAACGTCGAAAGGGGGTATGTTGACAACAGCCGTTAATTTCGCTACCGCATGCTCATGATACGCAAGCTCTCTGTTGCATAATACTTTTTGGTAGTTAAGCAACGTCAGTGGTGAGTATCTCATGTAAGCGAAAAGCTTTAAGTGCTCATGTATACTACTGATTATGTTTCTACTCTGCGTTCTACGTCTTCATAGCATAAATAAATGTTTCTCATGTAGATGGAAAGCGTCATTTTTATTACATATATCCAAAGATGTCCGCAATTGATGCACTCCATTTTATGTAAATGTTTGAAACTGTGTGAAAACACACACACGCACGCACGCACGCACGCACGCACACACACACACCACACACACACAAAAACAAACAACAACAACAGAAAGCCAAAGGCAAATTGCTACACAGTGATAGCAAGTTAATGTTATCGTCTACCATCGAGATTGTAATGAAGTTTGAGATAATCTGTTTGTATGAAGCAAGAGCCAACACCTTGTAAACAAAAATTTTAAACGCATTGGAAATAAAGTTTTACAGACGTTACGGTACAGTACAATGTCACAATCTGCAGTTACGCACTGCCTTATTCACTGCATATTTGGGTATACAGGCGACAATTTATCTTATCCTTGAGAACCAAATGTCGTTTTGTACGAATTAATTAACGTTTTAAAATTTGTAATTGGAAATTTTGTTCTATCTCTTTTCTTTTTCAATTTGAAATGCCTATCTTCCAAATTTCGCCACTAGGGACGCTGCTGTCGTTAGCATTAAGTCGGGCGCAGTTGGTTTACTGAACCGTTACCTCACTTGCATAGCTGTAGCTCTCTCCGTTTGCACGAATTTTCAAGTTAAAAGGATTTTCCTTTTTAAATTCATTAACTATTTAGGATTACATATATATATATATAGTACATAGTACATAAAAGAATAAATATAAAGTAAAAAGCAGTTCAAAATTTCGTCCAGAATAAAAATACGTTTAAAATCCATCGCACGTTCAACTCGGAATAAACCATATGCCAAAAAAAAAAAAAAAAAAAAAAAAAAAAAAAACTAGAAGCACAGTGGCAAACTGCATAAAACTGCATAAACAAAAAATAAAAAAGAAATTTAATTCTTTCGCTGTCTCGTTATCACGAGATTGAAGAAACTAAAGAAATAAATTAGTCAGTCAGTGTCTGAACCAGCGAAGACAAATATTAAAGTTCAATACTTGCAATAATCTCAGAAAATCAATCTAAATAATCTCAGTCTTTATCAGTCCATCTCTACAGGACGTAGTAAACAGCGCAAAAAATTGTAAAATTATAGCATCAAAACTATAAACAAGCCTAAAAATCTTCAAAAATTTAAAATATTTATTTGAACAGACTGAGTCTAAAAAACGAAAAATGTAATTACAAAGAATCCAGTACATGAAAAAAATAAAATAGGAAAATTGTGACACCGTAAAGTAAAAAAAAAAGATTTTTTTTAACTTACAGCATCAAAATCATGAACAAGCAAAAAAGCTTAAAAGTCTAACAAACCTTTTATTCTGTCCATATATTTAACGAGACAGAGCACAAAAAACAAAATATTTAAAATTACGTATATATAACTTTGGTACTGCCAATTGCAATAAAAAAGGAAGGTGCAAAACTAGGTGTCATAGCAATCCCGTATACAAAATTTAATCGGTCTAGGGTTAATCGGTTTTAAGTTATGTGAGATACATATATACATACGTACTACAGATATCAAAGAAATCTATTTTAAACCCTTTTTACAATTCGTTTTGGAATAAAGAGCCCTTTATACTGTGCATTTGAAGAGACACACGCAAAAAACAGTCGAAGTGGATTCGGGAACGGACAAAATACATGACGACGCGCGAAAGTTCTCGCGATTGTCGTACTTCCTTAAATTCGTACAAGAAAACAAAAGTGGTTCATCTCAGTGCAAAATTTGCTTAAAGAATCGCAAAAAAGTCTGATTATTATTGCCACAACTCCAAAAAAAATTAACAAAAACTCTAATTAAAAATATATTACGGATTTATTTCAATTATTATTCGCAATTGCTAAATTCCTTTTTTGTTACTTTTCAGTTCTTCACTATATATTTATAATTTTAAGCAATAATTTAGTATTTAGAATGTAAGTCCCTGTTTACAGCCACTTATATATGTCCAGCTAAAATACATATTTATAATTAGTATTTACACAGATAATTGCAGATTGCAGCTTCTTTGAATGTGATCCATTTCAACAAAAATTTTTCCCTATATCCAATTTAAATTCCCAATCAGTTTATAAGGTAGTTCTCCCGCCTTCTTGGCATGCCTTCGTGGTGTAGTGGTCAGCACGCTCGAAGCGTGTTCGAAAGGTCCGTAGTTGGAATCCCGGCGAGGGCATTGCTTATTTTACATCTTTCCTGCTTTCAAAAAATACCTAATGTCTCTACAAGTTAAAAACTTTTCCCTATATCCAGTTTGTTTTCTACGAGTAGAAATTATTGAGCCTCGATTTTTCTACATGTTACTAACTGCAGAATTGGATAAACTATATTCAGGACAGATACTGATTTGGTTGAGTCCAGTTTGTTTCTTGGAGTAATACTCAGCTTACCTTCAGTCCTTCAACACCTAGAATGAATAAAATTTTCATATGAAAAATTGTCTTGGGACAGAGATAAGTAAACGAATATGGGAAATTCTACTTTTCTGGAAAATTTGAAAATAGAAGATAATTTCATCACTTATCTCTCGTATCCAATGTGCAGTAAGAATGCATTAATTTCTCCTAAGATAGTTAAGATGTAAGGTTTATGCTAAGTTTTTTAAAGTTATCTTTAGTTTAAGGTACTTTCCTGTCCATCATAATTTCAGCTTACAATTTCCTACCAGAATGTGTTTTTAGGATCGCGTTTAATGCAAATGAGTAAGAGTAGTATTTAAGTCGAAGTTCCACTGACTTCGAGAGAGAGCCTCAGAGTTTCTGACTAGCGCGCGTTTGCCTTTTGACTACATCCCTCTAAGCCTTGGGTGTTTAAAGTGCGGCGCAAAAGTCTTTGAAAGGCAGCCCAAGCGCAAATTCTGAAACTATTTAAATTTACACGTTTTTATTAAAAAAATAAATGCTTGACTTTGATTCCTATATAATCGATTCGTTGACATTTATTTTAAAATAAAGATTTAAATATAAACATCTTAGTATGTCATGATGTATTAAAACTCTCCGCGTACGGCTCCCGTGATTTCCACGGTATGCAAAATCCGTCTCGAAATACGGGTCACGTGAAAATAGCGTGCGTTTCTCTTATTTTCAATACGGATCTCGCTTTTTCTTCGGATAGTTTAAAAATATGATAATATTCATATTTCAAGCCTCGTTTCGCACTTAGATGGCTCTACAGATTTATAACATTGTAAGGAAGTACTACCGCTTCTTTCATTCTCGGCAGTAAATCTCTTTGTCATTTGCGTAACCAGAATTTCAGGTTTATAAGTAATAATAAGAAGTAAGTACAAATAATATTATTAGCTATACAAATGAGTTAGCATGTAAGTTTAATTTATACTTCTGCAACTCACAAAAGTTTGCAACTTGTAAAATATTTAAATACATCCTAAAACCATTCCGTGTGGTATATTTTACCACACATGAGAACTTACGTTTTGAATTATGTGTGTATCCACTCGATTTTATATTTCCAAAAATAATCAACCGTTAATTGTCAATGTCTTTTTGCCGTCGTTAAACTTTTAAAAATTTTAACTATGTATACAAATTTTCGACGAATTACAGTATTTGCATGCAGTATATTGCATTGTACTTTAAGTTCCTAATTCTTGTATCAAATTTTTAAAAAGGTATAAATAATTCATATTCGTTATGGATATTTGTTTAAAATTAAAATATATAATTGTTTTAGATGGCCTTCCGTGTCTTTAAAAAAACAAAAAGAACATAAAAAAAAAGAAAACTGAAGATGAAAAAAGAGTTTTTAATGAAAACTAGACGGAGAAATACATTTTTATGAAGGAGAATAATAAGGCACTTTGCTTAATTTGTAGGGACTTTGTGCCAGTTTTTAAAGACTACAATTTGAAACGACATTATAGTCAAAAGCATGCCGCAATATATGATGTATATCTCGGCATTTGCCATAAAGACAAAATAACAGAATTAAGAAAAGGGCTATCGTCTGAACAAAAGTTTTTTAAAAAAGACAGCTACTCAAAATAATAACATTGCAAAAGCAAGTTATGTCGTAGCAAATTTAATAGCGAAAAAATCAAAACCTTTTATTGCTGGCGAATTTCTTAAAGAATGTATGCAAAGCGTAGCAAACATAATTTGCCCCGAAAAAAAGTTCGATTTTTCTAATATCAGTTTATCACACCAAACTATAGCCACAAGAATTGAAGAGTTGGGAAATTCAGTTGAAAAGTCTTTAAAAAGCAAATGCATCAATTTTAAATTTTATTCGTTAGCCATGGACGAAAGCACTGACGCTTCTGATACGGCACAAATGGCAATTTTTATCAGAGGAATCGATGAACATTATAAATATCACGGAAGACAACTAAGTCAGTAGATTTATTCTACGTTATTAAAAACGATGATGAAAGGGTTTGAATTATCTATGAAACATTTATCAGCTATGAAGCCCCTGCCATGGTTGGTAAAAATGAGATACTCGTTAAAATGGTTAATAATGAAGGCGTCCCTGCCGGCAATATGATCTTAATGGTATATCATTGTATTGTACATCAGGGCAATTTATGTAGAAAAATTTTTAAAATGGAAAATGTATTAAGCATTGTTATAAAAACCATTAACTTTGTAAGAGCAAAAAGACTTAATCATAGACAATTTGAAGATTTTCTTAAAGTAATGGGCACAGAATTTGCAGATGTTATTTATTATACAGAACTCAGATGGCTCAGTAAGAGAAAAATGCTCAAAAGATTTTACGATTTAAGAACTGAAATAAAAATATTTATGGAAACAAAAGGGAAGTCTCTGACTGAATCTCAAGAAGAAGATTAGGTTTTAGATTTAGCTTTTCTAATAGACTTAACAGAACATTTGAATGATTCAAATTTGAGACTTCATGGAAAAAATCAGCTTATTAATAGCATATTCCAACAATAACATCGTTGGAAAGAAAGTTAAAATTTTGGCACAAGCAAATAAAAGATATATTTCGGTACTTTGGCTGCACATAAACCTGTGAGTTGCACAAAATATGTAAAATAAAATGCATTAATTTTTTATTTAATTCAAGAACTTGAAAGTAGATTTCAAGATTTTCGAAAAAATGAAGAGTATTTCAACATATTTTCTACCCCATTTTCTCTGGAAATAAGTAAATTACCTTCAAATCTTCAAATGGAATGCATTGAACTGCAACTTAAAGAAACATTCAACTTAAAGAAAAAATTGAAAATGTTGCTTTACTGGAGTTTTATAAAGATTACCTACCCAGCGATAAATATCCTAATTTTCACAATCGTGCTTTATTAATGTCTTCAACTTTTAGCAGTACCTATATTTGTGAACAATTATTTTCAAAAAGGAAGCATACAAAAATATGACAAAAATCACTGACAAACATCTTGAAAATGCATTAAGAATTCCAACCTCATCTATTGAACCCGATATCGATTTGCTTGTTCAACAAAAGCTAATTCATCCACCTCATTAATTTGAATTTTTTCCGTCTTTATGAAATCCAAACTAAATGAAACGAAACTTTTACTACGCTCGGCCGTATTACAGGCCTTTGATAGCTTCGCTAGCTTCAATATTTAGAGACTAACTACTTAGAATTTTGATAGCTTCGGCTATATTTCTTTAATAAAGCATTAGTTAAGTCTCATTCCTTATTATTTTGAGTTCAAGCCCAAGTGGAGGCTTTGCTATACGCCCTGAGAAAGGGACCATCTGTTATTTCGTATTTTGAGCAATGAAGGGTAATTAACCCTTCTGGAGTTTACGTCTCTGTTCCTGATCTAAAGCGAATATTCACTTAGCTGTTCATTAGGTTCCTCCAGATTTAGTTGTTAGATAAAAAGGTTGAACTCCAAAACGTTTACAAAGCAAAAGTGCATAGTTCTCATGGAGAATTTACTAAATCTTTCAAAAGATGGCGTTGCCTCGCTTAAACGTAGTTTTGAATGTAATGCCGTCAGTAGCACTCCTGGATGCAGAGTCTCAGAGTAGATTCTTGGAAGAAATGTTTTAGGACGCACAAGTTGTTTGAAGTCATAGGAACGAAAGATCGTAACGGCGCATGGTAAGTACCGTGAGTGCATAGCCGCTGTGACATCGAGTGTGCAGGCTGAGAGTGTCGTGTGTTGTTTGATGCGATCAGGAATTTGCACTCAAATGTGATATTAAGTTTGAATTTCTCCACGTCTCTATTGGCATGGATCGATATTTGTGCAGATACTGTGCAGTTCGAAATTAAAGGAATTCTGAAACGGAAGTAGAATAACAAGCCTTGGGCCGGTAAGACCTGTCGCTGGAAGAAAAGGACCGCTTCTCCAGAAGTTGATCATCACATTTTTGGCAGTGTTTCGAAGAATACCCCGAGGTTACCACACATATTTTCTCATGAGATAGATACAGGAGGTTCTTCGCGTGTACAGCAAACTCCTACCGGTGTGATAAAGTCAAAAGGTAGGTAACTGAAAAACATGTATAGCATAGGAGTAAAAATAAAATCGTAATTCCCATAGATAGTTCCTATACTAGACAGAGGTTTCATTTCGGGGAAAGAATAATTTATCATCTACAGACTATAAAATCGTGGCTTTTCGTTACCGATTGTAGAAAGCTTAGTAGCACAATTAAATATCTAATTTACTCCTACTTATAAATGAAGAAAGTATTATGAAAATTAGATCAGCTAAATCAATGACAACACTTGATTTAAACTCTAGATATTTCAGGTAGGCATAAGATCGGAGGACGTCGAAAATACCCTTTATCTCAAAATCAGAAGTGCACGCATTTCTAAGATGGCTATTTGTGCTACGCAGACTCCAGATACGTTCCAGATGGCGACGGATATAATTTTATATCTCGTATAAGGCAGATAAGCATTCATCTGCCTTCATGACATAAAAGTTGCTGACAACCCCATTGATGTATATGGGAGAAGTATTCAAATTTCTAAAATGTACCAGATGATTCCAAAATAATTGCAATTTAATACCGTCAGTCACTTCCGGCAAAGGAATTAACGTCGTTTTTGGGGTTGTGTTCATGCTATAGGAAACCATCATGAAATTCGTATAAATTACAGAGCCCTTGTTAAAAGTAAAAAGTCCAAGTTTAGTTGGCCAGAAGAGGCGAATATAGCTTTTGAGAAGCTTAAAGCTGCTATGATTCAAACTCCGGTCTACAAACCTCCTGACGCGGACAACAAACTGGAAATATCAAAAGACACGTCTGATGTTATGTTAGAAGATATATTTATGCAGGACAGTTAACCGGTTGCACCTTTTAATAAGCTCCTTAATTAAGGACAGAGAAATCACACGGCGACTGGAAAAGAGACAGAAGTCCAGTTAGCTATTGAGAAATTCAAGGTATATTTAGGCAAAGAGCTGGTAACTGTGTTATATAGACCATGCCGCATTCACTCGTCTGTATGCGGGGAAGAACCTGTCTCCAAGATTGAAAGATAAGGACTTATTTCAAAAGTATAATTCAAAAAGACGCATGGGAAAGATAATGTTGTTTTAGGTGTACTGTCGAAAATTAAACTGGCTGAAGAAAGACAGGAAATAAGATATGCAATGTGAACATCTAAAATTTTATATGCTTTAACGACAGTAGTATATGAGCTGAAGGCTGATCCCGAGTTTACAAATTTACGCATACTAAAAGGATCCCGATAATTTTGAACATCCCAATATTATGGGAATAAGGAGCAGGAGTAAGGAGCGGGAGCTACAAAATTATTGATGAATTTTTATTTTACACCAGGGCCACAAAAAAAAACACAGAATGAATGGCAACTACTGTCACCGCGATTTTAAGATTAAGATATTTTTCTCTCCATTTCATTTTTCTTTCTGTACGAGGTATAACATAACCTCTAACAGATAAAAACACGGTGAATAAATGTGATTTCTCAATGAAAAATCGAAGTTTCAATATACTATTTTTTTACTGCTTCGAGGTGTTTTTAATGTTGCTTGCAATGTTTCCTTATGCAATAAAATACTAATAATTTGCATATCCCAACATTTTCTATCTTTGATGCAAATTTCAGGCTTTTTCTACGCTTTCTTTTTATGATGAAGAAATTTTAATGTCCAACAGTACTTATTTATGAATAAGAGTCAAAGATCTAGTAGCTTTTTTTTGCCAAGAGAACCATAACTGCTGCGAGCATCAGTTCAGAAATGTGTTTGTTTTAGTGCGACAAAAGCCGATATAGATTTTAAGGTGTACTACTAGGTGAAATATTAAATTTGAAAGAATTATGATAGTACCCTTAATATAATTACATGTGCTTAAACTGGGCAATATTTCATTACTTTATTGAATAACTGATGATTAGAAATGTTTACTATTGGGAACGAAAGTAAACTCTTGAAAGACCTATTAGTCAAAAGTGAATCAACGACTAACTATTCTGCAGTCGAAGAATTCTTCAGCAAATATAACCCCTGTGTGTGCTGTCGTTGTGTAAGTGACTAGCAGGCCTAGCTAACAACTGGAATATCTGCGTTTCGAAAAGCAATCCATTTCGGCCAAGTCCCAACATTCTATGCAAATTTCTCTGCGAGCATGAACGTTAATTAGCGCCTGTTCTTTGGCGACAGCTTTAAAACCAGTTCAAACTTCAGTGGAGTCCCTGTCGTTTTGAAACTTTGACCCTCTTCCGCTTTAATTGGCTAGCTTTTGGTAAATAAAGAAAACATTAAAATCTGTAATTAGAATACTTACAAGTGTCTAGTTGATTAGGTAACTAAGTTGTAATTGTTAAGGGAAGCAATTCTCTTTCTTGATCATATTTACTTTAATTTTCTAATAGTTACTTTTTATTTTGGAACCAATATTTCTTGTATATTCTAAATGTCCATCTACTTATCCCTACTAGAGTGAGTTTTCAGGATGCAAATGAGTTAGAAATGAATATTTAATCTGAAGTCTCGGTCACTTCAGGACAGCATGTTCCGCCTTTCGGGCACGTTGTTGCTGCTAGTGTTAGTTTACTGTTCTACGGCCGTACTTCTACGTGTCCTATGGGTATACACTGGTGATCCTTAAATAACGGCTAACTTCGTTAGTTGATTCTGCGCAACTGCCTGCTGGTTGCTTTTATTTAGTATCAGATTAGTTTTATATTTTCTATTATGAGTGGAGGCTTAGCGTATCTCCAAAAGGGGCCATCTGCTCATTTACTTTGAATTAGAATAAAGGGTAATTTAACCCTTCTTTGAACTTGTCAATTACAAAAACACAGCATATAGTCGCTACATAGTTCTTCAGTATTCTAGCTTACAAGGAAATAACTAATTTAGGCAGGATATTACAGTTTTATTTCAGAATACTTCGAGAGCCAGATAGTCATTTTGGCAATTAGTTCTTTCAAAAGTTTACTTTTGTTTCTAATACTACACATTTGAAATCATCAATTGATTAATAAACTGATGAAGTATTGTCCAGTTTATATGTTTAATTACATGTAATTTTATTAAAATTACTATTATAATTTCTTCAACATTTTTACTTCTTCTGGTAGAATATCTTAAAAATTAAATCAATTTTTGTCGCGCAGATAAATAAACACAATTCTGAAGATGTTGACAAAAATTTTTCAAAATTGTGGTTCTCTTGGCAAAAAAAGGAGTTATAATCGTTGATTAGCTGCTTGTAAATTAGCAGCCTTTAATATTTTGTATTGTAATTTATTATGAGTTAAAATAAAAGTTCTGTTATTCAACTGTTTTTTGAATTCTTTATTCTTGTGTTGGGGAAAGACTTTTGTATAACTTGAATTAAATTGTTTAACTAAATCAAGTGAACACCAAGTTTTTAAGAGCCAAAAAATATCTATTCTGTTTTTTTAAGTCAGATAGGAAAAATTAAATGCTTGAATGTGTATAAAAAATCAATATATCTATTTGTTTTTATGAAATCGCTGGTAACTTTATCTAGAATTTGCCAAGAAATGGACTTCTGACTTAGTTCATTTCGACTCTCAAATGATTCCGATTTCTCGAACCAAATCTCCTGATCGCGCTTATCTAGCTCTTTCCCGGAAAAGTCGTGGGAGGGAAGGGGAGATGAAACGTCTAACTTAACGGTGCCTCTGCACGAATGCACCGGGGCTTTTGTTTGTGAGGGAGGGAGTAGCTCCGGAGTGTCACGTCAAAATCTTGAACTTTATTCAAATGTTCTCTGGCGCACGCAATTCAACAAAGAGACAAACGCTGGGAAGGGACGTGCGCTCTCAACTCCCTTAATTTTTAAAACTAAGGAGCTTGAGTGAGACGAATGGCAGCATCGAAGAATTAATTTCATTCTGACCTCTGATATGACTCGGGCAAATGGTAAAAGTTGTGAAAAGTTTCCTATAACTTTACATAGAGACATAGCAGAAATTATTTCTTTACATATACTGAGATGAAGGGTTATATTAGATTTGTTTCTTTGTATTATTATCGGAATATTTCCTGAAAAGCTGAACTCGTCATGGTCCGTAATTCCTTCCACAAATTCCATAAATTCCTGTTAATTCAGCTCGAAGGGTTCAGCTCAGATTTGATGTCCGACCTATGGATGGCCGATTGCATCAAGTTTGAATAATAAATAGTTTCTTCCTTAGAAAACACTTCTTGGCACATAGACTATGGTCATTATTCATTATGAGATTGCTACTATTCTCCTACTGAGTCACTGAAATATCGCTTTGCTAAATTGTTCCGTAGGAAAGTAGAACGTGTAGTCAGAAGAAAAGGCATATCCATGCTGTAGTTATGGCCATGCTTTCTTTTAATAGCGGCGTTCATATGTAAATAACGTGTATAAAAATTAGGTTACTATTAATTTAGATCAAATATGGTACTAGACCATTGAATTCAATAAAGTTACCTTAAATATCTTATTTCAGAAAATAAAATCATCTTAAGTATAGGAATCAAAATGCCACTTTGGATGGTCCAGCGGACTGCAGAAGTTGACTACTGTCCTAAACTCCAAGATATGGGTTCGAATCCCGCGTTAAAGTTAGTTGCTTTTATAAGACCTGTACTCCATAACCAGAGTAAAATGTTGGTCACCCTATGCAATACATTCGAACTATGTTTTTGGAAATGAAACGGTTAAATGGCCAATGAATGCATTAAGCTATATCCAAATCTTAGATTAAAAATTTGGTTTATGTCTATTTCGAACTGTTTTTTTTCAAAATAAAGCGAAGATTTCTTGAAAATAAGTTTAATACTGTGGACAGGAAGATTCTCTAAACATAGTTATTGAACCTTTTACTTTTATTGAACTAAAGCATAATAGATATTTTATTAAATGATATTTTTTTTCTGCGGCGATGTTATGAAAGGTTAGATTTCATATTCACAAACAAGCCTTTACTCCCTCAGTACTGAAATTGTATTCACAAAATTGTTTTCCTTACTTTGAAAAACAGTGCAATGAGAAGTACACATTTAGGATTAATATTGCATAAAAATCTAAACCTTTAGCCACATCTTTCGACAACTGCTAATCAGAATCTAAAATTTGTGGTTATGAAATACGCTTGTAAGCAAACTTCTTTTAAAAGTATCTAGAGGAATAGAGAAGAAATTAAATTGCATTTTTATAATATTTCATAAAATGTCAAAGATATTTTATTCGAATTTTCATGCAGATGATTGAATTGCTTTCTTTTATTTTAATTCTTAATTTCCCAAGTCTAGAAAAGTTTATAAGTTTGCTTTTTGTTGTTGCTTGGATATCTAAAACTGCTTATGTCATTTCGTTTTGATTACTTAGCCTTACAACGGTTTCTTTCATTCATTTACTTCGTAAAAATTGGCACATTTTTTCAAGATATTTTTAGTAAAATAAGTGATTCGATTTTCATTACATTAAGTTTTTATGAACAGCAGCTTATAATGATTGCAGCTTCAAATTTTTTAGAGTTATAATATATCATTTAAGACTTACAAAATTCATCAGTATGACTTTGTAACTATTTACTAACTAAGAAATTCCATTTTAAAATACAAATTTTGTAAATTTTCCAATAATTGAAAAAAATTCTATTCTTTCTCCAGCTAACGTAATTCTTAATAGATAAACGATTCATTTTATTTTAAAATTGTGGATTTCAACAGCAAAAAAGAAAGAAAAATTTTATTTTCTCCACTTCAAAAGCCGAAGAGAACTTACGTCACTTGTCTTCCCATAATCCCACGGCTTCGCCTTCCAAACACGCAATTCCTTGCTTGTGACAAAGCATATGACACGGAGATGGGAGAATTTTAAATCATGCTGGAGAAGAATTGTCGCAGCCTTTGCAAGTTTCTCTCCGAAATAAAAGGGGCAGGAATTTCGGCAAAAGTTTGGCGTCGCGGAATAATTTTATAGTGACCGAATCCGAGGTTGACATTGGGGTACCTGTCCCTCTTGGACAGCTAGTAGATAGATCACCCCAGCTAGAGATTTATTCTACAACTTTCCCCCTTCCTTTTCTCTTCGGTTTGAATTTCCAATGGAGTATCTGAATAATCTGTGTTTAGCTCGGATGGCAGCAGTGAATGCGTCTGTTTATTGTCTTTTGTATTCTAGACGTTAGAGTCAAGTTTTGATGGATGGAATTTCTGCTCTGAGTGAACTGAGTATGAATTTCTGAGAAATAATTTAAAGGGTTTTGAAACATAGTGTTATTATGTCCTATCGTACTTCTGTCAGAATACATTAAACTAAACGAAATAATCTGAATTTAAGACATTAAAACTTTTGAAATTTATTCTGATATGTGTTGATGTCCATACTAGAAATGAAGTGTAGAATTAATGGAAGAATTCATTTGAAACGTAGATTTAACAATTTGAATTAATATAAAGTAAAGAATATAAATGCGTACATTATTCGGAACACAGAATTAGCAAAATTTGAAAAGAATAATTTATGTTGTGAAAATCTCAGTGTAGTCATCTGCAGTGACCTGTTGTGGCTTTAATTCCTGCTCGAAGCAAATATTTATGACGAAGAGCCAAAACATTATGACTATTTTTACAGTTTTTAATGAACTCGTCTGGATGATGTGAAGGGCACGTGATTAAGTGAGAATGGTATTTAACTGCTGCTGGAGAAGGTAAGGAATCATTTTTGCACTTACTTTTAGGAGAAAAGGGAAAAGTTGCTGATCTAAGCGAATTTGAAAAAGGGGCAAGTTGTAATGGCCCGAAGACTAGGGACGAGTATCTCAGGAATTGCACGACTGTTAGGTTGTTCACGATCTGCCATTCTTAGTACGCGTATTTATGTGAAGTGGATAAATAGCGGTGAAACCAGCAGTAGACGCCAAGGTGCTGGACGTCCACGTGTTATCAAACAAAAGAACGTCGGAGACTGTCCCGCTTGCTGCAGTGGTTTGAAGAGCATAAGGATGAAGTTCAGTTAATGTCTTGGCTACCTACCTCGCCGGATATTAACCCGATGCAGCATATTTGGGATGTCATGGAGCGGTAGCTCCCAGCTCAAACCCATGTCGGAAGATCTCTAAGAACGCTTCTTAGATACTTGGCACAAGTTGTCTCCAATCATATCTCAAGAACTTGCGATAAACTTGTGATCTATCAAGAACTTGAACATGACAAGAAGAGCTGCATCTATTTTACAGGCCAAAGATCACGCAACGTGTTATTGAGTATGTGGCCATAATGTTTTGGCTCTTCAACGTAAACGGCATCCATTTAAAAAATCAATTTCTGAGCGGTACGTTGGGTTTCTTACGAACATTGTGTATGAAAGAAAATGTGTCACGTTGCATGTTATTTGCATTTCCTCTTAATTAAACTAGAAATTTAAGGGTTGGACAACGACTTCGACAGATTAATGCCATAGGACAACGACTTCGACAGATTAATGCCATAATAGTTCTCTGAATATAGAGATGTCCTAGGCTGTATCTCAGGTGGAAGCATATAGTCACACACTCGTGTATAAATTGTCCACTTCTTTACATCCCCTTCTTTATATGAGCTAAAAAGCGCATTTTTTAACCTATTATTTTATTAATTATGCTGTGAAAAACTAAAAACATGAATGTCGTAGGAACCAGAAAGAAGTCAAAACAACTTCAGTATTTTATTAAAAAATCTCAATAATTCTGTGCTTTAGAACGTAATTTAAATCCCAATGAAGAAGCGCAATCAAAATTTTACTCTGACAATTAAAAAGGAGCCACATAAAAGTGCATACCTGAAAAAGTGAAAATACTTCTTAATAAAGAACATTGTTACCATTTGAAAAAAATTCTTATGATATTTTAACTATCTCCATACTCAAAAATTGTTTCTACACTGCATGGGAGCTTTTAGAAGTAGCGAAACTGGTCTGTGTGAGAGAATTTGAGGGACATACCTCAGATCGATGTATGCACTGATAATAACACTTAAGCTACCAGGATACATCCAAACATAGAACAACTGTTTAAGAATCGGAACGCTCATCCGTCTCATTAATGTGAGTACCACCATTTATTTATTTATTTATTTAATAAGATTTTCCAAAATCTAATATTCTTGAATCGTTAAAAGCAAATATAAATTTTCTTCTATTAATTAGTCAGTATCGATGTAAAATTAAGTAAATTTAAAGTAATTGTAATTTAAAACTGTAAGCATACTGCTAGTGATATGCGTTAAAAATTGCTTTCGAAAGGGTCGATAATAAGGTGGTTCGCCGAACATTTTAATTTATAAAAGTGGTAATTGAGAACAGTCTGAGAAACGGTATTTTACGGTAAAATAATTTTTCGACTTAAAAGGAAATTAAAAAAATGATCTTTAAGTGAATGAGTAATTTTAAAATAATTGGCAAACATTTATCTCTTAAACGGAGAGGCAAGCAAAAGGCTATGCCAAGTTAGGCATCCAACCACAGGAAAATGAATGACGGCCATCATACTCGTTCAGATTAAAATCAGGCAAATTTACTTCAGTTTATTTGATACTGATTTCATACAACACTGGCATAAGTTTTTTTAGCAGTTTATATAGAAAACTGAATTTTGGCAATGACTAAACTATTTTTGCCCTTAAAAAGAGGCATGTGCTAATCTTAACCTATCATACGATATGCCTAGAGATTGCATGCTTAGAGATTTCATTACATCAAAATCAGATTTAGGTGGAATTTTTTCTTAATTTAAACCAAACTAAATTATTTTATATAATTTCGATACTAAAATACGAATTCCCCATATAAACATCTTTAAAAGAGGGTGCATCTTATAATTCGATTATGCTAATTATTTTGAAGTAATTAATTTTCCCAAATTACTAATGTCAAAAAATATATTTCTGCTGTTCTAGATGCATTTGGCATTTAATATTAAATATAAATTTCATTATCAGTTCTGGAGCATTTCTTTACCCAACGTAATCAGCAAAAAACCTGTACTAGTGCTATAAAATCCAAATAATTTAATTCTATCTATTCAAAAGTTTTTAGTAAACTCGCTTCGACTCAGGCAAATTAAACTTCAGATCTAAGCTGTAGTTTTTAATTTTTTGAAAAATGAATTAGGATTTTTAAGAATCTTCAGGAGAGTAACCCATTCCTTTTCTGCAGGAATAAGAAATTTCAAATTTTAAAACAGATTTTCATTTCTGAGTTACAAACTAAATGATGACGTGCTCAAATTTTTCTCCAGAATTCTTTAAAACGGCCAAAAATTACTGAGCTTAAGATCCTTCGCTTTCGCCACTTTCACCAGTAACTGAGTTATTGTCCACTTTATCGGCTCTCATAACCCCAAAATGACTTCTAATAAAGCACTTACTCATTACACTGTCCTTTTCCTTATAGCCCGTCGAAAACTGTAACCGCTGCGATCTATAGTCATCGCAACGGAAACGAATCGATTCTAATTATCGATACAAAAGACCACTAAATCACCACAGATGAAGCAGGACGGCATGAATTTCATAATCGCTGGATAATCATGAAAGGGGGGATTGAGATGGTGGGGATCCGTGGCCAGGAAAAGGATATAGCCCTGAGACCGTAAATGGCGCGCCATACGTTGCCACGAATGGGTGAGGGTGCGCGGAAATTATGGCCATAGAATCCCTGCCGCTAATGCCTTGCGCCTTCATATGAGCCGCCGATGGAAAGCATGGTTTGGTGCATCCGTTCTCCGCCAGGGGTCGCTCTTAATGTCGAAGTTGAGGAGTTTATAGCCTGGATAGTACTAGGTCGCATTTTTATTTGCGAATTCTCACGTAGTATACACTGAGCTACACTGAAAAGCGTCGTTCAATTTTATTGCAAGAAGATCCAGAAGAATTAGGCCATCTGTTGTAAAACAAAGATAAAATTCTTTATTTGAAGATGTTGCAGGAAGATTTCTTTTAAGTTTAAACCTTGGAATTAATGTTGTGTACATCATCATTTTCTACATATTATTTCATTGACTCAGCCTTGAGATGTGGCCTCCATTTAGAGACTTTATGCATGCATATCAAGACTTAGTTTTGGACAGCTAAACTTTAAATGCATTAAAAATAACATGGTTGAATTAATGGGATCAATCATATGCCGATGACTTTATCTGCAAACGGCTCGGTGGCCATTTGTATAAATTTAGAGATTTTCTTATTCATGGGAGAAAATGTTTTAATGTTATGTAAACATTTATGAAAATAGCACACCCAGCTCAATACGTGTTTCACAAATGTTATGCTTTCCAAATAAAATATAGAGGAAAACGTCATTTGCTAAAACACATGAAATCAAATTAACGTGAATAATAAATTCACGAAAAAGAAATCAAAAGATTATGATAAAAGTTGAAGTCCATAAAAATTTCTCGTGATAAATTCCCGCATAAAAGAAATAAGAATGGCATTTTTCAATTACTTACGAGCTTAATTTATAAAGTATTGAAAAAAGCGAAATTTCTGTTTTGCTTTTACTGTCTGCAAAAGAAAAAACAAATATTGCATTCCATAAAGAGTAATAACTTCCGCGTAGTTAAAATTAACATATGGAATGCTTGTATATTATACCATCAATTTACTAAAATTTCATAATTCGTTTCCCATTTTATTTTTAATTGTAAGCTACAATGTCTGCAACGGATTATGATTCAGAAAAACTAAATTTCACTGAATAAAGAATTTCCAAGTAACAAAAAGAAATTCTGAAAATTTGATCTGAAAGTTAGTTTTGTGTATTGCTTTTATTAAACAATGTAATATAAGGTTATATTTAGCAAAGCAAAATTACTCGCATTTAGTTTTCCTTTATTGAAGTAAGAGACTATTAAAACGCTGATAGAAAAAAAGAATATTAACTTAACACGTATATAAATAATTTTATTTATATTTATGCCTACATAAATTAGAATGATAAACTTCGATGTCGACGCATCTGATGCATAGTTACGGAGTTACAGAGCCTCGTACATAAAAATGATAGCAGCAATCACAGTCGGTAGACACTTTTATTCTATTACACGGTTAAACAGTCGTGATATAGGTGTAGTTAACCTGGTGCAAAAGCCTGTCCGTTCTTGATAACATTTGGGGCCTTTCAGCATCTTTATAAACAAATAATTCCGATGGAAGGAAATTAAGTGTTAACATATTAGCAAATCAACAAAGGAGAGCAGAATGCCCAGATTCCAAGTAGAAGATTAGGTTAAGACCGATTTCATTTGATTCGACTTCATTTTGATTGGTTGTTAATGGTTTCATTTCGCAAATTTCAACGCTGTATTGACTGAAGCGCTATATATGTACTTACGTCATTAATGTTATTAAGAATCATGACACAAAGATTAATTTTTAAAATGACAAAATTTGGAGAGATTTATTATAAGCACATGCTTATTTTTAGGATAGAAAGATGGATGTAACCAAATTAAAAGAAGAGTTAATGGGTGTAGAAAATTTAGATTAATATTTTATCTTATCCCTCTCTCATTTTTAGTCCAAACGGCGATAGCCCAGAAGAGCTATTAATTTCGTTTTGGCATTTTGCGTTGAATCCCGATAAACGGTGTATCACTTTTCAAATTGTTGCCACCAAATGTTAGATCCTTGCATTACATTTAAAGAAATTAAATAATGAAGAATCTGCATAAACGTATATAGGTTTCTAAAAATGTATATTTGTTTGCATAAATGTATATTTGTTTGTATCATATTTCTCGCATTGTAATAAAACAACGGTACCTACAGCCATCAGATTTTGAAAAACATAATCTTCCACCGAATAGGGATATCTGGAAGCCATAATTTGGAAATTGGAAATTTGTTTTATTATAGATGTCATATTTTGTGACACTTTAAAAACTTTTTGATTAGCAAACTCAACGATTTCAAAGCGAGCAATGGCAAAACTGTACGAAAAAAAAAATTATCTCCAGCGCGTGAGATTGTGTATCGGAAATTCTATAGATATGCTCATTTTAAAATTATTTTGCGATATTGCTGTTGGATTTAATTTTATGGTTTAAGTGCGAAGAACATGATATTTAATAAACAAAGGTAACACACAAAACGTCAAAAACGTCCCTTTGGGCGTAATGTAAAATCTGAAAGCTTTCAGATATTTCTTTAACTTTTTATTTATTTATTTATTTTTATTCTACATATATGCGCAAAATAAATAGCTTAAAATCAATCTGGCAGGTTTCTTTCTGTTACAAAAGGAAGATAAATTAAAGAAAAATAATTGACAAATAAAATAATTAAAACAGAATAGATAAATAAATATGGAACAAAAAATTATGCAACAGAATAAAAAATAAATGCATCATTATCAACGCTGGTATAAAGTATGCTCGTTCTGTATTATTTAGTTTTCAAACAAGTTCAATTTAAAAGTCGACTCTTCGTTCAAACAGTAAATATAAATATTTATGAAACATATTTTGCCTACAGCATAGATCGGAAATGTTTCTAGCTCAATGCATTTGCCTACACATCTCACGATGCTCCTACCAAGTGTTATGAAGCGTTTCCTCATTTGTTCGCTAGCGTAATTTCATTTTCAGCTCTTCCAAAGTCAAGGCGTATGTGCTAGTTTTGAACACTGTTTTCCCTTCCCACGAAAGTAGTCTGCAGAATAATACAGGAATCGGAAAACTACAGCAAACAAAATTTGCATGTAATTATGTATCTTAAAATATATGGTTCACTTTATAGCGTCTTAACGGTAAAATATTAACTCAAAGTCCTTCAGACTTTATTAGACAGTCAGATCAATTATTGTTTCGGCTATATAAAATGGCAAAATTTTTGTGAAGTTTTTAAATAAATCATTTTGTTAAACTTGAATTTGAATAGATGGCTCCACTTGTATATACAATTAACTCTCTGCCATTTGCGGGTAGTAAAATAACATGATTTTTAATTCACAATTTAAAATATATCGTAGCCGGAGATTACCCAAATTTCCCCTGAGTTGGCTGACACTCTAACGGCGAGATTTAACTTTTGTTAGCGAATGGCTAACGGCGGAGTATTAAGTGGTAGGGCTGAGTGTTAAAAAGTAAAGCTGCAAGCCTCGCTGTCGGAAGCTCTACCGAACCATCATCCTCAGCTTGGCTTGGCACATTTTGCACTTTGGCAGCTAAGGGTGATAGTTCAGTACAACCATCGAAACTAGTCTCTGAAAATTTGCAAATATAACGCTGATTTTTGTTGTCTGACTTCTAAATTAATATCTATCTATATTTTGAATGCCTGCCCCATTCAGTGAACAACCTTGGGAGGGAAAGTTTTTAATGTATGCCGAAATTGCCGAAACAATTGGACAGCCATCCGCATTAACGTTGACTAACCGCACTGGACTGGATATTTGGTTAACCTCGTCAACAGGACCCACTGGTCCTTTGTTAAACATATAAAGCAATAAGATAATACAGCAAGGCAGGAAAACATATACAGAAAAGAAAGAAGATTTGATATAATTTTCTCTTGCTCTTACAAATGTAGGCAGAACATATTATAAAATTTAATTGCTCTTAAATACTTGCCAATTCACCTTATGCAATATGATTAATTGTTTGTAATCACCGTACCTTCATTTTCCATGATATATTTCATAATTTGTTGAAATGCATACACACACTTTGTATTGTAGAATAAATCTTTCGTTAGAATTTTGGTGCAAATCCTGGTAAACGCTTTTCTCCAATAATCGTAAATAATGGAGTTGCCACATATAATATTTAGCGTTAACTAGATGTGCTGGTGTTCTGCACCCACATCTAACATTTTCCTTAAGAACCGCTGGAAATAAGATGGAAACTTTCAATTATTTGTTGCTAATTGTACAGGAAATTTGTTTTTATTCTTCTTAAAGATACTTGTGCGAAGTATCCGTCAATTAATCCTCCTGTATATGCTTCATCCCACCTTCTTTGCCATTTTATTAAAACTTGATTAGCCCCAAGTATATAGGGATCCTGCGATCTGACCATCTTTCTTTCTTTAGTCCAGTTGCAGGTTCTCTCTCAAATGGTGATAACAGCTCATACTGTTAGCGTACCTCTTTCACGAGGTATCTGTACAGTCTACGTGGGTCAAAGGAACGACATTCGCATGGAAGTTATATCAGCTTTGAAATGTCTTTTGTTTCATACACCATCCGGATGCTCCGTTGCAATGCTCTGAAACTCCCGCTAGTCAGTCATTGGCCACCAAAAGTTAATCATTTGCATATTCTGTCTTAAAGTATGGGCATATGCAACTTTGTCCTACTCCAATAACTCCCTCTTCGTGCACTTATTTATGCTATTGAGTTTATAGACCATCTTAATTTGAATTTTTTTAATTTTTTTAATTATAAATTTTCTTAGCTATGTATATATGTAAAAATTACATTATGATTTCAAACAAGAATTTCAAGAACTGTGAACATTTGAAATTATTTCGTGAAAAATTAAGACTCCTAATTCAGGACAAATTTTATGTGTGGAGAAAACTTCTGAAGAACTTTAAAAACTTAATGTTATTAGAGAATTTGAAATTGGACTATACATTTAGTTCACGTATAATATTTATGTTGTAATATTTCTACATTACACTTTTATATGTGGTTTTATATGTTATGGTAGGACAAAGTTCATGAACAAAATGATAGGGCATAATGAAATCTAAAGGCTATTTCCTTAAGAAATTTATTTGCTTTGTCATTGGAAAAAGCACATATTGGATATATTGTACAAAATTTCTCTCCATTTGTTAACTCTCTAATGCTTTTTCTGAAAAGGCTTTTCTATCACCAAGCCTTTTCCTCTATGAAGGTAGGGAGAATATGTATGAAACTCAAAATTACTAACTTTAATTTGGCTACGTATCCTTCTTGGAATCTAATCTGATCTTTTGAAAAACTAACCCGCATTATCTGATCTGCAGTGCCGTAAGCTCTTGTACAATCTCCATTCAGAACTTAAACAAAAAATCTGAATTCTATATATGTACATACATACATATATATATTTCCTGAAATGCGCCATCACTTTCTACTCCCTCTTGCCGTCCTAACGTGTGTCTCATTGTTTCGCTGTATCATCTACTGTCTCGAAACGTGATAAGTTGTATATAAATTGCAGGGTGCTTATCGCACTCATAGTGATGTGAAAAAGATAATATGTGTGATAAGAAGTTATTCGTCAAGAAATAAAGTTATACATTTTCTTATCTGCACCAAAGTCTGCAGGTTTCTTCTTCTACTACGCATCCTCTTTGCATGCCAGCAATGTCTCTAAACACCTTGACCGTGACTAACAGTTGCAGTATTGCAGTATCTAATGAGATACATTCATTTCTACTTCCTTGTAACCTGAATCTCGCCGCTTCTTATTGTCGTCTCTGCTATTTCTGAGGCCTCAAATGATCTATAAATACACTTATGTTCATAAATTAAGATAACGCCAGCTCCGGCAATAAAGGTTCAGAAACAAAACAAACGTTGACTCATTCATAACGCCCATTTGTTAAACAAAAAATGAAGAACAAAAAAGATGGTGTATGTATACCATTCGTAAAAAATGCGATTTTTGCTCCCGGGAGCAATTGCAAAAAATGTTCCCTTATAAAAACTTAACATTATATGGTTAATATGATGATTAATACATTGTATGTTTCCCAGACGATGAAATACAGTCCGTACATGCCTAGGCATGCTGAGTATCAAATTATCGAGCTGATCTTGAAGCAGATTACTCCACTCAGCAAGCAATACTCTCCGAAGTTCCAATACGCATATAGGAGGTGCTTGACCGGCTGCAGTTCGTTGGCGAAGTATTTGGATTCAAGATGACGTTGTCTTGGTGGTAGCGGCTGTCTACAATTCTCCATACAAAAGTCCCACGTGAATCAGACTGCAGGCTAAACCTGAACTCGTCGGAAAAGATCATAACAAGTTCCCTGTGACGATGTCCACATTGCATTCTCTACTCCTGGCTAACCGCTGGCGACAGTGAGTTGCCGTGAGGGTAACACATTTGACAATTATGCGAGCATATAGATCAGTCTGTCCCAAACGTCTGTACACGTTTTGCCTTGAAATTGGCATACCCATGGCTCAAGATAGTTCACGAGACAGGTCTGATGCTGTGCTCCGTCTGCTTCTTTTGGCAGTTACTGCCAATTATCGGTCGGTTGGAGCGACCTGTACTGTAACGTCGATTGACAATTCCATCACTTTGGAATCGTTGCTAAAGCCTAGAGATGACCCTTTGGGTTTTTTTAAGTTCCTTGGATACTTCCAGCTGAATACTCTCACATTCCAGGCGTCCGATAATTCTACCACGTAAAAAATGATTTACATTCATGCGTCCTCTGTGTCATAACTATTCAGTTGTGACACTGAGTGACACTTGTGAACAATTTTACTTCTTTACTACCATTCTTATGTTTGTGTTTTATCAGCGTCGTCGGCTTTCTGTAATTTGTATATCATTCTTGAAGATGCGTGCGATTATTCTACAGGCGAAATTTTTACTTTAGAGATCGGTTTCTGTGTGATTCTGAATTATCCTTAGTTTATGGACATGAATGTAATTAGAGAAGGTGAATGTGATTCACAACATTGACGAATCCACTTTAAAATTTAAAGGAGCTCGTTTTCAGAACGCACTGAAGAAGGTAAAATGCCACCCGAATAATTTTGAAAATTTCAGAACCTAGCGCTAAAACGCTGTGGTGAAAAATAAGGGAGAAAATAATGTATATTTATGAATTTTACAAAGTAAATTTCCATTAGTTACATTGGTTAGCCACTGTAATTATTATATGCTTTCAACATGGCATGAAAATGTTGAGTTTAAATGAGCTACAGATTTTTAAGAGGAGCAGAATTTTCTGAAGGGCTTATTTTAGAATTATTTCTTACCAAATTTCAAAGCATTTTTAGCATAATCCTGCGCAGCGGCAGTGATAATGCTGTCTTTCATGCAAGATTTATTTATTCTTTTTAAATTTATTATAAGCAGTTTGGAATTCTATGCACTGCGTTCTATGTAAAGTACTCAATAATATAAAACTGAAGGAAGGAAATTTAAATGTTCATAAGCATTTCAAAATAAACAACAAAAAGGGTCTCCTAAAATTTTCCAATTAGAATCATGTATGTAGAAGATTTTATCTTGCCACGTAAAACGAAATTCATGTTATACAGAAACTATCATGTTTCATATGAAGTGTTCACTGGATATCCATCAGTAAATTCTGTCCTTTTGAATGTCGTCGATTCTCGGAAAAGTATTCGATTTATAAGTAACAAGAAAAGAACATCACTTTAATTATTCGACAAACAACTGTCTTTCTTCAATTTGATTCTCCTTTGCGTGTAGTATGAGACGGAATTTTCATCGCAATTCCATTTGGCGGATTATATTTAAGAACGCCAATCTGAGAAGGCGGTTGCTGGGAACACAAAAGCTTCTTCCCCCTTTCCTATGTAGGAATAAACACCATTCATCCCGTAAGTCATTACGACAATAGAGGAGAGGAGAGATAACACCTTCTGAAGAGCAAAAAGAAACACCAGAAAAGGCCGAGTAGGAAATTCAATGGAGTGCTGCACTTAAAAATAATTATATCTCGGATAGTTCTTCCTCTTAAAATAATAATCGTCAGATATTCCACTCTTGCCGGGTTTTCAAAGATCGCTTCATTTCCCACAAAATGAGCATCGGATATTAATAGGTGGACCCCCGAATAAGAGGCAAAATGACTTAAGTAAACCGTGTACATCAATTCAGATTAGTTTCAAGATAACATTTTTATAAATCTCTTAAAACTTCAATTTTTGACAAACCAAAAGCATATGTGAGCATAATCTTCTGAAATAAAGGATCTTTTCTTAATATGCCCCACTACAGATTTAAGTCTAAATATATTTATTATTTGAGGAAAAAAATCCATAATGTATTTTTTTTCTGTGCGGATATCGATAATAAAAGTGTGTAAATGCTTATGTTGCAACTTAAGCTTTATCAGTTACGTTACTTCTGCGTCTACATGCAATGTGATTGCATAGGATAAATTGAAACATTTTTCAAAATATGAATAATGTATATATATAATATATATATATGCTACATTAATTTTAAACTGTAAATCAGAATTCTAGAATTTGTTAAGAAATTTGAAACGCAACTCTTGAATTATTTATTGATCGTCTATCATTAAATCATTAAATTAATTAAATAATTTTTTGGTATAAAAGCATCTTTTTTTCAAGTCTTATTTTTGATAAATTAAATTCTGTTTTCTTTAAGCTTTTAAAAAATTATACTGCATTTAACATTTCTTCTCATATGCAAAATTTTCATCCCATATTTGAATATCATTCCTTTACTGTTAGATGAGGTATTCATAGAAAGTTTCTATAATTTTAGCGGTTTACCTGTGGCCAAGCTGTAAAATGGCTGAACACTGGTAATTCAAACTGGGCTTGAATCCAGGCGAAAGGGCTGACTGTATGGGCATTTTCATGCTAATATCTCGGGGCAGAATAGTTTGGATTTTATCAGTATTTATTCAATACTTTATACCACTTAAGAATTTAAAATTAATAAATTTATTTAGTAGAAAAGAACATAGATACTCATTTTAAAAATGTTATTAGAGTAAGAAATTTTGACTTAATTTAAATTTTAGTTTCCCAGTAGTTCAGAAATAAATTAAAAGCATATGTAGAACATTTCTTTTTTTAAGTGCGTGTATTGAAATAGCCTTATGGACTATTATTTTTCGTCTTGAAATCGCTTAACAGATTAACCTGCAACATGATTGGTCCATGTGACCCCCAAGCCCAGAAAAGGAATAATCAAATTCTATCTAATTAAACAAGAATTACGTAGCATAAAACTCACCTCTCCATAGTTATTAGATCATTATTATGTAGTAGATTGCAATACTATAGGCCTACAAGAGTTATTTACTCTTAAATTAATAAAACTTTGAGTAATACAGCAGTATTTATCAACGAACCAGAACGCGACCTCAGGTTACGTGATTTGATTCTTACTCTCCGTATCATCACACGCACCTAGCACCTGCTCAAAAATTTTTCGAATGTTTCTACATCTACAAAAGTATATCAATTTATAATTTCATGACTGCCTTCCTGTATGACTTTGCCACATAGACCATTCTTTCGCCTAAGAGCGCGGCTAAGCACCTCTGATTTATCTAAACAAAAGTGAGCGGCCTCCGGCCTTACTTGATATATAGGTTAAAACTCATTAGTAGTTGACACCTTGAACCGAAAGTACTATCTTGATCTTGATCTTGAAGTGCGTGTATGTAAGCTTAAATAATCGTAGATTAAAGCTAAACAGGCCAAAAAAAGAGTTAGATAGTTGAAATTTAATCAGTTTTTTAAAAATAATTAAGTAATGTTATTGGGGTTTACTAATTTAACCTGGACTGAGTTGGTAAAGTAGCACGTGAAAATATAAAAAATGTACAATAATCAATAGAGTAAGGAAAAACCAGTATTATGACTGTTAGATTCAAACATGGCAAAAGGTGAAAAATCTAACAACGATATTACCTCTTTGTCTAACATAATCAGATATGTTTCTGTTCGGTTCCAATTAGCTGAGGAACGGAAATTATTTATTTTAAATTATTTGTACCTCTGAAAATTAAAAACGCCACCTTTACATAGTAAATTTGTTCAAAACAAAAGTAAAATAATTCTAGCTAGGCAAATAGAAATTAAATGAAACAAATATTCGTAAAGTGTGGAAAAAAATGTAAAAGTCGCTAAACTGCCGAAAAGAAATTCTACAATCTATTGTGCTCAGAAGTGAGTGATAACTGAAATTTCTGGTGAAAGTATGAAGCTTGTTAATAATTGTTGTTTCATTACTTTTGGAGTTCAGGAATTTCCTTTATTAGCTCTGGCCAATGAATCAAATCTTTAAAACTGTGAATTAGGTTAAGGGCTAGTTTGATTCTGTTTAAAATCGCTTGCATTTAAAAAAAATTATGAGTGGAGACTTAAAGATGGTTCAATAAATGAGATCATCAATGTTGTTTTCAATGCTTTTAATGTAAATAGAAATAGAAACTGTGCTTGTTGGCCTTAGTTTATGTCTTAAAGAAAGCAGTTTTAAAGAAAAATCATTAATTTATTAAGATTGCCAGTAAGAATGTGATTAATGGTGAGAATATAAAAATGGAGCATAAACTGGATCTTTACAAAATCAAGCGAAGTCTACTTAATGAAGTAGGTTGGCAAGACAATTGCTTTGTTTCTGAAACAGACCAGTGTCTTTGACTCTATTTCAGAAAAAAGATATTGCAACATTTTAAAAATACCTTGAAAATTCGTACCATCAACGAGAGGTGAAGTCAATTTTACAGAAAATCTTAGTAGCTTTCGTTTTGCTATTTTGAATTCAAAATTTTTAACAAACTCTAAACCAAGGTCTTTAACAATTAAAAGACCAATATAAGTATTCCTGAATTAAATCTGAAGATTCAACAATTGGCTACTGGTTAAGGTATGCAGCAGTTTAACTAGACTGTTAAACAAGTCTTAAACTGCAGTTTATTAGTATTAATGGCAGCTTTTTAATTTTATTTTCTCCTCTAATACCTTTAATTCTTTTTATACTGAAAATACCAAATTTCCCTCAAACAGTTGAACTAAAATCTAAACTAGAATTATTAAGACAGGTATTAAGTTCATAAGGACATAGAATCTTATTTTTCAAATATGGATATATATATGTGTGTGTCTTTGTGTGTAAGACAGAGTAAAATACGATAGCTGCTTTAAAAATAATTGGGGACCTCAAAATTAACATTCTAGATTTGATGTTCCCCCCCCCCTAAATTCATCTGTTCTCGCAAATTCGAGACCTTTCTACGTTATGTAACGCTACTGGAAAAGTGCAACTATAAAATATTAACCAATCATAGCTTGCCTCTACAATTACATCAAACGTAGTAAGAATATAACTGGCAAGTTAACTACGTCATAATTCTGCAGCATTCCTTTCCCTAGCTTCCGCCATTGTTAACTTATCTTCTATGCTTTGCTAAAATGATGTCGCCTCCATTACCCTGTGTAAATTTTATGTAAGAAATTATCCTAATTTCTATGACTGAAGAGTATATTGTCTACGGGGAATTATTCTAGTGTGCCTAAAAATCTGGAAAATGAGTGCGTGTGTAAAGTGCACAGTAAAATTAATTACTAAAAATTTTTCCTCCACGGTCAATATTTTTTGCATCCTAACACCTCAATTTTGTATGTAACTACGGACAGAGGATTAATTTATAAAGTTCCCCTTCTTTCCTCTATGTATCTTTTTTACGTCGAAATCTGTTGATGAATTACAGAACGTTATATGTATTTCATGGAATGATAAATCCAGAGTTGCGCAGGAATTTCCATGCCTTTTGTTTTGTTTATCGCACATTTATTTATCATCGAGACATTACAAAAGAAATGCATAGTTAATTGGCTCCCATGGAAAGTGAATTTAAAGCAAAATGTTTTTAATGTGTCCACTATTTTGTTTCATTACATTTTGCAAGTGAGCTGTTGCGTTGTCACAGCACTCCCGCTCACGATCTTCGGACAGTACACAACTGCATAATAAAGAGTCTTGAGTGAAGCTACATTTGTAGGCTTTCTTGCAAATACCTTATCTTTTCAAAAGTCCTATAAACAGAAATCATATGGATTAATATCAGAGACAGCAGGAGATCACTGTCGCGCATCATCGCAACATCCAGGAAACCAGTGTAATAATTATGACATTAAACATCCAATACAGGAAATCAAGAACGATATTTGCAGTATGTGGGCAGGCTCTGTTTCGCAAAAATTACCGTGTGTGTAAAGGAAGACATGTTACAATTTTAGATGTGCAGATACTTTATGTTTGTTATCAATTCTTCTGCAGCGCTGAGTCAGTGTCTTCTAATCTCTCACACAATCTGAAAAGGATGTTTCCAAGGAGCCTATCTTGTACCAAAGTGCGTACGAAAACATCTTTGTGTAGCCACCTAACGCTTTAAAACATTACAACTTTATGTTCAACAATCAACTAACCGTTATTCGCCATCTTGCAAACTGCAGTTTCGCGGCAAATTAGAGTCCGATACTGACTATTGGCTACTACCGGATTTTCTATGAACAGAAGCACTCAAGTGCGAGTATCTAACATTCCTTATATAATATTCAAAACTTTAAGGGGTGATTAAAATGTAGAACATTCGTATGCCACCCTCCTATTTTTTAGTAATTACTCAAAATTTACTAAATTTGGCCACATAAAATTTGAATTTCTTGAATACATTGAAAACGCTGCAAAAACTATTGTTTTAACATTAAATAACTTAGAAGTGAGGAAGTGTTAAAATCACTGTTTGTAATGTTAAGTAATAATTAGGTACATGATTAATACCCAGGGTATAAAATATACTTCCAAAATAATATTTCTTCAGTTTTTTACTGAAAATATCAGTAAGAAATAAAGCGTTTTGTATTAGGGATTAAATATAAATTAGATCTTTGCTTACGTTTATCATTTCGGTAAAAAAATGTCTGTAAATTTGAAGTTTTTTCACCTTAACTACAAAAACACTGAGGGAGAATGGGATAACACTTTACGTTCTCTTCCGCTTAAAGAGACACCAGGAAGAGTTACAAAATCTGGTTGACCAAGTCAAAATGGGAACGAAATAACCACGCAACGCTTTTTTAATTCGGAAACCACTGTAGAAAATAAGCTTTTCGGGGGGGAAGTGAAAAGAGAGCTGTATCATCACCGGGATACAGAACCACAGTCCTTGCAGCTGATGGCTGGATATGATACTTACATATACACGAAATCCCGAATGGAGAAAAGCTATAATTCCTTTCATAGTAATCGTGAGCAATAAAACTGTCGACATGAAACGGCAATGTTTGTTAAGTGCAGATGAATTCTTCTGCATCATGTGAACAGGCTGACTTCAGGAGTTCCTATAGTCATTCCACGTGTAATACGGATGGAAAGCAATTTCTCCATAGATAGCATTCAAAAACGCCTCCTTCTAAGGCGGATGCGCTACCTCAAATACTACGATCTAACAATTAATCCTTTCATTACTGATCGTCTCTTTGCTAAAACATCAGCACTTGCACATCTAGTGGATTGACCTACACGGCTGAAGTCTTCTATTTGGTACATGAGCTGTCTTTGATAGGATTTAAACTTCGTAGTTTATTTGCTAACAAATATTTAAACTCTTTGGACTCCAGTTACTTTTCAAGGTTAAGGTCTCTAGTAAATAACATTTTAGAAAGATTTTCTTCCAAATTACTTTTTTATGGGCATTTGCATAGAGCATTTCTATTCTAGGGCAGGAACTGTATAGAACACGTGCAAAGGATATAACTCTCCAAAAACCTTTTTTCAGCTGAACACTCTTAGTGTTTCTCCATACTATGTATTTTCAACTTCTACGTTTAACAAGCCACACGCCAATGTAAGTAATATACATTGTTAGGGTCTTTTAAAAGCGTGCAGTAAACTAATATTATTTCAAAACGCTGTGCAGTCTAGAGCAATATTGTTCTTTCAGAATTCAATGATTTGATTTTTGAAAATTTAATATAAAAAGAAAAAGCATCAAATCTTTTTCAAATATGATATGCTCTTTTATGAAAAAAAAACCCTCAAATCTTATTACATATGTATTATCATAGTTTTGGTAATACACTGCTTTTATGGAAAATGTAATAAAAGGTGTATCACATAAGAGGGACTTTGATTTATTTGAGAAAGAGAACAAATCAGTCATGTATAATGACTGGTAGAGGACTATTCTTCAAAAAATAATCTGATCAAACCGTTTTTCAATTCCATTTCTTGATAAGTTATATTTGCTTAAAAATAAAAATATTCCATGAAATCTCCTGTAAGAAGGATGATTCATCATCGCTTGTTTGAGAAAACTGCATTAGTGAAGAGAATATGCGCAATAAAGCCTCCATTAGTGACAATTCCTGCAAATGATTATATTTTAAAGTGATCAGTATTCCTGAGAATACGAAGTAATATTGATACTGAATATCACCAGTAATCATGTTCCGTACCGTGTGAACATTCACAGAAGATCAAGATCATATGAACCGAATGCTGGTTGTTTCAGATGTATCATTCTATGTATGGCAATAGAAGTTACTCAAAATAGAACTGTCCATTCACCAGTTGGAGTTCTTAAGAAATTCTTCTCAAATAGAATTTCTATTTTTTGGTTGGAGTTACTTGGCTGAAGTTTCAGAAGATTAAATTGGGTTTATGTTATTGAGGATAAAAAAAGAAGCGCATTTATTAAGCACAGAAGTATGTTTATATATTTATTCTTAAGACATTTTATTATACTCATATGTTAGTTCTAAGTTCTTCTCTGCTCTCTTAGAAAGTTTCTAAATTTCATAATATTATTTAAAAATTCGAAAATGTATCATAAATATTTTAAAGCAAAAATATTATTTTTAATCTCACGTAAAAGCATAAATAACTTCGAAATGTTTCTCATAGACAAAAATAGACTCGCTTCACTTTACTTCCCAGAACATCCCAAAATTCTCTTTTGTCTCTGTGCTTCAACCCGAAAGACGATATCCTTTTGTTTTGTTACCCAGCCTGCCCCAGACTCTCCCCTTATCGCGCGCTTCATTAATTCGAATCTGATAAAGTGGAGAACCAGCGATCGCAGACTGAAGTGCAATTAGTTGCTCAACAAAAGGCTGTTCTCAATCTTTTCAATGCCGCCGGATGTTTTACAGTCGGTTTCCAACATTAAAAATCTATTAATGTGACTTGTTCAGCGTAATAAACGTTAACTCGTGCATTTTGAGTTTCCTCTCGATGATAAGAGGATCTCGAAATGTGGAAGAACGCAGCTATTGATGGTAAAGAGGCAGCCTATCGAGAATAAGGATTGGTGGAGGAAACTGCTTTCGCTTTTCAAGATTGTCTCTAGAAGATTTTTGAGTTGTATTTAATAAAGCTTAATGAAATAATTTCCATTAACGTATTAAAGTTTAACGATATAATTTCCACTTAACTTATTCACTGAATCTAAAAATTGGGAGTCATATACTAGACTCGGGGGAATGATTCTTTCAAGGTATGTGACAATCAATGCTTTGGGTTTCAGGAAGAAACTTTTCTCAGCAAACAAATTTTATGCAGACATACGTTAACAGAGTCTACATATGAAACTAATTAGTTGCGTTAATGAAAATATATGTTAAGTGGAACAGAATTATTTCCATGCGGAATTTATGTCTTTTGATGGTATACTTTCCAAAGAGATGGCGATAAAATGAATTCAAAATAATTTTGGTTTAGTACTCCGTAGGCTCTTGTTTAGCATGGGTGAATACTTATTTGATAAAAAACTAAGTGTGGTTATTCTTAAACTGTTATGAATAATAACATTTATGTAACAAATAAAAATTGAACTTTTCTTTCGCTCCTAGTGAATTTTAAACTTTAAAATACGCCTATAAAATAAAAAAATAATTTGTATCAGTTTTCTCATTTGAGAATAATTCATTAGCTTACCCTATATTTGAGGTCTAGTTCAAGGAAACTGAAATTTTTCAAAGTTCACTGTATGCCATATACTAGATATTACATATCCCTCTGGATATTTCCTGACTTGCTCTTAAATAACGTACAACCCGTCGTAAATTGAGAATATTGTAACTTAAACATATGTACAGGGATTGCCCAAAATAAAAAAAATATTATGCTTAAAAATATTAATTTTCTGTCTATCGTTTACAGAGCAACCCTTAAATGTAGCCTTCAATTTTCTGCATGATTGTTTTATATACATTTTCGAGACTGTGTATAATCGGAAATTTCAATTATAGTTTATACATCTTGTAGCAAAAGCAAAACAAGCACTTTGACTAAAATCCAGAGAGGTCGTCTGTCTGGCTCGTTGGTGAAACTGTGAGCCTCAGCTGTAAAAACAAGAAGTCCTGTATCTAAAATCATGACAGCATTAGATCATTTTTCCGAAACATTTTCTATCATAAATATATGGAGGAAGAAAATGAAGCCAGAAGGACGTTAAAAAGGACTGTCATTTCAAAATTTACTGAATAAAAGTTTACTGTTGAGCTTAATTCCATTTACAAAATCTGGTTCCGTTGCACATGCTTTCTAAGGTTATTTAACTAGCATGTTTGTTTCTAATTATATTAATATGTATACTAAGGTGACTAACTGTCCTCCTTTGGTAGGCTTTGTCCTTCCTCAAGAAGTGGCCTCCCAACTGTTTTCCTTTTCAATATTTTACAACTAATCTGTTTATCTCTGTATTATTTAAAGATGCCGCATCGAAATGTTACGCGTCAATCGTCATGTGATGGTGCAGTTCGAAAAACCATGATTACGAAACGCATACACAGCACATTCTGGGCATATCAAAACTTCAAGCAGCCACACTTGTCTCGCACCCTCACACTTTTGTCTATTTTAATTTATCTATAATATTATAGTTCGCGTTTACATCTGACGCAAATACGAATTTCTTTCTTTCACTGTATAATTATTTTACTCAGGTAAGTGCCTTACTAATTAGAATTCACGTTTTATTGGTCCATTAATATAATTTTATCATACAGCTCTGTTTTCAACACAAATATAAAATAATTTAGAATTTAAATATAGATTTAGTAAAGTTTTATAGTTTTTGTTATTAAAGATTTAGTTTTATTTATTTATAATGTACTTACATTGTTCGTGTAGCCTCGTGTCCTCCTTTCCATTGTTCATGTCCTCCTTTTCATTGTAAAAAATTGGTCACCTTATGTATACTGTACTGCTACTGTTGTTGTTGTCACTTAGCTCACTGTCTGACAGTAACATTATAACTTGTTCACTACTTTTATTGGGGCCAAAAGCGCACAATATGGTCTGTCTTTCGCACTGACGTTAAGCACCCTATATGCGCCAGTACGACATTGAGAAGCTGTGCAGTTCAATCCATCCCACCTTTGTAGAAGAATCTCCCGGAGAAGGCGCATCCAAGGGTTCCCTTCTTCCCTATCACAAACTCTTCAGATGACTTTCGGCTCACTGTGTATTTTATATGTCTCCATGACACATAGATGAGGTCTGACTTATAGGAGCAGGAACGATTTATCCGGTTATACGGACCTCGAATTATACGGACCTGCGAAAGTCAATTCATAATTTCTACCTTTTACAAAATAAAAGGGCATTAATTCATCTCCTGCGGTCTGATATTAATTATATAGCCCAATTTCTAAACGAGTTATCTTTTTTCTTGGAAGAAATTCCTTACTCAGTACCACTTTCAACAAAACAAAATTATACGTTTCCTTCTCTACTTCTAATAAATTTTTATGGATATATTAGCACTAAGTTAACACTTAGTCGCGTAACGCTGATACAATTATGACTACTTTCTATTATTCAGCTGTCGGATGTATCAAAAAATGATTTTTCAGTACTTCCACAAAAACTCTGTCCCAAGCTTCTTTCATAAAAACTAGTTTTGGTTTCATCGACGCTCGCATGCAGTCTACCAGAAAACGTAAGCCTTCCTATGTTTTTTCAACCATTGTTCGTGGTTGAAAAAAAAGCTGCGACTAACCTACAGTTGTTAGGATTACACGCAGCACTAGTTTTACATATGACGTGCTAAAATACTATAACGCTGCCTATTTTGCTGATGGGCGTCAATTAAGATCAAACTCCAATTTCTTTGAACTAACTAGTCTAATCATTAAGCCTGCACGCTTCTCTGTGGTGCTAACATGCAGTGCATCGCATCTATTTCTTACTCCAATCATACGGCTGTAAATATACTAAAAGAAAGCATATATTTGTTGAAAATGGGCATGCATCTTGCGTCAAATTAACTGTGTATGTTTATTTTATGAATGCTTTGTCAAGAATAAAAAACTGCCCAACCGGCTCTATCTGCAAATATAACTTTATGAACCAGCACCTTCACCATGTTTTACATCACCGCACAAAAATTTCTTTATACTTATTTAGATCTCTTACGGGTTCAGTTCTCCTCCCCCCAGACTGGATTATTATTATGATTTCATTCCTAAAACGTTCTGAAGGCATTCTGTATACATTAAAAAAATTAAATAAAATATAGCGCTATTATACATAAAATATGTTATGGCTGGTTAACAGTAGTATATTAATAAATAAACTATTTTTTAAATAATCGTTAAATCGTTATCTTTTAAAAAAACATGATCGTAACATTCTTCTAAAAAATCAAAGCAAATTACCAATATTTTATTTCAAATTTCTTGAAGTTTTGTTTCAAAGTATATGCTTAATTACAAGAAGAAAAAAGTAGAATTTAAATTTGTTAACCCACATTTGTAGATTTAGTTCGATAATCGTTATAATTATTATTGTAATTTTGAAAAGAGGCAAAAACACTTAGCTGTTGTCCAGCTTTAAGAGTAATTTACAATACCAGAACTACAGAACTACAAAAATTCTTGTTTTCAGTATCGTGTTTTCTTCTGAGTAGAAACGATTTTGTTCTGTTATGTCAATCTAAAAGTTGAGAAGTATATTAAATTTGGCCCACTTTGAAATCTGCATATCATTTCTCAAATCAAAATAATATTCATTTTAATATCTTCAAAAATATAACGAAGCCAGTTTTCAAAGAGCTCCGATCATTCAATTACTTTTTTAATTTCGATTTTGGATCCAAATCTCATCCGAATTTCATCAAAATTCTAAATAGTAAATTATAAAATCTTTTCTTTGTCTTCAGTGTTGTGAGACTACTTCAACGCACTGAACACATCAAAAGGCAAAGAATTAAAATACTATACTCCTAATTTATTCCAAGTCATATAATTTTGAGAAAGCAGTTTGGATTTTCTTTTGCATTCTTTGTATGAGTCAGCATAAAAATGGAGAGATTTCATAATAAATGTGTTTCCTGATGAAATAAACAAACAAAATATTCTCTTTATGTATTCTATTAAAGCGGACATTGGCGAACAGAAGTTTAACACAAATGGATCAATTAATTCGGCCATACAGATTTTAGAAGCAAATAGGCAATAAATTCTTCCTCATCCGACAGACGAGAATCGTAAAAGAAAATTGAAAAAGGCGCCATATATCAAAACTTTTAACCCAATACAATCCTACATTCTGACTCCAAATAGAAATTAAAAAATAAAAAGGAGAGAAAGGAAATCAACGGATATTGTTGAAATTATACTCACGCATATTAACTTTTTCCATACATTTGGCTTACACACATCCGTAAGGAAGGAAAAAGAAAGAAAATAGAACAGCCTTCAAGAAGAACCTTTCTCTTTATTAATAAAAAAGAAGGGGTGGGGGTAAACAGTTTGTAATATCGAAGGGTCGTTGCGTAACCGCAGGAACGACAACAACAGACGACATAATTCAACAGTTATTGGCACATCCCTGATCTCATTTCCGACCGCTTAAAGCGGGGCCATCCAGAAGATGAATTTCGTTCTTTTTAAATCAGCGTGACTTTCTAGACTAGCGACAAAAATTACTACGAAGATAATTACCAATTAGATGTTGATTTCTAAATTTTGTTTCGAAACAAAAACAGATTCATGGAAGAAGAAAGTAAAATGCTTGAATCACTGTATTGAATGTAATTATCTGTATTGACAACTTCAGAAACTTGTTTGCCAACAATGCATTTCAATAAACCGTGTGCCTTATAAAACGACATTTCAATCTGAATTAGGCATAAACTAGAAGTTTATGATTCAGAAAGCATAAGGTTTATCAAGTTTCGAACGCATTGGAACATTAAAGACGTTAATTTTGATCCAATAACTCGATTAAGTTTGGATTTTCAATTTTATTTATTACGTTGTCTTCGAAATAAACGTTAGAGGAAAAGAAAGAATGAGAAATTAAATGCCCTTTATAGAATATATTTTAATTTTATAATAGTTATTTTAATTTAAAAGTGCTTTCCTATCGGTTCTTGTTTCCAAACTCCCAATCAGAGTGAGTTTTTAGATTCGCATTGAATGCAAATGCGTTAGAAAAACTATTTAGGAAAGGCTGAACTTTCTTCGCGAGAGAGAGCTGGGAATCCTGAGTAGCGCGTTATTTGCCTTCCGGCTAAATCTCTCTTGGAGCTATTAGGCTCGGCCGTATATTACGTGCCTTTTGATATTCGCCGGTTGGTTTAAATTAAGGGCCAACTGCGCTAGATAATTTTGTTTATTTCGCCTAAGTATCTTAGTTAGTTGTAATTTGTTCTTATTTCTTATTATGAGTTTAAGCCCAAGTATAGGCTTTGTTGTAAGCCCGAGAAAGGGGCCAACTGTCCATCTTATTTTAGGTGAAATAAAAGGTAATTAACCCTTCTTGAGTCTACGACTTCAGTTATTTGTACTCAACGATAAGTCGCTTAACAGTTCACTAGGTACCTCAACATTTGCTTTAGTCAAAAAGACTAAGGAACGCTACATCCTTTTTTATTATAATATAGTAAGCAATAAGTAAAGACAGATTTACTTGCTTTGCACTATATTGCTTAAAAACAAAAAATTATATTGTTGTTTCCTTTTCTGCATTGTACTGTTTCAAAAGACCAGTCTTCTGTGCTTTTAGAAAAAAAAATATGTATACATACATATATATATATATATCTTGCACGGCATAAATATAAATTATTATTTTGTTTAAATAACTTCTTTAAATAAGAAGCAGGATATTTCGTTTCAAAAGTTCCTGACTGCTTTAGGGAATGTTCTGACGCTTTTGTCTGAATTCTAAGTCCAAAGGTTTGTCTCCGTGCAACATTGATCATCATAATAAAAAGAGAAACTCTAGGTCTACGTGATGAATATTGTAACAAATACTCGTTTGCTTGTTTTGATTGGTTTATAAAGTATTTTATGTTAATTAACCAATTATTATTATTTAAAACCTGTACTATAAGTCCTCTTTTCCATAGTCTTCATCAGAGTGCCTATTAGTTATTTAGGCATTTAAAAGTTTTAGTTTTATTCAAATGTTTTAGTGTTAGAGCTTTTGGCAGCCTCGTCTGCAATTCACGTCCTATCGCCAGCTCTGCAGGAGATTATTCTGGCCTTAGCCATTTCATTAAATATGTACCATTTCATTCGACGTTAAAAACAGGCAATTTAAAAATACAGAAGCCAGCTTAAGTAGGCTAACTTGTAGTCTCTCCCTACGATACCTGAATCTGAATTTCAGCTTAAGGTTATTTTAAATATTTTACGCAGAAATGTTGTCTTCTGTTTAACTTAAAGACTGAATAAAAAGGTTATTTTAGCCTTTTCAGGACTTTGTCATATTAATACAGACTGAATGATAATTCGCTTGTCAGTCCAGTAGAATCTGAAGGACACTGATTGAGAATTCTGCTCAAATAGAACCCTGCAGGCTGTGGCAAAGCGTGTGAGGAGTATCTGCTGAAGGGAAAAGATGTTTTTTGAAGAACTAAGAAAATTTCTAAGAGATTTATGTTAAAGATGGGGAAAACCACGAAAACTCTTATGTAGCCAGACCTTTCGCCGAGATTCCCGGTCGAATGGCATCAGCGCTCCACAATCTTACCATTAAGTCGCTAGTAGGCGTCCGATACAAAAGATGTTTTTTTGTCTTAGGATTCTGCAAAAACAGGATCTGTTACTTGATTCGACAAAGTGTCGATCAGGCTCCAAAAGATGACTGGCAAGCAAGGAAATAATACTGGTCTGGAACAAGAACTTTATCACATCAGCGTGCAGTGAGTGGTATTAGCCCATCATTAAAATTAGAACTTGGGTCGAATTACCAGGTATCAAGCGGTCTAATCATTCGGCTGCTGATGTGCTTTAATAAGCATAATCACGTAACTAATAAAGCTAAGTAAACAAATCAGAAATAGCTAAATGTCATGGGTGAAATAAATAAAAAGTACTGAAGCTTAATTTATTAATAATAAATTTTAATTTACGAAAATGTTTGGCTAGAGGGTTAGTTGATTAATTGATTAGGAGAAAGCAGCCAAGATTACCTGTCTTAAGAAAGATGCCTTTGTATCAGATTTTCTAAAGGAAGTTGATTCGTATATATACTAGACATGAAAATGAAAATAATTGCGAAAAACCCCATGCAAGCCAGACTTGCTAGGCAAAAGTGCTATTTTCAATTTTTTATAACATTTTAATCACACATAACTGTATATTACATCATTGACAGTAAACGAATTATTAGCATTATTAATTTTTTGCAACTTCTATTTTAATTTGAAACTTTCCATTTATAACCGGGAAAAAGAATATTAGACCACTATGCATCCATGTCACAATCTCATACTGATGGATACATAACAATTGTTGCGATTTCACTAAAACTAAATTTATATTCATTATCGCACACAATGTGTATATAACCCCTGACGAAAAAGGGTGTATGATAGGAGTTCGTCTGCTGAGTAATTTTCCCAATGGCTTCAATTAGAGAATAACGCTAGGGAAGAATCAGACAGTATTCTTTCCCTTTTTCATCCCCCTCCCATCTCTACGGCTTTTAAACTAACTTCCGTTTTTTTTCCAACCCATTGCCTTTTATTTGTTTTTATGCTTCAAACTTTTTCCTTCCATATTTACATTCACCTATTTAAGGCAGTAAGAAAAAATATATTTATAAATATATTTGGATTAAATTCCCGCTAGCGAGAGCCTATTGTTAGATATATTTTAATCTCTGACACCTTAATTTCTATTCTTAACGGGTGATCATCGACCACAAATGCACGTTATTCGGGGAATTTAATAGTAGAGATAAAAAAATATCAATTTTTTCCGCTATTATCCCCAAAGTCATAGTATTTGTGTCAATGCCGTGCTTTAACGTTCGCATTTGCCGCAATTTATCGGCTAATTAATGGCGAAAATCTGCGCGAGAGGAGCGATTACTTTTCATTTATGGCATCCATTTCGCGTTAAAGCTGAGGGAAATTGGAGAGAGGCAAATAAAAGACGGTCGCGTTAATTTGCAAGAAGCGAATTCTTTATACGGCAAATCGAAAAATTTATTTGCAAAGCAAGCATTACTGCAGCAAATAAAAATCTGAAATCGTGGTTTGTCACTTGTTGTAAAAGCTTATTATTGAAGACTTGGGAGTTCTTGGTTAATTATTTCCGTACGTAAATAAAGGACGATGAGGGTTAATGCAACATTTCAGTGTTTTAATTGCTGCATTAATGTAATGCCTACTTTGAGCAAGAATGCACAAATATCAAGTTCATCAGTGAAGTTATACTTACTACATTAAGAGCATATGCACTGAGAAATCTAAAAAAATTGTTAGTAATCACAAACATTTAACGTTAACTTCTTCACTGCTTCTTTGCACAGAACTTTGAAAACTCAGAATTAAACTTAAAACTATGCAGATGTTAGAATATCTTGTTTCTCGTTACTGTTAAACAGTGATTCATTCACTTAATGGGATTTTTATACATTCATTTATTTACTAGTCCAAATGGGCAATTTTTCCAGAAGGATTATTAATTTCGTTTTGGCATTTTGCGTCGATTCACTAAAAGCGTTGTTTCACTTTTCAAACTGTTGCCACCAAATGTTATCGCCCTGTATTATATTTAAAGAAATCAAATAATGAAGAATCTGCATAAATGTATGTATGTCTCTAGCATTGTGATAAAACAACGGTACTTAGAGCTATCCCAAATTCGAAATTTGTTTTATTATCGATTTCATATTTTGTAAAACTTTAACGAATTTTTCGATTCACAAAGTCAAGGATTTCAAAGCGAGCAATGGCAACGTTGTAGAGAAAAAAAAATTATGTCCAGCGCGTGAGACTGTGTATCAGAAATTCTAGAGATATGCTCATTTTAAAATTACTTTGCGATATTGCTGTTGAACTGAATTTTATAGTTTAAGGGCGAAGAACATGATATTTTTAAAGGTAAACCCTCAAAACGTTAAACAACATGTCCCTTTGGACGTAATTTAAAATCTGAAACCTTTGAGATTTTTAGTCCAAATGGGCTTTGTCCCTGAAGGGCTATTTTTTTCTTTTTGGCATTTTGTGCTGATTCACTATAAATGTTCGACTCACTTTTCAAATTGCTGCCACCAAACAGTATCGTCCTGTATTATATATAAAGAAATTAAATAATTCAGAATCTGCATAAATTTATATATGTTTCTCGCATTGTCATAAAACAGAGGCACCTAGAGCTATCCAATTTTGAATAATGTACTTTCCACCCGAATATGGGCATCTGGAAGCCCAAATTTGGAATTTGGAATCTATTGCATATTCTGTAAAACTTTAACGAATTTTTGATTAACAAACTCAACGATTTAAAAGGGAGCAATGGCAAACACTCTACGGAGAAAAAAACCTTTTTATCTCCAGCGCGCGGAACTGTGTATCGGAAATTCTAAAGATATGCACGTTTTAAAATTATTTTGCGATATTGCTGTTGAACTGAATTTTATGGTTTAAGTGCAAATTGCATAATATTTAATAAATAAAGGTAACACACAAAACGTTAAAAAACACTCCTTTGAGCGTAATTTAGAATCTGAAACATTCAATTTTTTTTTTCATTTTAGTTTTTTATTGGGATTTAATTTATAATCATTAATTTTTCTGCTAAGTAATTTATTAGAGGAATGCAATGCTGCAAAGCAAAATGCTTTAATCTTTTGTGCTAATTTCACCTAATACAACACAATTTCGATTACTAACACTTCCATAAATTGAAATGAATTTCGAATGCACAATTCGAAATTAACTAAAATATACAATTAAATATTAATTAAAATATAGAATTTGAAATAAATTAAAAACTTTCTTAATAAATTTAATTCATTTTTTTACCCTCTAGTCCCTTCAGTTTTGACTTTTCGAACATCTATTTAATTTAAGCCTTTAAGCGACTAATATAATAAGGTAAGGAAATATTTTGTTGCTTTTGTTATTTCTTATACTCCTGAAGATCTGAGAAGAACCCAGTCCGGTCCATGAATTAATTTACCTCTGCCAAGAGATACCTTTAAACGTGATCGGCCAATTGAGCATCTTACAAGTTTTAGTTCAACTTTTGTCCTTCTCCGTCCCAGTTTTGAATGAGAATACTCAAAGGGGAACGATAAAATAGTCTCCTATCCCCCTTCCTACCTCTAGAGAAACTTTCGATTGACAGTACTTACATATCTGTTTTCTTTAAGCAGTCTATCTGTCTAAGACAATATTTATATTGTGAGGTTTACCTACTTATTTTTAACTAGTAGTTAAGTTTTCGTACTTTCTTATCACTCTGTCTTCACTCACGCTTTTTATGCCAGAATGTAAACGAGATATCGAGCGTTTATTCAGATTAATGTAGAAAGAAGTGCTGTTTAAGCAATACAGTTTTAGAGCGTGGTCTGTACCGTGATTATTAGCGATTTGATTCTGTGGCATTGAATGCTTCTAGGCATTTGTCTCGCAGGTTTCCTACAAACCAGAGCCTTTCCCGCACGTTAAATTATTCTGTAAGACGTTAGACTAATCTACCACATTTGAAATTGTTCAAAGTTACGTATTTCTGCTAACCAGAAGTGATTGGCTTGTGTAAACCCAAGTTGGGTAATTGTTAATTTTGTGTTCGAATAAAAGGGTCTTATACCCCCTTCTTCTGACTTTGTTTTGTTCCACAAGACTAAAAAGTAAATCTTCAATAGTCTTTTTAATGTCCATTGTGTATACTCTCTAAGAGAACTAAACTTTATAATATATATTTGTTTTCTTTAAGTTGTTTAAATACATTTGTTTTCTCTTGATTTCTTTCCTGCTG
>KK117153.1:384154-396175 GCA_000611955.2 Stegodyphus mimosarum
TTATTTAGGAGAACCCGAGCCTTAGGTTATGGCAGTAGAACCTGCTACTGGCATGCCAACAGAGAGGCATGAAATCTGGACTGATACTATTAAGGTTTGAAATATATACATTACAATAATAATTTTATTTTATTTTATTTTCTCAAACGTTAAGGTGAAGGAAGTTTTATTATTTCTTTGAGACTAATAATGTGAAAAAATGTAATTATCTTAGTAGCAACAGCAAAGATTAGTCTGACTACAAGTTGTTCTTTTTAATAATAACGTCGTCCATCTAAAAACAATTCCGTATAATTTCTAGAAGATTTTAGTATCTTAAAATGAAGAAATTATAAGAGAATTTATATTCTTATTTATATATTCATCCGCAAACTTGGAGAGAGATTAGGCTTTTTTTAAGCAGGAGAGATAAAAAAGTGAGCAAGTCGCCGTGACTCGAACCTCGGACCTCTCGAATACGCGCCAAGTGTGCTGACCATTACACCACGAAGGCATGCTAAGAGGGCGGGAGAAATACCTCATATACTGCCCCTTTTAAAGGTAGACTGGGGATTAAAAGACACAACCACCATATCCTGGTGGTGGAGAATCATCATCCACCACCTTTTTTTAGTTCAAGCTCTACTGTAGAGTCATTAGGTATTTTTTGAAAGCAGGAGATGTGAGAAATGAGCAATGCCGTCGTCGGAACTCGAACTAAAATAAAATATATGTTTTCTTCTAATTCTTGTGCTATTAATTATAGTTATATTAATGAAATAAACAGATATTTCAGAGAAATCAAGGAAAAATTACAAGATTTTTCAGGCATATTTACCACGTTAAAAGTCAAAATAAAAATTATTATTGGGACATTATTTACACAATTAAATTTCTTTTAATACTTGCACTAGAAAGCAATATGAAGACAAAGAAAGCAGAATTTCAGTAAAATGGGACAAGTATGTTTTTCTCTAAATTTTTTAGTGTGAGGAAATTGTGCGTAAAAATCAATTTTGAGGAAAATGCATTTTAAGTTAAAATTATTGTATTTGCTTTAAAAACAACGCACCAATATAAATGAACTTCCTCTTGATCGTTACTTCGTTTTGATCATGTATAGCAGTTTTTCAGCTTTTATCCAATCCCCGTTATACCTCAGAAATGTAAGACAATGCTAATTCGTTCTTCATCCAGTTCTTAAAAATCATGTAAATGTAGAAAGTGCCAAGATAAATATCGACAGTTTCAAGATTATTTAGTAATCCTTTAAAAAAGCTGTTGAATTATAGGAATACCAGGGTTGTTGTTAAATAAAATTGTCTTTCACGATGAGATTTTACGGAATAATCTTGACCTTTTATGGATTACATCTTATAAAGACCTATTGTATTTCCCCCTGCACGATCTTATGATGTAAGTAGTAGTACATCTAGATAGCGATCGGAACCTCTGCAGTTCGAATCCATCCGAAGATGTAGCTGATTTTTCATGTTTCATGCTGTAGGAACCTAAGTACCCCTAAAGGCACAGGTAGAAGCTTGGCCAGCTCTTCAATAGTACTACTATAAGTGGCTGAGATATAGCTTTACATAGCTAACTATTAAGCTTCCGCTCCGATTTAGAATTTTGAGAAAAAACACCCCTGAGGTTGGTCCGAGGGTCTCCCACTTTCTTCCCCTAAAGTAACTCCTCGAGAGGATTTCGGCTCACAGTGTATTTTGAATGTTGCTCCAGAGATACTATACGCTTACAAACTTACAAACGTCCATACTTTCTTCCAAACTCGAATTCAGGGCTTAACCACTATCCCGTCTCGAAGACAAGTAGCCCTACAGAGAGGCTGGAACTAAAAAAATTGCTGAATGATAATTAGTCGCCTCTAAGATTTGGTCAACTGATTTAAGAGATACCTTTAAACATGGTCTCGTCCTCTCTTCAGTCGCTCTTTGATTATGGGAAAATATAAGGAGTAATCACACTCCCCCTTGCGCGCTGGCTTACTGATACATCCAGCTAACATTGGAATATCCAAGATTCAAATCTTGATGAGGACACAGCTCATTTTTCATGTTTTCTATTTTAAAAAAATCCACTAGGCTGTACAAACTTTCCTCGAGGAATAAAATAAGGAGAATTAATCGAAAAGAAGGAATAGATTAGCTACGAATTATTCATTACTATTCTCTCTGTTAAATAAAGATGCGTGTGCTATTTGCAAACAATAATTTAACTATGTTCCTATGATGGCCGTAAGTAAGAATGTTCTGGTTTTTCTGCGATTATCACATCGTAAATATGTCTTATGCAATGGTTACTGAAATTATGTAACGTTTAATATAACTGATTGAGTACTGAGGGCAAAATTTCATAAAATTAAAAATATTATATCACATCGCAAAATGTGTAAGAAAGATCTATGATATATTTTGCGCAGCAGGATTTAAAATCTCTATGCAAAACTTCTATCATGATGAAATAATCGTATCAGTGGTTTAAAAAAAGTATGTTTAGATAAAAAAATAAATAAAAGAGGAAAAAAACTCTGAATGCTATCTTTGAAATTCTTATTACCATATTTTTCGAGCACCATTGTGTAAAACGGATTCCTTCATTTAGGAATCTAGACCTTTCGGTGGAAACTCATGTAAATTCAGTGGAATTCTTTAAGGAATAAATTGGTTCCATGACCAAAATTTACATTTGGGGGGGATGCGTTAGAAAAATGATCATTGCTATGATATGCATCCGAGCAGAACATTAAAAGAAGGAAAATTTCCTCAAATATTTACCATTTTCGTAAGCACAAAATGCTTTTAGTAAGCAAAATATCTTTGAATTCGGTATATGCATCTTAGCAAGCAAATTCATCTGAATAAATTGTCTCTAGCAAAACTAAGGAACACTAAGTTTTCTTCAAGCTGCCCATATTCTATAATCATGATCACGTGTCTCAAAAAAACTAATATAGCTCACTTATAGCCGTATGTTTTCAGCTCATTTCATTTCAATAACTAAATAAATAGGAAAATAAAAATTATATCTATTTATTAAAATTGTAAGCTTTTTTTCTTTATAAAATGGAAATGAAATTTTTTTAACAACTCAGAGGAATGCCATTATATTCACTTAGTGGTTTTTCTTATTATTGGTTGGTTATTATTGTTTCTTCTTATTGATTATTTTTTATATTCACTTAGTGGTTCACTTAGTGGCTCAGATAAATATCAGAAATTCTTGCCAACTAAAGAGGCCTATGATCTTTTATTTGTCTTCAACAATGCAAGACTGTACTGCTCATCAGAGTAAAGAAAATAGATAATGTAAAATGCAATTTTATCTGTACTTCTTAACATACCTATACCTAAGGTAAAATAACACGCCGAACAAATGTTAATTTAAGTCAAACAACAGCCGTTGAAACTAGTCCTGTGAAAATTTACAAATATAATGCTAATTTTTGTTGTTTGACTTAACTTAGTACCTATACATCTTAATTTTAAGTAACTACTATTATAATCGATTAGCGTCAAAACTAAAATATGTTTCTAATATCAATGATGAAAAACTTCTATCTCGTGTATACTGTGGTGTGCGTTAAATATAAACTATAACTTTAATGATACAATTTTATAACAGAATTTGAATTATGAGGTTAACTGAAACGGCAATGCATCTGGATAGTCAAAATATTAAATAGATCCATTTGTCTTTTTCTGCGGCCCGTAAGCCGAGTTAGGAATTAACTGTATGAATTAAGGAATAAGCTGTATGAGCGACTGCTTAAGACACACTAGGCTTATTGGGATGGCAACTGTATAAATCATTAGTTGTTTACCCATTGCAAACACCGTATAAAAAGCACCAAATATAGCTTCTTCTCAGGGCGTGAAAATATCTTCAATGAATATATAGCCCGCACTGAACTGGAAATTTTATTTTCTCGTTTATTTTGCTTTTTAAACAAAGAAACTGCTCTTTAAATATTTTCAAATGCTAATTTTTCTGCACCAAAATGTAAAAAACCTCTTCTCTGATCAAATTTAACTACTAAATGATTATTTTTTAATTATTCGATTGTCTTTTTAATAAACAATATCTTTGACCTGTTTCTTTTGCTAAGCAACCATGCTAAAAATGCCTCATAGAAACCAATAAAACTTTATACTGGTACTCATAGAATTCTCTTGGTCTCTACTGACTTTTACCGGTTTCTATTGATCTCTGCGGTTTTTTCTTACTGGTATCACCTTGACACCCATACAACCAACATAAATGTCAGAACTTTCTACTAGTTTGTGTTGGTTTATATTGATTTTCACTGACTTTCTTACTGGTATCAACATAACAGAAATAGATGCCAAGTAAATATGTTTGTTTTATATGGGTTTGTTCTAATTTTCTAACTAAAAGTCCATAGACTTCTTCTGAACAATGAAATTAATACTGGTGTCAGCAAACGAAAATTCATTGGTATTTTTGTTGTCTATTGATTATTTTAAATTATTTATTTATTTGCTTTTATTTCATTTATTTGGATACTATTGAAAATAAAGCTATTTCTGTTTTGTAACCACCAGAAAGTTTTAAAATTAAAAAACATGCAATGAACCCTCTCATCTCCACCTCTTCTCTAAGAGGATCAGTATGTCTAAGAATGAAAATATGATCTCCTTTAAGACCATCAAAGTAACCTGGAAACGCAGGTGGTCGTCTTAGAGAGGGTTTTTACTATATATGCTCATTTATGGGATTTCCTCAAAACTTTTGTCGGAAACAATAACAGTAATCATATACACCACACACAGCGAGGTCCCTCTAAGGAGACTAGCCACACATAAAAATGCATCTTTGCAAGTGGTCGCCTTAGAGAGGTGATTCTCAATACCAATATATACTTATGTTCTCATAAATATGCTTATCCTTTCTAGGTGGTCGTCTGAAGGAGGTTGCCTTTACGAAATAAATCTCTCTAAGGCGACCAGTCACACTTCCGGAATTTTCTTTGCGGGTGGTTGTCTTACAGAGTCAATGTTTCAATACCAAACTATACTTATGTTTTCAGAAATACTGGTCTCGTTCAGAGAAGGTCATCTTAGGGACGTGATTTCGTCACGAGTTGGTTCTCTGAATACACACACATACACACTTATATCATGCATATATCAACATTTCTGATATTACAAATAAACATCGGTATCAACCATCCTCTGTTTAACGCGACCGCGTTAAAGCTATTTTTCTCCGTCTTAACGCTGACGTGAAGAAGAAAAATTCCTCTCTCTTCCCCTCTCTCAGAAGAAGCAATATGCCGCCGTTCTTGTTAATGTTGTTCTCTGATGTTTGTGTTATCGTTTTGGTTTATAGAAGGCTGTAGTAATGCAATAAATCATTTACTATATTACAAATTTTACTGTTTTACTGTTTAGATGTTTATAAGGAAAAAGAAAATACGAACATTGACTGTGAAATGAAATAATATAAAAGGAAATAACAGTAAAGCCATGCACGCGTAATCGTGTTTAATGCATTCAGCGAACGTTTCTGACAGTTAAATAGTTCTGAAATTGATTTTCCATTTTTAGTTTTATCCTAAAAAGCAATGTGGTTAAAAACTGAAAAGTGATAATTTCGGACTTGATAATTTGGCTCAGTGTGTTTACATCAGATGCGCATTGCATTCTACTAAAACTGTATTTTTGAAAATTTGTTTATTGATTATAATTTAGAAATACTTTTTAAAGCTTTTTCATGTAGATCTATAGGATTTCACCTTTAATCTCTTAATCTTTTTGCTAAACATACGCTGTGAAACCCTATGTGGAGGACAGTGAGCAAATCTAGGCTATGTCCTTTAGTGTTGAAGAACTACAAAGTCAGAAGGAGGGTTTAAAGAACCCTTTATTTCAAATAATTACAACTCTCCAACTTGAGAGTAAGCCACTACTTGGGCTGAACTAAAATAATATGAAATAAAGTGTGTTAACAATTCAAATACCTAAGCTTAACCTTAAGTAGGACGGCGAAGGAAGCCTAACTCTCAGTGAAATGCAATAATGCGAATTTCACGAGTAAGAACTAGTAAATGAAATTGCCTATGAAGGCGAACTTTCACTAGACAGAGGAAATCTTTGCGAGCACAGCCTTACGGCGATAAATCCAAGACTCTGTCTCTTTTCCTCGTTAACTCCTGCCTTTTAAACTGTTATCAGATATATGCGATTTGCATAAATATCTCGCTCGCGCTAAATTCGGGCAACAACTGAAACTCGAGATATCGATAGGAAAGTTCAAACTAAAAATAATTAGGTTAATTAAAATAATGAATGCTACAGATCTTTATCATTTGAATGTTATGTACTAATAAATTTGAGCAAACCTTACTTAAAAAAGATCTTGCATGATTCAATTTTCAATTTTTCGACTAATGTGATGTGGTTGAGCAGAAGGAATATTTTTTTAAGTCTTAAAAAATGTACTCATTATATTTTGCGAACAAAAAAGGTAAGTTATTTTTTAGTGAAGTGAACATTGGAATATTTAATGTGTGTATTACTTACTGAATGAGGTAGGCAAGACATGCAAGCCAAGGAATCTTTTTTGCGTTACTAAAATTGTGTGCAAATTTAGATGATCATAGTAGCTTACATTTTTTTTTCTTTTTGGTCTATATTTCTGTACAAGTGTGAGACTAGAACCACATTGTTACATTAAGTATTTTGTGCTGTTTTGTTAAAACACATATTATCAAACATTGTTATGCATATTTTAATTCTCACCATTATTAATTTCATGAAGAAAATTTCAATTTTTTTTTCATAAATTGCTTTTGAAATAGAGTTGTGAATAATTAATAGAGTTTATGTAATATTAAATGCGCTAGTCTTGGGAATATGAAATAGGAATTATTTATTGGCAAAAAATGCATTAAGTGAAACCTCATATAGTGGTATTTTCTTAGATAACACCTCTGACAGTGACACATTTGTCAGTAACATAATTAAATAACGGTACTTAAAATCACTGATAGTTTTGTAAGGCTACAAGAAACAGGCATTATCTGGAATTTAGGAGTTAATTGTTTTAGGAATGTTTCACTGTATAATCAGTTGATTTAGGATAGTAATTTTTACATGGATGTAAATTTTGCATAAGTAATTGAAAGCTTTTACAAGACAGTTAAAGCCAAAGCTTTTCAAATCATCAGTCTTATACGGCATTGTTTTAGCATTACTTTCAAATGTTAGAGTAATATTTAAGCATTATTTTCTTCCATTAGTTATACTGTGGAAATGCTTGTTACAATTTTCTGCATTAAATTTTTCTGGTTGTGTAGATATTAACGTAAAAACTGTTTGTAAACAAATGTAACTATATGTGTTATATCTGGATAATTGCGATGACAGTAATTTTAACTGTGTATATAATGTGTAGAAGATTTATTTATATTGCTAAATACTGCACTAGATGAATTTCATTTGGCAATCTAAATACAGGAAATGCTCAGCACGAAGTAGTTTTATAGTACATAATCTATAAAAGTATACTGTTTGAAGTTTTTATAGTATATAATCTACGGTCCATAGTAATAGATATCTTTAAAGTACTTTAAATTTCACTTTTTAATTTTATTATTTAGAAATTTTACAGTTCAAAATAATATTTCTATACAGCTTTTTAAGTATTTTTTCTGGGCTCTAGTGTAGAATTGGGTGCCCTTTCGATTGGCAAAACATTTTGTTCAATTTTGACGATGAAACCCCATTTCTGGTTACCACGAGAGTTTTAACTTGGTTTTAGCTTCTTGATTTTTTTAAGTGAAAATAAATCGATGTGTACATGGGCAGAATCAAGGCTATGTGCGATGGCTAAGTTTGTACAATTCTCTGATGTTTTTTAAGTGAAAATAGGTCGATGTGTACATGGACACGGAGTTTGTGAAATTCTTTGACTTCTTATTTTGGTTTTGTATAGCGGCCATCTTGAAATTGTGCCTTCCTAGCGCCGATCTTGGCGTCAAAAAGGAATCTCCAAAAAAAGCAAGGGACACCCAGTTGTAAACTTTTACCTTTTTCTGCAATAGAAATGCAAATATCTTATACCTAAATCACCGACTTAAATTTCCAATCGAGCATGTGTGGGATGTGATTAGACGCCGTTTTCAGACTCTGCCCCTGCCTCGTTCAGAAGACGAACTGTGGCAAATGGTTGAAGTGGAATAGAGAGCCGTCCCTGAGGACATCATCCGCACTCTTATTGACTCTATGCCTAGACGTGTTTCTTCGTGCATCGCTGTCCGCGGTGGTCCTACAATTGTACTGTATCTTACATTTTATCACAGTTACTGAAATTATAGGTTGTATCGATTCCTGTGTTATTGCATCATGAGTTATGCTTCGTACTGTGTTGACTTTTAATTATATATTAATTTTGGTGAAACGTATCGTATTGTTTTGTCTGGAAGCACAGGTTCAGTACTAATTTTGTATGGCATATAATCTGTATAGCTTAATTTCTATTTATAATGCAACATATAGCGTTATATTACAAAATATTGTATACTAAGAATTTTTTTTTAAATTGTCTAGTAATATGATATTGAACAATAAGTTTAGAATTGCACATCGTTATGTATTTTAGTTTTGTACTTAATATTTTAGTTTTGTCTTGTTTAGTATTTAGTATTTTAATACTACACTGTAATATTCCATCAAAGTATTGATAATTGTATTGAATCCTCAATTTTATTAGAGACACTTTAACTTGAATGGTATTAATCTCTTTAAATATTTTAAATCATAAGCTGAATGTAATGAGTCACAGATCGTATGGAATTCATTAGCTGTATTAAATCATAGGATGTGCTGATAACTGTGCTATTTTAAATTATAAGCTGCACTTTGTCCTGTACAAATTACTATTAATTCTAAAGTATTGAATAATGATGATTATGCTATTTCGAATTACAAGTTGTTTTTGTACAAGGTTTTAAATAATGAATATATGATCCTTATGCCAATTCGAATTATAAGTTGTTTTTGTACAAGGTTTTGAATAATGAATATATGAGTTTTTATTTAATATATATTGAGTGATAAGTTGTTTGGAACTTATCAATTACTTTACATCATAATTCGTTTTGACATTTTAACTATTTTGTACCACAAGTTGTATTTTACCAATTTCATATCGCTTCTAAATTATTGACTAAATTCAGTCTTATATTATCTCTTTCTTCAAATGTAACAATCATAAACTATATTAATAAGGGGCTTTTTGTCATATATTACACTCTCTCGTAGTTGCATTTGTATCTCAACTTTTGTATTGTACAGGCATACACTGTTTTAAATATTTATCATCTTGCTAAATGATGAATGTTAACCTTTTATGTCTTTTAATCAGCTTAAGTCTTCTTTTATGAATTATGTGTAGTCAGTAATGTACATGGTATAGGTTGTTAAATGTTTTCGTATTTTAGCTTATCTTTAATTCTCTTTAATACTGTGTCTTTAATACGTATATAGTGTTATTTTTACAATATTGTATACCACATCTTTGTAATACCTCGCCCTTGTTTGGCATTGTAACTTTGTTTGTTTATATTCAATAAATGGCTTCTCGGCTCTAGATAGTGGTGGACGTGCTGCATTTACCAATTAACCATTATGGTAGAGGGGTGGTGCACACGTCCCCCGTCAACTATCAACTATCCTACTGAGACGCCGCCGTTCTCGCTCTGTATTCTGACTATCATTTTGAAATAAAGATCACTTATTGCTGCTTGGTGTGTCTGTCTTTTATCCAAATTTCATCACTTTCTGACCACTCCTTCTTGGTGTTGCATTTTCAATGTCGAGCAGCGTACATATATAATCAAAGTCATGATTCGCAACCATCAAATGATATATATGTATATATATATATATATTATATACATGCACACATATATCATTCGATGGTTGTGAATCATGACTTTCATTATTATCTTTCTATTATTTTCCAAATTAGATAAAGGAAGTTTAAAATTTTGTAAAGAGAATTTATATAAATATTTTGTAATATGTTTATAGGTACTGACATGCATAGAGAAGGACAGGGGCTTGTAGGCTTCTAGATATTTATAAAATTTTATCAAGTTTCTTCGCATTGAATTTTATTTAAAATTACTCTGTGTGCTTCCCCCTATATAGGTCTGTATATTTCATTACTGCTAATTGCGTACTTCTGCTGGTTTATGCTTATAATTATTAGTTTTTATGGAAATTTGATCTACTGTTCTATTTTTGTGTATTGGTTTTATAGGGATGCTATGTATGGATACTCCACTGTGGTAATTCTATTGGTTTTGTTTATAGGTTTTTGTCTACAGTTTTGGGCAGTGATTTTGGCAATGGGTACCCGTATTAATCTGTAGATTTTTGTGTACTGGCTTTTACAGAGATTTGGCCTATGGGTATTCGCATAGATCTGAGTTTTTGTCTACTGGTTTTTAAGAGAAATAGACCTACGGAATACCCATTTTTTTAATGGAGATTTGGTCTATGATACGCATAAAAGCCTGGTTTTTGGCTATGGAGTTTTACAGAAATTTTGTTTATAGTACCCATATATTCTACAGGTTTCTGTTTATGGGGTTTTTATGAGGAATTGGCCTACTAGTACCCGTACAGTTGTATGGGTTTTTACGGGGATTTGGCCTACGGGTTTCCTTCTATGGTTTTTTACAGGGATTCGGCCTACGGCCGTACCGGTTTTTACGGGATTTGGCCTGCGGGTATCCGTACAGCTGTACGGGTTTCTTTCTGCGGGTGTTTACGAGAATTTGGCCTATGGGTACCTGTACAGTTGTACGGGTTTCAGTCTGTGGGTTTTACGGGTTTCTACGGATACCCGTAGGGCAATTCCCCGTGAAAAAATTTTATGGGTTTCTACGGGGCATTTTTAGCAGGAAAAACAAATTCGAGAAACCCTGAAGACATTTTATTAAGTATTAAATGCTTTAAACATTCTTCTAATACTTAGGCATCGTCTATCAGTTGATTCGCAAGAAGAGTAGAATTCGTGTTGATTACGCATAAAATACATAGCGAAGAAATGCAGTTATACTTTATCTATCGATGATATTCCGATTCGATAGTAGCAAATAAGCTAAGTTCAACATTAAATTTTAAAACTTATCAGGATTGAGCGTTCTGTGCATATGTTTTGCAAACATTGTGAAGTAACTCCTTAACCTAAAGTCCTGCTCTGGAACAGGGAGTTGAAAATTAGCTTTGTATTGATGTAGATACTGTGCTGGAGAATAACTGCACTTGAAAGGGATTTAAAATCCTCTTTTATTAAATCACTATTATTTACACACTTCCCAACTCGGGAGAGATACAGAAAGTAAAAGACCACACTTGGGCCTAACTTAACAAATCAAATAAATTTATACTAAACCCTAAATAGAAATTTAATTAAACTTTGCTCACAGAGCAAATCGCGGAGTTGCCCTCTAACTAATGATGCGTAGCAAGAAATACTAATACTAGCGCACTTCAATTTATTTCAATATACAATCACGTAGTAAGCACTATGGCTTATAGTTTTAGCTGCTAGCTGGTCAGGCGAACGTCGAACAGAATTACCGTGATCTGAGACTAAAGCTCTCACACACTGAGAGGTTTCTACCTCTGGTTTAAATAGTACTTGGCTGTACTTCAAATTAGCATAAGCTGAAAACGCGCGCTTCTTCTGACAGGAAGTTGAAACAGAGAAGAGATAGAAAGATTTAAATTAAAATAAAACTTTGGTTAGTTTAACTAAAACCTTACAAACTGATTATCGGGAAGCGTGAATAGACCGTATAAGTACTCCGTTTACTATTTACTGTAAATCAGGGATTTAGACGATTTAAATGAATTCTGTTCAGATTGTGCGATGCTCCAGCGGCGTTCCAATGTCTTATGACATCTTATGAAGCCTGTCTTACGCATTTTGATGGCAATATTATAGTGAGATACACGTTTGAGAAACATCTGAGAAAAAAATAGGGAA
>KK117153.1:401130-461307 GCA_000611955.2 Stegodyphus mimosarum
TCCGTGTTATTTAAATTAATAAAAACATTAAAATAGCGTTAATAAATTATAAGCAAGTTTAATTTTCACTGTCGTTGAAAGAAGAACAAGAATCTGGATAACTAGAGCTCTGGGTGATGGTTGTCTTACTTTAATTATGTTTCTTATCTGTCCCAACGAAAGACTTATATTGAATGTTATGACAGGTTACTTATTTTTTTGTCTAGAAACCAGCTGAGACCTTAAGCCTAGTGATCTTATCCTAAGCGACGCTTCTGCAAAATATCACCTCATCCATCGCCAATTTAGAGAAACCAGGCGATGATGAATAGAGTTCTATCATCTGCCACAACAAGGGAATTCGTTCCCATCCCACGCGACAAAGCGAAGGTCGTCCTGTCACCGTCCGGACGTCTGTATTGATCGGCAATTTGCAAAATTAATTCCCTTTTCCCATTGGTGATACAGCCGATGAAGTCAAACTGTGTTGTAGATGCCTGCCTCCACGAACGGCTGGTAAGTGCTCGCGGGACGATTAGTGATTACCGACGATATTTTCCCTCATTTTTTCTTCTTCCAACAAAATGATGAAAAGCCCCTTTTATCACTTATCATTTTCTAGTGGCAGGAGGATGGTTCAATGTTAAATGGAATTTGCCTCATAGACTCTTTCCAATCAACAAGAAGGTTTTGCTAACGGTGCTCAGGACAAGTCGAAGCAAGTTGGGACTTGAGCTTTCATTTAGGGCTTTTAATTTATAAAAGTTGTAGGATCAAACCTTATGACTTCCATATAATTAATTTTGTCAGATTTCTTCATCACATGGCAGTCCAGTGTTACATACAAGCACTCTTATCTTTTTTAAGGTATCAGAGAAATGCATTAATGTATCAAATAATATTGATTTATGGATCTTTAAGTGTGATTATGTTAGAATAATTTAAAAATTAAAACTTTACTGAATTTCATATTTTAAACTCAAGAAGTGGGGGCTTTATCCCTTGACCACCTACAAGTTTTTCATTTTCCGAATTATGATTACTTTTCTTTATTTTTATATGAAGGTATTTTAGAAATGTAAATAATTGCTGTACAGATATTTGTAAATAATAATAAAACTTACGCATTTAATTTTCGATTCAAACATTAGATATTTTAGTAACGATTTTGTTGGCATTGAGAAGTATCAAAACATTACAAAGAAGCACTCTCTTCATTTGTGCAATTTTTATCCCCCACAAGAAATTCGATTTACTGTAGGCAGTTTCTTTAAAATGGGCACTTCAAGGCCGTTGCCAACTCTCCCTATTTGCGATCGTAAGGCGTGTCGTCATCATTGCAAAGTGCTTATTTTCTCTCACCCCCGCATCTGAGAGTATAGTTTTAGACAGCCCTCATTTGTGTGCGTTTCATGAAGCAAAATGTGTTAGACAGACATGGGAGTGGAAAAAAAATTAGGCAACTCGAATCATCTGCTGCAGTTGTCGTTCCCATGTTTAGGAGGTAATCCGAGCGACTGAAAAAATCCTGAAGTTTCTATTTTAAAGTAACAAAATATAGTATACTACCCGCCAAAAATCACCTAACAGTGATATTAGCAAAACTATTTTCTTATTAAAGTACAGTGTGTGTCAGACATGTATCTGAACTGAAAAAATTAAGAATGACAACAATTTTCAAAATCAGAAATAAGGATGCAGAAAAAGAAACCTTCACTTTAAAATCATGCAAATTATTTAATTTTACATTTTAACCTAAAATACTTCATTATGCTCAACTTTTTTAGAGATCATGTATTTCTAAATAGTTCTATTCATAGTGTCATATCCATTGAAAGTTTTCAAATTTTCTTTGAACTGATTTTTGGTAAAAGTGCCAAAGATTTGTCCATGAGAAAACACTTAGCTGTCTAAGAAAAATGCTCATTCAAAAATTCATTTTTAAAAAAAATGCTTTTGGGACTTATTAAATGGAAAATGCCAGAGTAGTGGGAAGCTGTCTCCTGACAGCAGAAGAGAAGTCCGTGCTGGCGATACAATATCTATTCAAAGCAAAAATAATAGAATATTTGTTTGAAGCCTTTCATTATATGATAATTTCTAAGAAACAAAATTGTAGATAAACATTTAAATAGAGCATGGTTCTGTTTCATTTAATTTATCTCTGCTTAGAATGGAAAGTAAGCTATCTAATTAAGTACAATATTTTTCTATGGTATAGAAACAAAAATTAGGAAACATTAGTGACAACTTATTATCTGTTTGATTTTAAGCATACCAGTAACCAGTATCGTGTATGTGGACTTCAAATCTATGATTTAAGCATGTACATTATAATTAGCAGTAGTTATGCGGTCTATATATATATACTTTAATTACATGTGTGATTTATTTAGCATTTGAGCAGTGTAATTATTCTATGATAAATTAACTCCAGCATTTTCTGCGATTTCATTTACTACACGATTAAATGACCCACTAAATTTAAGAACAAAAGTTTAGAAAAAACGAAGGACCTTATTGTCAAATAAATATGGCATACCATTTTCATGAATGCGAGAAAGAATTATGCAATTTGATTCTCAAGAGAAACATTTTTTTTTCTATTTAAACCACCACAATATCAAACCACCAAAATATCGATAAATTACTAAATGTGGCTAACTTGTATTTGTTTTGATGTCGCATCAGTATGGCAACCCTTCATCAGAGATCTTTTTTACCACTAATTCAAAGTTTTTCATGCTTTACTTTCATATAATAGTCTGATTACAGCAAATTAAACATCATCTAGTTCTTCTGCCATTGGATCAATCAAAAGCTGAACAATTTTTGAATAAATTCATAGGCGATTCATAAATCTATTTATAAAGTGAAAATTCTATGTAGTTTTGTTTCTTAACCCCCATTCCCCAAGAAAGAAGATTACAATGCAGTCTTTCATATATATGAACTCTATTACGTTTCACATTTTTTTTAGTTATTTAGGCAATTAAATTGTAAAAAGTCTCCGTGAAATAGTATAAGGGTGAAAGACTCGTTTTTCAGAATGTAAAAGCTTGGTTTACAAAAATGGCGGATAATGTGTGAGATGAAAATCATTACCATTGGGAAGTTTCAGATTTATTCGAGCTTTACATCGTCCAATTTACTTGAAGCTGGGAATATAGAAAAAGCTGGGAATATCAAATTGCAAAGGTCCCTCAGAAAGTAACGTACAGTCCATTATAGTAGGATATGGCAAACACTAGAGAATTGAAATTTTGTAAATAGAAGCACCGGTCCTTCAAAAATGTCTCTAAATTTATTATTCGTTTACTTTACTTCATTGCAGCCGTCTTTGTTTCTATGACACAAAAATGCTCATCCATGACAACTGCACGTTCATCCTATCGACTGCTTTTTTCTCTCAGAACCGAAATGAAACAGTCAAGTTGATGAAACATCAGGTCCCCACTTGATTAATTCAATGAAAGCACTTCCCCAAAGAAATTTTGCAGATCAACATACACGTTCTTCCTGATTTGCGTCATCTCCCTTGTCAAGAGTCATACACTGCTCGACATTGAAAATGCAACACCAACAAGGAGGGGTCAGAAATTTATGCAAATTTTAGAGTAGACGCACGTCACTGAGTTATGCGAATGATGTGAAATGCGCAGCTCTCCGACGCACGTGAAGTAAGATATAAGGGAAGGAACATTCAGAATGGGCAATATTCGTGTCGTTATTTCTGCAAGACGAATTATCGAAGAAAGTTGGTTTTTGTCCCGGAGGATACGTGTAATAGGAAAGAATGCCAGGCCACCGTCAACGAAGGTACTTCCAGCAGATAGACGAGTTTACGAGGGGTATGGTGATCGGACTGAGAAGAGCGGGTTGGTCCTTAACGTCAAATCGCAGCTCATACCCACATACATGCGATCACGGTGCATCGGCTATGGCGAACATGTTGGAACAAGGGAATGTGGGAAGAAGGAGGGGTGCAGATGCAGCCAAAGTGACGTCAGCACGCGTGGATCGACGCATCCGTCGACAAGCTGTGGCGGTCCCGCAAGTCACTTGTACCGCGATTCTGCAGCATGTACAAGATACCCTGGATGTTCCCGTGTCGACGAGAATCATTTCCCGTCGATTGGTTGAACGTGGCCTGCACTCACGGCGTCCATTAAGAAGACTGCCATTCACTCCACAGAATAGACGCCAACGTTTAGAATGGTGCCGGACTGGAGCGATGTGGATGGCAAAATGGCGAAACGTCATGTTCTCAGATGAGTCACGCTTCTGGTTACCCAGTGACAGTCGCCGTATACGTGTGTGGCATCGACGTGGAGACAGATCTAATCCGGCAGTAACTGCGGAACGTCCCATCGCGAGACAACGTGCCATAATGGTTTGGGGCACTATTGCCTGTGATTTCAGGTCACCTCTAGTTCGTATTCAGGGCACTAGGATGGCCCAACGATACTTGGATAATGTACTGCGGCCAGTGGCAATCCCCTACCTTTAGGGGCTGCCTAATGCTGAAAGCAGGAGAAAGCTTTCAGCATTAGGCAGCCCCTGAAGGTAGGGGTTCCCTGAAGGTAGGGAAGCCTACCCTGAAGGTAGGGAAGCGTTCTCCGGCTGAAAGCAGGAGAACGCTCGACCTCACAGTGCTCTCAGCAAAGTATACAGATGCTTCCCTGGCCACCGTACTCTCCTGACCTGTCACCAATCGAACATGTATGGGATGTGATTGGACGCCGTTTGCAGACTCTGCCTCGTTCAGAAGACGAACTGGGGCAAATTGTTGAAATGGAATGGAGAGCCGTCCCTGAGGACACCATCCGCATTCTTATTGACTCTATGCCTAGACGTGTTTCTTCGTGCATCGCTGTCCACGGTGATCCTACATCCTACTGAGCCGACGCCGTTCTCGCTCTGTATTCTGACTATCATTTTGAAATAAAGATCACTTATGTTTTCTGTCTCTGTCTTTTTTCCAAATTTCATCACTTTCTGACCACTCCTTCTTGGTGTTGCATTTTCAATGTCGAGCAGTGTATAACCCAGTGGCGCAAATTTTTCTGCCTGCCAATCATTGGATTAAGGGTTAGTACATATCTTTTTCACATACCTGTGCACTCCATGAGCTGTCTTCTGGATGCATCTGTCATTCTGGATGAGCTCCTCAATGACTGATGTAGCATTTTGACGGTCTCCGTAACTGTGACTGGTGCTGAATGGTGCAATCACTCCTCTGAAACTACTAAAACCAAACACGCGCAATATTTTCTAGTCATTATGTTGTCCTATAGATTGGCAGCAACTTGCTGTGAATGAATATTGCTAAGTTATCCTCGCTTTTGTATAGAAATTCGATAACTGCTTACTGACGTATTAGTGTATCACGTTGATCATCCATTGTAGTTTACTTACAACAATACAAAATAAAAATTAGGCGTAGGTTAGATGGTAAAGGACAAATGCTTCTACCTCCTGAGTTTAATTTATTTAATGCTAATCTTATCCATTATAATAGTTGTGCACTATATTTGGAACTTTACATTTACAAACTGTAGCCTTTGGATCAGAAAACAAATTCAAGTAAGTTTTGATGCATTATTTAATTTCACCTTCTATATTTGAAATTTTTATTGTTTTTTCATTTTCCCGAAATTTCTGATAAGACGCCATTTTGCAAATTATTTTTTCTCTTAATTTGCTAATGTCGCCGAGGGCTATCCTATTCCGGAAAGAACCTGTTTAGTTGTTTATAGCTGTTCTGTTTATAGTACGGCTGTTCCTTTCTTCAAAGAGAAATTAATTCACTCATTAATCATAATACAGATAAAGAAATATAAATAAAAATATAACTTATTTTCGATCAAAGTATAAACAGAAAGAATAAATATGTGTCTATACTCGTCAATCGAAGGCTACAGTTCAAGCGCATTAGGGCCATATTTCTGTATCGGTAGCAACTAGCAACCAGTTGTAGTTCAATACTAGTAAACAAAAAAAGCCGAAGGATTTAAAATCAGCATCATATCGAAATTATACTCTCGGCCATTATGCATCATGTGTTAGAAATGGCGGCCAGCTATCTTCGAATTCAATAATAAATTTAAATCTAATGAGCTTAGCAGTACCTCTTTCCATATTAAATGATTCAGCAATAAATACTCTATAATATTTAAAGTATTTATTAATACTATCACAAAGTAATAAATGTAATCAAGGAAATCTACTGTTAGGATGTTAGAATAAATAGAGTTAAGTCTTCTCCGTATGCTCTGTGCAATGAAGCCATGAAACGTCACGGTATGACATTACGACTAATCATTGCCAATGCCGCAAGCAGACTTCTTGTTGGTTTTTGCTTACATTCTAATCGATTTTGTCTACGTGTTAGTTTCCATCATTGAATGTTTGTATGTCTCCAGTTCTAATTTTAATACTTAACTTAAAAGATTTGCTACTTAATACACAGATAAATTACAAGGATTTCAAATAAGTATTGCAAATAATATCTAGGTGCATGAAAATATGTAAATGGTACTATACGACATGGTAAAACATAGAACATCAAGGAAAGTTTCAACAATAGTTTACGAAATTATGCCAAAGACACTGGCCTCCGACGTTGATATTTGCTATCAAAGTCAGTGCAATTTTATTTAACGATGTTTCTTAGACTCATCCGTAAGCTGTGTGACGGATGTCGTGATGTCACGTTGTTGATATTTCCTTGGTTTCATTTTTGTGACGTCATGCTTAATCCATCTATTCTAACTTCCTTGATCTACTTTGACACTCTGATCTCCAACACACTAATCTGTAGAGTAGCTTTTTATTGTTGCATCTTATCGCAAATCTAAATTTGCGTTGCCACTGGGCGAAGGAAAATTGTTTATTCAAATCGGAACAATGCTTAGAAAGGAAAAGATTTTCGCAGTGCTGTGAGGAAAGGATGTTTTCCTGTGAAGGGATAAAGTTTCCGTGTAGCGAGCGAGATGTTTTCTTGTATTCATATCATGTTTGTTCGAAGAACATTTACTTGCCTAATACTACGTTAAGCCTGTAGCTAAATTTTACATGAAAATAATAGAATTCCATAATAATCTTAGGCTTCATGAAACATAGCCAAAGGTGAATTTTGTAGTAGATATCCTATCGCATTTTTGACGTACTGTCCCGTGATCCAAAACGATTTTGGGGGACCTCACAGAGAAGGTACTTGCTTTCAGCTCTTTCTTATGCTTACTGGTTAATGTATCTGTATAAATTAACTGAATTTTGCCTTTTGGAATAAAAGTTACGTCACGTGCAGAAAAGTCACAGTTTTATTGCGTAAAAAAAGAGAATAAATATGTTGGACAATGCTATTTTGGTTTGTCAGTAATATAAATCCTGTTTTAACCATTCAAAAATGGAATATTTCTTAAGCTAAAAAAGATTTGTTCTCCCTTTTTTTACTAATTTTTACTCTTAATCTTCATTGTTTAACAGTGAGGTCATAAAAACTGCTTAAATTATTGCATAGATTGGGCTTTTAAAACAATTTAAATGCTTATACGAATTATATGAATCAAAATACTTAAAATATCGCACAAACTGTGAAAAAATGCAGTTTATTACCGATGCTCTTGAGTTAGTCATAAATTCCTTAAATTTAGATGACACAAATTCTGTAGCCTTGTGAAATTAAACATTTGCATTTAATCTTAACTGGTTTTCCCTTAATAGAAAAAAACCAAATTAATAACCTGAGAATTAACACCTCCTCTCACGTTATTTAAATACAGAATTAAAATAATCCTCCCGCAAATTACATTTTTTCCTGGGCTCATTTTAATCTCTTACTGGTACATCAAAATCAGCTAATCGTAACAATTGAGATGAATCTGCCTTGTGTACGCTTAACAAACGTCTTATTCAAACAGCCGCAAAGCAGGAAACTGTTAGGCACCAGTGGTGTCTCGGTTCGGTTGGCAGTACTACTGTTTTAGTAGTGTCATCGCTTAGCTTATAAGGTATTTCTCCCGCTTTCTTCGCATGCCTTCGTGGTGTACTGATCAGCACACTCGAAGAGTAACCGAGAGGTCTGTGGTTCAATTCCCGGCGAAGGAGTTGCTCATTTTTCATGTCTCCTGCTTCGAAATAACCTAATGTCTCTACAAGTGGCGCCCGAACTAAAAGGTGGTGGATGATGATTGTCCGCCACCGGGATTTAACGAATGGGTCCCCAAATCCCAGTCGCTATTTAAAAGGAGGAGTATATAAGGTATTTCTCCCGCCTTCTTCGCATGCCTTCATGGTGTAATGGTCAGTACACTTGACGCGTAACCGAGAGGTCCATGGTTCGATTCCCGGCGAAGGCGTTGGTCATTTTTCATGTCTCCCGCTTTGAAATAACCTAATATCTCTACAAACTCAAATAATTTATCGTATCCAATCATACTCTTCTTTGCAATATTTATTTTTGAGTAATTTGTTTATAATCATTGTATAAGGAAATATAAGCGTGCCAGTAAAAAAAGATAATGCGGTAAAAAAATATAATCTGTCTGTAACCTCCAGCTAATTTGACATGGAATGGGCAGAACAGCAACGAACGTTAAGTAAACTATCACATCCGGTTGATCGTTTGTAAATGAAATCTAATTTTCTTATAAACTTTACGGCTCAAAGTTAATTATAAACAATATTAAATTTTATTATCAGTTCTCCCATACAAATACATAATAACTATATGTGCTCATAAGCACATCGGTTCTCATGCTTTGATTAGAAAGTTTCGGATCGGTCGTAGTATATCCTCTGATCATATCATATTATCACAAATCAAACAAATGAATGGCATAACAGTCGCAAAACTTTTAAAGACAGCAAATCTTCAGAATTCCCGATAAAGTGCTGGAAGTTGTCATGCATTTCTTTTTCGGTCTTTTCTCAGTTTATGATATCAGTGTTCACTTTTCTTAGTAAGATGAACAAAAATATTTTGGGAACAGTTTAGCTTTATTTATCAAACATCGCTTTTTCTCACCAAATAAAATTCGACAAAGAAATCACAAATGCTTTAGAAGCAACATATCTTAGAATGCCTTATACTCAATAGGATGTTAATTGTTGCATACATTTATTTCTATATATGCTATATCACTGCTTTAAAAATAATGCATAGCGATAACGTTTAGCGTTAACATTCTTTTATCTGAATACCAATTTGACGCAAAAGTGAAACGGACACAAAACTGGCAATTGAGGATAATAAATTTAATTGTTTCATAATCAGAGCTTCTCTAAATAATGAGCTCATTCGCGTTGCGTTTAGCATAATTTCAAGAATGTATGCAATGCTTATAAATGCGCTGTTTTAAATTACATGCCTATTTTAAATACCGAAATCGAGAAGTTTTGGATTACCTCATGATATATATATTTTTTTTAAAAGTTTCTTCTGAGCTTCAGGTATCACTTCGGGTTCATAAATTTTAGTTAAAATCTAATATGTTTTTCTTATTGATAAAAACGTCTGAAATATTGAAACTGAAATGTTTTTGACTATATTTTAACAGAGGTTTCGTTAAAAACTGTTATAGGCTTCAAGTAAAACATCACTTCCGGTTGTTCATTTAAGACTTGTAGAGTATCACTTCCGGTGCTCGAAAACGAAAAACGGAATTTTTCGGAAGTGCAAAAATACGAGTTAACTTGGATAAAAAAATTCGCCACGTGTATGCAGACACGCAGACAGACAGACATCATTCTAAAAATAGTAAAAACGTGTTGTAAAGGCCCTAATTCATGTTTATTCAATGGAAAATCACTATCGAATTTTTAGACTGGAAACATTACCTTCTTTACCTATGTATACAGGCTGGCGGATGTAGAAGATTGGCAGGTCAGAGGTACTGAAATTTAACTTGCATTAGTAACTTTCTCTTTTCGCACAACTTCATGAGATTTTGAACATATAATTTATTTATCACAATATTTAAATTAATGATAATACCTACATAACAGTTATTTAGCATTGCTATAATAATATCATATATTTGTAGATTACTTGATATTTTCAGAGGAAATCATAGATAATCACCAATACCAGTAATTATATATGAAGTAAATAATCTTCTACACATTTAAGCTTTAGTAAATTGAAACGTCATTAACTACTGGATGTAAAGAGCTGTGAAAATAACAGTTTTGCGCACTAGCTCATGTCTAATAGCTATTGTCACCTAATGACGTAATCCAATTCAACACCTCCTCGTAATCCTCCTTTCGCGGAAGGCAGGTCTGCCTTAAGTTGCTAATAGCTTCGAACGAAGGGAGGGACGAACGATAGAATTCGTCGTCCCCATTCAATCGACGCCATTAAAGGGATTAAGCACTAATCCCTGGCCCGGCTTTCTCAACTTATTTATCGCTTTCTCGACCTCGGTGTGCGTGAATATTAATTGAACCCATTGGTCTTGCAAAAAGGGATCAAAGCGCGGTTAGGAACTGGAGAGATGTATTGCAACTCATTTACTTCTGGATGTTATTATGAAAAATGAATACGGTCATTTCTCTGATTTACTTGCATTTATGTTTCCAAAACGATTCAGTCGCCATTACTCACAAAGAGCATGCATTTCCTCATTATCGATGGCTTCTATACTGATTTCTCAATTTTTCCGTTACCGGAGAATTTTCTTGATTAATTTTTTTACAACAATCATTTTACTGGAAATTCCTTATAGTGGTCACACGTTTCTTGACTTTGTTCAGTTTATTTTGAAAAAAATACTTTGATTCGAATGCAGCTGTTCATGTCAGTGAAATTATTTAACCAGTCAATTCTTGCCAATTTGTGTGAGATATCGAAAATGTCAGTTGGCATAATACAATATTATTTACCAAATGTTATTATTGAATAATTCCCGAAACATGTGATGTTATGTGAATTGAACACATGAAAGAAATGCGGAGCAATGTAGATGAGAATATCGTAAAGATTTGTTCTAAGAAGAGTAGTATTAATAGCGGATTTAATGAAGATTAAGGGTTGTAAAATCAGAGGCTTTTCAGTTATCTGTAAAGCCTCTGATTTCTGTAATTCGGTAAAATCTGTAATTCGGTAAAATTGCTATTTAAAAGAGTATAACGGTATTCCTCCCCAAAAAAAATTATCTGAGAATCAATAATTCAAATTTGTGTAATTTTTTCCAATTTGATTTTGAAACAAAAAGTGCATGAAAATAAATTGTGTTCAGAATATAGAATATAAAAGGATCTAACATAAAAAATTCTACTTCAAAACAATTTTTAACAAATTATTATATGTAATACATAGATTTTTACCACAAAATATTGACAAAATGTTTTACTTATATGCATTTATTGCGTAATGGTCTTACACCCCCCCCCACTTATTATGTAATGATTCTTTCTAAAAATGAAGAAAGCAAAAATCGTAATCTACCAAATGTTCGATTTCTTATTTTAAAAATAATTTTTGTACAAAAGAGTAAGCCGATTAGCAAATTTTCTTAAATTCTTCATTTGTTGGTTTGTTAGCCATTACAAAATCATAAAACTGTAAAGTCGTTAGGTTGTTTTGATGAATCAAGAGACGTGAAAACGAGCAATGCCCTCGCCAGAACTCGGACCTGGACCTCTTGAATACGCGCCACTACCGTTACACCACGAAGGCTTGCAGAAAGGAGGGAGAAGATACCTCATATTCTACCCGTTTTTAAAGGGCGACTGAGGATTAGTGGACATAATCGCCAAATCCTGGTTGTGATGAATCATCATCCAGTACCTTTTAGTTCTGACGCCATTGTAGAGCCATTTGGATTTTTGAAGAAGGAAACACGAAAAATGAGCAATGCCTTCGCCGGGACTCGAACTTGTACCTCACGAATACGCGTCGATGTGCTATCGTTATACCACGAACGCATGCAGCAAGGAGGGAGAAAATACCATATAGGACATTTGACTGCACTTAATTCTTCCATCCAAAAATACTTATTCTTCAACAGAGTATGGTTCTTTATGAGATATCCTTTGCTTAGTCTTCGTTAAGATATAAAGTTTTTTCCTTAATTGCTAATAAGTAAGTAAGTGTAGAAGAAATATAGCTTCGTGAAATTCTAGCATCAGAACTAAATGCTATTTAGAGTAATTAATTACTATCTAGTTTACCCATGTGTGTGAATTTAATTAATTCTACGATTTTCTTTATAATCATAATTTCAACCTTCTTATTAAAAATTTCGTAATCTTGATTATTCTGATACTTAAGATCAGGATCAAAAACGATGTTGTGGAACATTAGAATCAATTTGTGTTTCTTTTATAAGATGCATCGGAGCATTCTGAATTTCATTGCTCAAAAGTTAAGTTAGAAGTTAAAATCATGTTTTGATTATTAGTACATCAAGGTCAAAGATACACGAAGAGATTAATGCTTTCATTACAAAATGTTTCAATAGTAAGCTTATAAATTGTAATGTTAATATTATACTAACCAATAGCGTACGTTCATTACCGGAAGTTTAATAGTAAACTTGAAATCTATGAGACATTTTTAACACAGTTTTTTTTTTCCTCGAAATAATTTCTAGCTTAGTTTGTAAACTAATACATCGAATCTTAAAATTTCGCATCAACAAACTTTTTTTATTCCTTGTTTTACATGTTTTAAGAATATCGTCCCTCTCTTTTCTTTCTTTCTTTCTTTTTTTCCCTCATTGAATTACGATGATGAGGATGTTTTCTGGATATTTAATTAATTTTTATACAGTATAGCTCCAATTATCCGAACTCTGACTATCTGAATCTCCTTCAAAATTTAAGAAAAAAATTAGAACGAAAAAAATTCTGAGTGTGGCAACATACAACTTCTCATCGTGAAGCGGATGCGCGACTTGGCTGCCTGAAAACTAATGAAGATAGTCAAACAGCCTACTTTGACCGAGATGTTCAGCAAGCAATGACTTTCAGCACTTGTAAGTACTGTACACTATGCTATATAACAGGTAAAGATAAAAACATGTACGTAAAAGTGTTGTCTTTTCATTTTTATTAATTAAACCACTTTTTTTTAAAAAAATAGTTTTTTTGTACATACAATAATTAATTAGTACAGTTAAACAATTAAACAGTACATACAGTAATTAATTAAAATGTACGTAGACCCTTTCTTTCGAAAAAATCCAATTATTCGAATTTTTGATTATCTGAATGGGGTTCCGGTCCCAATTCATTCAGAAAAAAGGAGTTTTGCTGTATTTATGTTTTCAGAGAATTCAGTTGTACATTCTATGTAGAATTTATTAGGTCAGTATCAATAACTATGTTCCGTATTACTTTACACGTGATCATTATTAAGCGTTCGTCGTTTTCATTAGAATTTTTGGCAATCTACTGTACTTAGTCATTTAACGACTTTTTTGAAATCTTCTTCAATTTCAGCTAAATGATTTCTGTTGTAAAAAACTTCAAGCAAAATGTAAGAGATATAATTAAAATCCTAAAATTTGGTTTTCTTTTGATGGACATGAATGGACATCAATCAACGATTCATTTTCATGGGGACCAAACAACGATTTTAATTGATGTCCACTCATCTAATATTAGGTTAAAAGCCTTATTATCAAGGGTTATCATTATATTTCTTATCTAATTTTCCTACATATTGAAATTTTTTTAGCTGTTTTTGATGATTTAGGCATATCTCTATGAGGAAGGAAAAAAAGTAAGAAACTGCCTACGTATCTTATTATCGAAATTCTAAAAAAAGGTTATTTACCGGTTTGAAAAATATTTTTAAAAAATGTTACAACAGTTTTTTAGTTATTTAAATGCTGCTAAATTATTTGAGGCTTTTCTTACCCACAAAGAGTACATTCGTTTATAATGAACCAAAGTCGTTAGTCCGGGCCTGCGTAAACAAGGAACATATGCAAAAATTTTCGTTTGTAGTAAACTCTTTCGCTACAATAAACTAAACAAATTAAATGGCAGATTAAAAAAGATTAGGCATTGTAATTTATTTCAAAATAAACTTTGCGATAAAAATATGAAAGCATGTGGTGAGAAAAATATTACAGATTCAGAGCCGTGCCTAGGTATTTTTTCAGTAAAGGTAAATATGAGCCCTGTAAAGTCATTAGGTATTTTTTAATGCTCTCGCGGGACCTCTTGAATACGCGTCGCGTAACCATTACACCACGAAGGCATGTTTGAAAGAGGGAAAAAATATCTTATATAATTCCCCTTTTAAGTGGCAACTGGGGATTAAGGGACACATTCATCAAATCCTTTAGATAAGCGATAAGCGACGGAGGACTTGGGCACTGTTCCTTTGCCATTCGGTTAATCAGTACAGCACCACGTCCACCCTTATCTAGAATTGGCCACTTGGTGTGGTCACACGAGAGCCTCGCACGAGACGCCCAGATCCAGCACCTAGATCATCTGGTAGGCAGTCGAACAGACCAATATGCCCCCGCGAATTCCCTCTCATTCTATCCTCGGGCCCAGCATTTACTGAAACAATATCAATCAATATATGGCCATACAAGGACTTTGTCAACATGGTATGACAGGCTGTTGTTATTGCTACTTTGGACTTACATGACGATGTACTATGTACGTTTTACTATACACTACATTTTTACCATACTTTTTTTTACTTTATGCATTTGGCACTAGACTTGGCACAGGTCGGTGCCGAAGCCTGTAATTTTCTCCATTACGTTATTTAATTTATTTACAAGGTGCTTCTGTTTAACTAGAAATTTTCAGAATGCTTGGCGATTTTGTACCAGCAGTCTAATGTGCATGCCCGCTGTGAGGGGACATTCCATAAGATAATGTTCTGGGCAGCCTAGCTCTCCGCAGCTGCACACATTTGATTGGCTAATTGCAAAACTCCCAAAGTATACGGGAAATGGACCATGTCCGGAGATGTACCTCGTTAAGAGAGGGTTTCCACAACATCTATCTTGGGAAACGTACGTGAGATGGTAATGTGTGCGTCTACCTGTACTGCTGTCGTCCCACTCTTCCTGCCATATGCCTGTGGCTTTGAGGCGTAAAGTCCTTTTCAGGTAGGAAATGGGCCAGGGCGTTGAGACTTGTTCGTCTGCGTTGCCAAGTGCGGCTTCCTTGGCAAGGCTGTCTGCCAGTTCATTACCCTGCTATCTCGCGTGTGCCTTGACCCATTCTATGTGTATGTCGAAGTGCTGATTATCTCTGAGGTCCTGCTGGATGCCTCTTATGATTGCAGACGGGTGTTCGGGATTGCCTATGGCATAAATTGTTGAGAGACTATCCGATTTTATCGATGATCTGGCTGTTATATTATGGCACAGCAGATAGCGTATAGCCTGCGCTATTGCTACAGCCTCTCCTTGGAAAACGCTATTGTTGTCTGCTAATTGCCCTTTCCATTTGGCAATGATGTTTTTGTTGGACATAACTATTATGGCGCTTCCCACTCTTCCGTCCATTTTAGAGCCATCTGTATATATGATATGGCTGGAGGGTCTGTGGTTCGTCGAGGGAGGGACGTATAGCTTGATGCCAAGTGAGGCTTGATGCCAATGCTATATGGAATATAGCATTGGCATCAAGTGGACGTATAGCTTGATGGCAAATGGACGTATAGCTTGATGCCAATATAAGTGAGGCTTTTGTGAATCTGGCACCGTCAGTTACACATTCCCACATAACACCAAGGACACCTGTACGTAAGTCCCCAGGTGATAATAATTGGATTGTCGATATTCAGACCAGCAGTTTTGACCTTGTAAAAGACCACCCCCGTGTTTTCATTGGTTTTAGCTCGTTGCACGTTTAGACAATTTTTCAAAGTAAGGAGGTGTTACAACTGCCAAAAACTAGGCCATATCAGCCACACTTGCAAGTCATCCTCCGCGTGTGCTACCTGTGGTAAAGGACACGCAGTTGGCAAGTGTACTACAACTACGCCTCACTGTATCAACTGTGAAGATTCGAATAAGAAACTAGGCACAACATACGAAGTAACACACTTGGCAAGTGCAGGAATATGCCCAGCATACAAAGCAGAGCTCAGTCGCCTCAGAGCAGCTTATCAACATTAAGCAAAATGCAGGGTCTTGTACACAAGAGTATACTTGAGGGTTTCTCCGTCTTACAGGGGAACCTCCAGAGATGCCAGGCTGCAACAAACAACGCAGCCCAAATTATAATGGAAAATAACTTTCCAGTGGCCCTACTGCAAGAATATTACACGGCAAATGGAAAAATTGTAGGCATGAGTTCTTTCAAGGTCTTTCAGTCAACTAGTAATCTAGCAGCAATAGTGTACAACGGTCCGCTCACACCATTACTAATGTACAAAGGTGATTACTCAATCACAATTCAGCTTGAGAGCCCTAATGGGAATATTGCTTTCACAAGTGTCTATATTCCGCCCTCACATGATATCACATTAGCACTGACTGAATTAGAATATGTAGTTGCACTTCCGGTTCGCAGCAAAATTGTTGCAGGAGACTTTAATGCCGCAAGCCCTCTTTGGGGCGCACCAGAGGGAAACAGAAGAGCAGTGCCAGTTTTGGACTTTATAACATCCCATGGCCTGACGATAGTTAATTCAGCTGACAGCCATCCAACTTTCTGGACTACACGGGCAGAGGGCTGGCCAGATATTACACTAGCAACCACCGCCATTTACTCAAGAATAAACAATTGGAATGTCTGGAGTGATTGCCCATCATTAAGTGACCATCGTTTTATTAGATTCGACATTGACTTAGAACACCAATACGCAGTTAAAAATAGATGGAAAACAAAATATATAAATTCCCAAAAATTTGGCAGTACTTTAGCGCCCCATGCTTCTCATTTAGTAGCAGCCTTTGAAAATGCAAGTAATAAAGAAGCGCTTGATACGGCATACAATATGGCAATAGATGCATTGCAGACGGTCTGTGATAAAATACTTAAACGGCGAAGTCACTTTATTCCAAATAAAACTCCATGGTGGAATTCCATGTTAACGGCCGAACGGAGTCGAGTTCGGGCCCTTAGGCGCCGCTTTCAAGGATGCCGCGATCCAAATGAAAGAAAGGCATTGGGATTGATATTCAGAAAAAACCGCGCAGTCTATAAACGAATGATTTCAAAGGCTAAACTGGAATGTTGGCAGAAATATTGTACGAACGCAACAGAAAAATTTGGTAGACTATTCAAAGTTGCTCATGATAAGATCTTTAAACCTACCAGTCTAACTACGTCAATCTGCCAGAATGCCAACACTAGTTACCAGATAGTGACACATATACTGGAAACGATTTTCGAGCATGATGATCCCCATAAAGACACTACAGCGCAGAAGGAAATACGAACTAGTATTGAACAATATTATACTTCATCCATTGCTGATTCTGAGCCACCTCCAACAAGTAAGGAACTGAATGACGTAATCAAGAAGCTGAATCCGAGTAAAGCTCCAGGTCCGGATGGGCTTGATAATGGTATTCTCAGAGCTATGCATAACACGCATCCGGCAATACTTTTCTCCTATTTACAGGCGTGCTGGAGAATTCGTCTCTTTCCAGAAGGCACAAAAATAGCAGAAGTTGCTCTATTCCTGAAGGGAAATAAAGATCCAAATGAGGCTGCTTCTTATAGGCCCATCTGCCTGCTCCCGGCCATGGGAAAAATCCTCGAAAGAATAATACTTCAAAGACTGAATTTTTACATTCATACCAATAAACTCATAAATACTAGGCAATATGGCTTTATAGCAGGAAAGTCAGTGGATCACGCACTGTATCACCTACGGAACACAGTACTTAGAAATAAGCAGAATAAACTGCATACTGTTGTCATCAGCATAGACATTCAAGGTGCCTTCGATTCGTTGTGGTGGCATGATGTTTTGAAATGTCTCAAAGATATCAATTGTCCCAAAACTTTATTTGATTTGATCTACAGCTACCTGAGTGAAAGACGAATTCAAGCTACAACGGATGGAGGCGTCCACATGCAAAAGGTGACGAAAGGCTGTCCGCAGGGCTCTTGCCTAGGTCCACTTCTGTGGAACCTGGTAGCAGACACTGCGCTCAACCTTTTTGACGATGATGAAACATCAGAAATAATAGCGTATGCTGACGACTTCTTGCTGATTTCAAACGGTCACAGCCGTAAAAGCTACGAGGCAAATTCCCAAAAAGCGCTAGACAAAATAGTCCGCTGGGCCAGTGAACATAAGCTCACAATTTCAAGAACAAAAACAAAAGGAATGGTGATTAGCCCGGAAAAAAGGCACGAGCGTACCCCGTGTGTAAACCTTCATGACAGAAACATACAATTCGTGAGACATTTTCGCTACTTGGGTGTGATTATAGACGACAGATTCTCCTGGCTCCCTCACATCAAGGATCTTAAAGAAAGGCTGCATAAATTGTCTAATACAATGCGGAGAACAGCTGCTGCTAGCTGGGGTGTCTCCTCACAGATGCTCAAAATATGGTATGCCACAGTCGCTGAGCGCATAGCTCTTCATGGCGTTTCCATATGGGGCGTCAATGTCACGATTAAAATGCAACATGCATTGAACTCCGCGCAAAGACCATTTCTTCTGGGCATCTGCAGAGGATTCCGTACCTCTCCTACCACTGCATTAAATGTATTGGCTGGGCTACCGCCCCTGCACTTGATAGTACAGAGCGAGAGTGCTGCGGTGAGAGTGATCAGACTAAAACAAGACATTACTATTTGGAGTAAGACTTATGTATCCTCGGACTACGAGAATCACATTGCCCACTCTCCTTACCACCCTGCAGACTTCGATATAGAAGCAAACTGTAATCCTCCAAGTGCATTACAATCCTTAGCCCTATATACCGATGGCTCCAAAGGAGAACTCGGGACTGGCAGTGCCTGGTGTGCAATGGAGGGTGACTACATAATTCATTCCTGGGCTAAGAAGCTTCACCCCAGCAACTCAGTGTTTCAGGCAGAACTTACAGCCCTAAAGGCAGCTCTGGACTTTATTGCTAATAATGGCGGGTATAAAGTAATTTACACAGACTCAATGTCAAGCTTACAGGCCATCCAGGGCCGTCGAAGTAGGCATCCCATTGTCAGAGACATACAAAAACTATTAATTTCGAGTCCTGCAAGTCTGAGGCCTAAGGTTCAATGGGTTCCAGCCCATACGGGGATTAAAGGAAATGAAGCAGCGGATTTGATTGCGAAAGGCGCGGCCAATGAACCCCATGTGAGTAGCATTGTTGTGCCCCTTCCGCACTCATATCTGAAAACTACACTCAAATGTGAACTAATGAAGCAGTGGCAAAACTACTGGGACACAAGCACCACAGGCAGAAGACTGTATGATTTCCAATCAGAAGTTAACCAGAATTTAAATAGCTGCTCCTCGCACCTTACACAGTATCTGACAGGGCATGGCCCATATATGTCGTATCTTCACAGATTTCGCCTAAGAGACAGTGACCAATGTATTTGTGGGAGTACTGGTGATCCAGATCACTATGTGTTTGATTGCCCTCACACAGCGAATTCTCATTTAAAAAGACCAGCTGCAATCAATATGCCGGCTTGGTTTAAGAACACAATTAAGAACAAATATGCGCTCAGCCGCATTAGAGACTGCACTACCGTTGCTAAAAGCATTGCTGACAGCCTGGAGTGACTTCTTTTCTTGGACACTGTGCCGTCAGCAGCCCGCTCTGTACACATATTAATTTACTTAATGTCTTACTTATTATTATTTTCCTTGTTTTATTCCCAATTATGTTTAATTTTATGATTAATCCAGCACTCTTTTAACGGATCCCACAATCTGTAATGTATTTGTTCATCTTTACATCTGTACCTGATTATATAGCATTTCCTTAATATAACTGCATGCCTACCAAGTACCATAATAGTGTATGCCTAACATGTACAATGTATTTGTTCATCTTTGCATCTGCACCTGATTATATAGCTATCATTAATATAACTGTATGCCTAACATGTACCATAATAGTGTATGCCCAACATGTACCGTAACTGTATAAATGTCTGCCTAACATGCCCCATAATAAGTGTTCCCCTTAGTCTCAGCAGTCCCCATCATGCACCTTTTTTCCATGTTCTGGTCCTTATTTCAATGCTCCTCGTTTAGCGTGGTCAATTGCAGGAGAACACACTACTAAGTTCTTTATATATATATATACTTTAAATTCCATCGACGGGATCCAACAGGCTGAAAAGCACCTAACCCAGTATGCCAGCTGTTCCGTCGATGGCGAAAAGAAAGAAAGCTTGATGCCAACTCCGTAGTCCGCCGGGTGGATGTTGACAAATGGTTGTTTTTGTTCGAACATTTCCGGTGTGAAGTAATCGCCGTCATATGTGGTCGGTATGCGTAGTTGAATCAAAGCTTGACGTGTAGCTTCTTCCTCTGTTCTTATGTGCAGGGGGTGTAGCCCTGCGAGAACATTGAGTGCATCCGTCGATGTCGTGTTGTATACTCTAGTAATGCTCAAAGTGAAAGGACGCTGGATGGTTGAAAGGTGCCTTACCTTTCTGTCCTGCATGGGAAGTGCCCACACAGCTGCAGCATAGGTCACGATCTTTTCGATGACCGTGGTGTACAGGATCTTTTGTACATGATCGTTTAGACCCCATCTGTAGCCTTGGAATTGGCGGAACTGTTTGACTATGGCCGAAGTGCGTTTCTTTATTGTAAGTAAGTGGGGTATCCACGTTAACTTCTCGTCTATTGTAATACCGAGGTATTTGAGCTCCTTTACTATTTTTAAACGTTGTCCGTTGATAGTGATTCAGGGTCTTCGTGCCAGGGAGCCTCCTTTCTTTGGTACTAACAGTATTTGAGACTTGTCTTCCTCAATTACCAGTTTTAGTGAGTCGCAGAGCTTCTGGAACATATGGCAGGTCTCATTACAGTTTCGCTGTAGTACCTCTCGAGAGTGCCCTTTGACTATCAGTGCCGCATCATCGGCGTAGGCAAATATTTCTGTGTGCTGTGGCCAGGGAGCTGTGAGCACTTCATTGAATGTCAAGTTCCAAAGGTGCGGGCCAGCGCAGGAGCCTTGTGGGCATCCTCTGGTTTGCTAGCGTTCGATTATGCCTGCGGGATGTACAATCATGAGCGTCCTGTCTTGCAGGTAATGGCTTAGGGTGTTGTAGATGTTACTCGGACAGTCCGAGTTTCTTAAGGCTTGCATGATGGCCGTCCACCATAGGGTGTCAAATGCACTTCTTAAATCTAAGCTAATGAGTGACGTATGGTGACCGTTAATCCTGTTAGCCATAATGGCATTGTTTATGTCGTGTAGTGCATGGATAGTGGAGGTGTCTGGGTGAAAACCGTATTGTCGAGGGCTTAGCTTATTGTTTACGTGCAGGTGATGTCGCAGTCTGTTCATTAGAATTTTTTCAAATATTTTGCCCAAGGCCGGCAGAAGGCAAATTGGTCTAAAAGATGCGACATCAGCCGGGTAAATCCTTTAGATAAAGAATCATCATCCAGCACCTTTCAGTTCGGGCACCACTGTAGATTCATTTTTTTAACAGGAGTATATGAAAAATGAGCACTGCCCTCACCGGGACTCGAACCTGGACTTCTCGAATGCGAACCGATTGTGCTAACCATTACACCACGAATACATGCTTAAAACAGAGATAGAAAACTATATTTGTACACTTCTATATTCAACAACATGCTAAATCATGCTATAACTCTTATAATATTTTTATGTAACTTTATATCTTCAGAAACATAATACATGTGCATTATTTATAATTTTTTAATTAAAAAGTACATTTTTGATAAATATAAAATAATTTTGGAATAATATTAAATATATATTTGAAATAATGTAATAATAATGTGAAATAATATAAAGTATAACTTTGAAAAAATGTAATAATAAAACTAATATAAAAGTACTGTAACATTAAAACTCTTTTTAACTTAATCTTTCTTGCTTTTAATGAAGTAAAATCTGCAACAACTGTTTGCAAAATCTACTCCATTATTTAATCCATGTTCTATACAGAAAATAGTAATATTTGAAATTTTTTTAGTAGAGATTAAAAGATTTTGCATAATTTTTTATTATTATTTAAAATTTTCCAAAGCTTTATTTCCGTATAATAATTCAATCAAGTTACAATAATAACATTAAAATACTCTTAACGCAAACCCTGAATTCGAATATGATTGAACTAAACTGTATTCCTGAATTATGTTAAAACATTCTTATCCAGCTCTAGCGGCCATCATTTTTAAAATAACGTGGTTTTTAAAATTTAATATTCCTAATGAAATATCTAGGGCTTTTATATGATTCTGATACTTTAATTGCTAAGCTTACTTGTTAAGCTAATTACATTAATTTTTCATCAGTTAGAAATTTTGAATGGGAAGCTTTAACTTTTCATTACTTCAGTTTAGTTGTTAGATCAAAACATCTATTAGTTCTGTCATTTCTACTATCATAAAATATTTTTTTAAAAAATTACTTTAATTTAAAAAAATAATTTTTGAGAATCTTATTTATTAATTTTTTTATCGTTTTTCTTCCTATTCTGCTGATATATTCATGTCTGAAGCTAAATTTTCACATTTTTCAAGAATATTTTCTCTTACTTCCCGTAAAGAATAAGAAAATCCGTATAATATTGTTTTGCTTAATTTAATACGGCAAATTATGCCGGTGCTACTTGCCTAAGGAAGGAAGAAACTGGCTTGTATTTACGTCACATACAGCGAAATTTACGAAACACCTGACCATCAATCCCATTCACCGGGATTCGCTATTCTATTAATCCCTTTTTTAAGAGTGCGGTTTTATTATACTTGAAGTTTTTTAATTGCAAGGCTTTATTTACCTTTTCCATTTCTTGCAGTTTTAAATTCTAAGAAGGCATATGTAATAATTTTCATATGTTTTCAACCACTGCAACGCTTTATCTCTTGATGCCTTATATACATTTGATGCAGTTATTTAAATATACTCGGGTGCAAAGTTAAGAGAACTTATAAACTGCGTCTATTTTTTCGAAAGTATTGATTATAATGCGGAAGTATTATGCAAATATTCAGAGTTGAATACGTAAACGTAAACGGACGTGTCTTGGGAGCTGTGATTGTGGAGAGCGTATAAGCGTTTCGAGGGTTTTCAGCGACTTGCATGCTCGTGCTCCTTCCCGGCATTCATCGCGTGATAAATTTTATAAGGCATCAAATAAAATGAGTAACTAAGAACATATGGATACCAGAATGAGATGGAGAATTGTCGTTAGACTGGAGGCAGGCCATTCAGGCTACAGAGCTAATTGGGACGCCTAGTGTCGTCTGCAATTTATGAAAACAATTCCAAGACACTGAATCCATATCTAGAAGACCTAGACGACAAGTAAAAATAATTATTTGGCATTTTCAGCGTGGCGACACAGCACTGCTACATATTCACATCTCTCACATGAGCTGTATGCTGCCATTGGAATCCAAGTTTTACAATCCATAGTTGCCTGAAGGCTTCACGAGATACGGCTGTACCCAGAAAACCCACTCACTGCAGTACACAAGACATCCCATTTTGCATGGTGCATACAAGATGTGTCTCAAACCAGACTTCAGTAGAGCACCGCGCCTTTTACAGATGAGTCGAAATTCAGCCTGGACACTGATTCTCGGCATACCTGTATCTGGAGGGGGCCTGGAACACAATACCATCCATCTCTCACCAGGAGAATGGATCATTACGGTGGTAGAAGTGTTAGGAAGCCATTTTGTTGGACGGCCCCACACCCATGCGTGTGTCGACAAAGGCTTCATAACAGTTATGAGGTATAGAGCCCCATGTTCGACTTTTCAGAACGCAGTTGCTCCTGTTCCTGTTAATGGACGACAACGTTCATCCACATAAAGATCAGCTGGTCGACGATTACCTGGAAATCGAGGATATTAGCCGCATAGAATGGCTAACCATATCTCCTGATCGTAATTCGATAGAACGTGTCTAGAACGTTCTTGAAAGGCCAAATTCATTTCGGTATCACCCTCTAAGATCCATCCCGAAGTTGAAAACTGCCTTGATGCAGGATAGGGATCGACTGCAGTAGAGACTTCTCAACTGCCTTCTGTCCGGTATGCCGTCACCCTGTTTGGCCGTGAGAATGAAACATGTCTCATATTCGACTCATTTTGAGTCGATATCCCTAGCATGGATTTTTTAATCTCAGCACTATGAGCTTTACTGATAATCATTTCGTACGTAAAATGACTTTTCTCCGTTACGTATGTTTATTCGTATTGAATTTGATTAAATTCCGTCCATTAGTTTTACAGAAATTCAACAAAAGGTGAAAATTCTCTTAAGCTTGTCCATGAGTGTATAGAGTAATAACAACTAGTATAAAGTATATAAAATATAACGCAATAAAGATTTTTCTATCTCATTTAAAATAATTAATCATTATTAATGAGTTATGTTTTATTTGAATTTTACTTAATTGATTAAGAAACGAATGCGAGTGCTCAAGTGCTCACCAATGTAGTGCCTTTCTTATCGCTTTGAAAGTGACGTTTTAAAATGGTGCTTTTAGATATATTTTGAAATTGAAATCTAAAAATTATAATTTAATTTTTTAATGCATTTCTAAAATTTCACAGTTAATTTGCCATCTTTCCTAGTTGTTACCTGAAGCAATTGTTCTGCAGATAATTATGTATTCATTAAGTGCTTTGTAGAGTCAGTAGACATTTTGGAAGCAGGAAACGTGAAAAATGAGCAATGCCTTCGCCGGAAATCGAACCACGGACCTCTCGGTTACGCTTCGAGTGTGCTGACCGCTACGCCAGCAAGACATGCGAAGAAGGTGGGAGAAATACCTTGTAGTCTGAAAGGCAAAATAGAGTTGTTCGACGTTCTTTAAGTCTTTCGAAGATGGAGGAAGTAACCCCTTATGCTGTATTAGTTAGTTATTTGATATAAACCTTAGAATCAGAGCAGAGTATATCATTGAATGCTCTGAATTTGATTCATTTTGCCAATTAAGCGTGAAAAAGGAATGTTAACAATGATTCCTAAAAAAAGGCTAGTAGAAAAGAAAGAGCATACATGGCAGGCAAATAATACGATAACATGCTTCTTAAAAATCTGTTTCAATACATCGGTGGGAATGCACTGAATCTGAAGCTTCCATACATGTTGACTTATAAGGAGTTATAACTAATGATGTTTTAGGTGAAACTTTTACCAACACTGTAAAAACCAGTTGCTTCATGGGGGGAAAAAGAGCGATAATTTAGTTAACAGAAGAACAATAACGAAGAGCTTGTTGATCAAGATGACAAGAACAATAGCGAAAAATATCTTGCGTTGAGAAAGTCACTGGATTGTGTCAGGGATCCTACAATCCTAGAATTATCCTAGATTAATGTCCTAAACTGAATGAAAAATAAAGGAACGAGAGGAAAGCATGAATTCTAGAAGAAAAAAAAACAGAGAGCATCTTTGGTAAAAATGTTTGCGGAGAATTCCAGCATGTAACAGACTATTTTCATGCTTTTTTCTCTCTGGCATTTTTCCGAAATACTTCGTCAAGAACGATCGACCTCATGTGTCTTTAATCATCTTATTGCCGAACTATTTCTCTCAGAAAGGTACAACACAGATGCTATACCGATATTACTCTGCGAAAAGGAGGAAGGTGCAACACATACACTAATCTTTACGTAAAAGTCAAATATACAACTTTGGTTTTGGAGTAGCAGTTAACATCCATTATCCATTATAACTCCAGGGTGACTTTCCATATTAAATAATGTACTATAAATTTTATTCTGTTTATATAATTTAACGATTACGTGCATCGTATTATAAGGTATTTCTCCCGCCTTCTTTGCATGCCTTCGTGATGTAGTGGTCAGCACGCTCGGCACGTATTCGAGAGGTCCATGGTTCGAGTTCCGGCGAAGGCATTGCTCATTTTTCATCTCTTCTTCTTAAAAATAAATCCTAATGTCTCTACAATATATATATGCTATTTTTCTTGGTTATTCTTTTTTTGCTCTAAAGTGCATCCAATTTAAATTAAAAGAAAATACGGATATATTAGTGAACGAAACAGGCAAATCCGCAGAAATTCACGATAAACAAAGCTGACTATATTGTTTTCAGCTAGATGATATACACCGTAAATAAAGCAGGCAGCCATACTTCTGAAGATCTGTGATTCCTTTCTGTTTAGCCATTTTCAATCGTTAAGAATACAGAAGGATCCGACATCCATTGAGGCCATTATGCAGCTTTCCTCGTTTCCTTTGTACGGCAGTCAATCTAAGGGTGTAAAAAAAGAATTTCGTTCATAATGGACGGATATGCTTTGATTAGATCTTCGATGAAAAGGAAAGGGTATCTAATACTCCGATTCCCTGCAGGGAAGAACCAACACAACGGCTTCCATTCATAATAAAGAATTTTCCCTTTCACTGAAAGCAAAATTCACTCATATCAGTGATGTTACCCGCAGAGCTATATCAGACATGTTTTATTTGGGTTTGGAATGGTATTTATTTTGGGGATTGTTAAGTACTGGAAACTGTTAAGTATCTGAGAATTGTTAAGTATTGGATCACAATATGTAGAATTTTAGGAGCCAGTGTGTTTGAAGTTAAAAATGGGGTTGTAGATTTCAGAATCAAAAAGATTTATTGTCCTTTTATTTGCATATATATGGCTTTAGGAACAGTAAAAATTCAAATAATTTCCTTTCAATAAATGCACTAATCTATGATCTGAACATATTTGAAAAGCTCCTTATTGGAATTAGCAACAACTGGAGTGAATTCTAAAGATTCAAGAGTTAACGGTTTTGAGAAAATAGTGTATTTTATGCGTTTATTCCCAGTACATATTTTACGGAACAAAGTGTTAACTTATTGCATTATTGTACCTATAATTACTTGCTACATTTGCAATAGATACAGAGAAAGGAGAAAACATTGATGCATTTCTCTGTTAGCAATGAAATTCTGAAAATTACTTATATTGTATTACTTTAGCTACTGTGTTATTTATAAGTTTCTATTTTAATGAATTTAATGAATAAATTCCATAATTAAAAATTTTCAAGTTCCAAGATGAAATTTCATTGAAAAATAATATACATTTCTTTCAATGCACAGACCTTCTGTAACTCAAAATATCGGATATAATAAGCCTTTTTTCGAATAACATTGAATTAATTTTCTTTAGATAGATTTCTTTCTCAGTAAGACTAAGTCGAGCTTTACTCCAAGCCTCAGAAACCATGCAGCAAAGCTCATCTGCAGGCTCCTTTATTGCAAGATAATTTGCAGTAATGAGCTTTTCACATCGGTTTTAATCATCATCACAGGCATATGCACTCTACTTTTGTAGATGTTAAAACGGTACTTTTATTTCAACTTGTTTCAGAAATACTTTTATTTGTCATCAATTAATTTAAACCAAAGCAAAAGTTGTTTGACTTCAAAGTTTTCCTTTTGAAGTTTCAATTATTTTATATATTTTTTAGAAATAAAAGATAACGCCTTTAAATATTGTTTCTAAAATCCTATTTAAATTAATTTCGAGTGCTCTTTCTGCTCCTGAAAGCAGAAAGCTTAGAAAATACAAAGAAAAACCTCTTATTAACTATCTCTACTATTTTCAAACGGATAAACACTATATATTTTATACAGACTTTTTCTGACACAAATGTCAAATTACAAAATCGAATTTCTTAATTTTAACATGTTTCAAAATTTCATAATCATCGAAGTTATTTTCATTATTAATGCTTGCTATAATAAATACATTTACATTCTTATCTGCTTGCTTTCCCACATGTTTTCTGTGCAATATACTGAAGATCTCGTTAATGCAAATATTTCTTCCTCGAAATATTTTTCTACCACTTTTCAATATCGACGTTTTGAAGTTTTACTGTACATAGGATTTTATCTTATGTTATAATAGGGTAGAGGTATATTTGTACATTTACATCACCTGTAGGATACGAATCTACAAAGGTAAACCTATCGGTGTTTCTCGTTTCTCGTCATAGAATTATCTGAGAGCACTGATAATTAAATCCACTGGAGGTTTTTATACAGATTTACTTCGCGCTTCCTTTGATGAAATAATAAAGTTTCAGTATTTTGTAAAAGTAATTAACAGGTAGAATTCACATTTTTGACAGGTATCTATTCAAGTCAAAAGTGGTCTTGATAAATACAACAAGATATGCAACATCCTGCATATGAAAACCCTTTACATGTTATCCAACAGAAATCCAGAGATTTTCTTATTTCAATAAATTAACTTTCTTCTGTAAAAGAGGTCTTTTATTACCATTCGTACCTAATTGAAGTTATAAGGTTATTCATTATTTCAGGTTTTTAACTTTCCAGAACAAGTCCAACATTTCTTACTAATGTATTTGGGGCTCAATGAGATTTTGGACATTTTCTCGAAAGAATAATTAAATATTTAACCCGAAATACGTTTCTTACATGCTATATTTTATAGCGAAACAAAGTCTAAAAATCTTAAAATTATTTAAAAATAACATTAAATAAATATTCAGTTATACTTTTCCTGTGTAGAGACGAGAAAACAAGGGTAAAAAAGTATTGAGGTACTCAAATATATTCTTAAAAGCCACTAAACTTGTTTTATAAAATGTTGGGCCTATATTCCATATTACGACTTTATTGAGTTTTCTACATATGGGTACAATGATGGATATTTGCTCCTATTTTTCCCCTTCTATGGTGCTTTCTTCTCTAAGCACAATTCTGCTGGAAATTTTGAATTTACTAATATTATCTTCCAAATAATCCCTCAATAGGTATGCTCAATAGGTCTGAGGTCAATATCCTGCATAGTATTTTAATTGACTGAGTGCTCTCTCATACGTTTTGTTTTAAAGTATTCGAATACATAATTTAGTCCTTTTTGCCATCAATAAAATGTAGAATTTCAAATTCGCAAGCAATCATAAAGCCCCAAAATATGCAGCTATTTCCCCCGTGTTTTACTGAAAGCGTTCTATGGTATTTTATGCTACTTAACCAATTTTTATAACTTTCCATCTATATTATTACTTCTTCTTCTGTTAGCCTTACCAAGACTGAAAGGAAGTAAAAATGTATTTAAGGCTATGTTTTGGATATAGGACTTTTAGCAGCGGCGCTTGCAGTTGTATATCCTACTGTTCAGCTTTATCAGTTTATATTTCTGCTTTAATCCTTTGCTAGCTGAAGTTAAAACTTTCCGTTTAAGTTTTGAGCCAGCTTAGTTAGTCCAAATTTGTACCATCTCCGGCTGCAGTCCTTTTCAAAGTGAAAATTCAACTTAAATTAATTTAAATATTCGAAAGTGGCGGCATTTTGAGTATAAGCACAACTTTGTGCTTTCAATTTGTCAGGACTGAGTGTTCGGTGCATATTCTTGGCAAACATCTTCGTGAAACACTTTAAACGATCCTGATCTTGAACAGGGAGCTGAAGGCATCTATTTCTGTGGTAGAATATTGTGATTACGTGGTAGAAGAACTGCCCTTTAAAGGGATTTAAAATCCTGTTTTATTAAACCACAATTATTTACAGCCACTTCCCAACTCGGGAGGGATACAGAAAGTAAATGACCGCCACTTGGGTCTAAACTGAACAATCAGATGATTTAAACTAAAGCTAAATAGAAATTAAGTAGTCGTTGCTCACAGAGCTATAACGCGAGGTTGACCTCTAAACTAAATGGTGCGTAGCAAGGTTTAACTAATACTGAAACACTTAGATTTACTTCAATAAGTAATCACGGAACAGCGCTACGGCTTAGAATTTAAATACTAGCTAGTCAGTCGATTGTTGAATAGAGTAACAGTGGTCTGAGACTAAAAGCTCTCTCACACTAAGAGGTTCCTACCACTCGCTTAAATAGAACTTGGCTCCGCTTCAAATTAGCATAAAGCTGTAACGCGCGCTTATTCTAATGGGAAGTTGAAATGAGAACAGATAGAAAGAGTCAAATTAAAATAAAACTTTGTTAGTTTAACTAAAACCTTACAAATTCATTTCAAGCATAAATAATAAGGTTACTTAAAACCTTCATAAGACTTTGTTGTACTATTTCAGAAGGAGCCATAATTCGATTGTCAGTCAAATTAGATCCGGAGAATTATTATTTAATATTACAAAATAAGTATTTTTTAGAGTAATATTTTTCATTTGAAGTTCAGAAATGTTTATTTTTATCACATCAAAAATGATGAATTTATTTTCATCTACAAACGTAACCAAATTCCAAAATACTGTATACCTACTTCATGGTTTGTTTTCAATCAGATTTTTTTATTATCTATAGAGATAATACTATTAACACTAGATTTGCTTAAGGTTCAATTATTTTTCTCTCAAATCTCTCACAGTTTCAAGAAAATTTTATAAGTTTTCTCATATCAAAATAAATCTTAAAATGTTTTCCACGCATGTTAATAAAGTAGCTCACGAATCCCAAACTTTTATTTTTTCTTCCAGGTGCTTGACAAGAAACGTCTTCTAGAGTTTCGTCTTTATTGTATATTCGAGTATGTTAATAAAGTAGTCTTCTTTTTCGTCGTCAAGCATTTACCGTCATACTCCAACATATTTTTACTTTAATTTCGCCTTTAAATACAAGACGTTCCGAATTTCTCATTTATTTTTTAGTTTATTAGATTCACCATAGTAGATTTAAAGTGGCCTTTAGAGATAGAAAGCAATTAAAATATTTAGATTTCGTATTATAGTTGAGTTTTTATCATTAGATATTTGAAAATTTTCTATTCCCCGATACTTTTTAAAATTATTGTATATAAATAAAGTAATACCGTCATACCCCGCTATAATGAAAGCCCGAATATAACAAACTAAAATAACCTTTCCGTCCAGTTTCCTATGCATTTAATGTTACTTTATGCTATTATAGCGAACCTTCAAGAGCACGAAAATCAGATGTAACGAATTGTATAGATAGCTTCGATTGAAACATTTTCTGTATTTTCAGAAATTCTGCAAGTTTTAACGAACAAAAAAATCATCTACATTTAGGATGACCCACATTCCTTATTTCTTCCGTAAAGAAGAACACTTGTGGAGACACTAGGTTATTTCGGAAGCAGGAGTGAGGAAAAATGAGCAACGCCTTCTCGAGGAATCGAACCACGGACCTCTCGGTTACGCGTCGAGAATGCTGACCACTACACCACGAAGGCGTGCGAAGTAGACGAGACACATACCTTATACACTTTTTATGTTATTTTTTTTATCTTCATCCCCACGTATCTGCGTGTTCTAAACAAAGGGTGCGAGACAGGTATGACATCTAACTGTAAGGAAACGAGGATACTTAAAGACCGCCAATTTAAGTTTCCTTATATTAATGCTTCATTAGCACTTAATTTTAATGAGAATTAGGTAAGAATTTATAGTCTTATACTCGAAAATCGCAAAAATCAGGACTGCGAAGTTAAAAGAATAAAACCCTTATTTTGGGTTTAAAATACAACGAAATTATTAACAATCAAAATCTTTAAAACACAGCCAACGCGTCTAACGTTGCTAGTCGTTTCTACGAGATGACGTTATCTCCAGAATCGACAGCCTCTTTGGATCGTGGATTGTCAATTTGCAACTGGTATTAACTTCGTTGAGTTTTCACTAGAAATTCTAAGACCTATCACTTTTTATTACATAATGAGGTACAATTGAACCGAACACCCTTAGGGGAGAATGGTTTATGTGGCAACGACATGCGGGAGGAATGTTCACAGCTTTCACATGTATTCACATCGCGTTTTGATATGGCATTTCTCTCAGGTTTTTTTATAGTTTATCAATTCGATTATTAAAATAAGTAATTTGAATTTGCAGTAATTTCATATGCTTTCAACTAAGAGTTTTGAGAGCACTTAAATTGTACGATTGAATATCATACGATATTTGCTACTGAACAGCAAAAGTCTCTATCCTGAGTTCGTGATTAATTACAATATGATCTTGCTAGTAGTTAGTAAAACGCACAGATAAAATTTCAAACCAGCTTCGCCAGACAAATTTACAAAGTTCTTAGCCTGCTTGGTCAGGTAATGCACACTTTAAGTCAATACACAATTTAAAATAGGTTGATATTTTTACATAGACTGAAAATATGAGCAAAGTCCGACCCTGCTTTGCCAAGGGAATTAATAAAGTTCTTGATACTGCTTTGTCAGGTAAAGCACAAATATACACTAATAAAAACATCGAATTAGATTATTTACATATGCACGAAGGCACCACCAGAATGAATTATGGTGGTTTGTTTCAGGTCTTTTTACAATATTCTCCACCGTTTGGTCATGGTTGAGAAATTCTGTTATGAATTCTGTCTGAAAAATTCTGTTCGATGAATTTCTCATGCTTTCTAAGAAATTGTAAGCAGTGATGAATATCTGGCCATGAAACGGATTTATTTCTAGGTCTGTATGAATTTGAGAATTTTTGATAAATCAATGAGCGTTTACAATATCTCTAAGAATTTTATTTTGAAGAACGTTTATTTTTAGTGTCTCTGTCTTATTGGCTCTTGCCCGTACCGGTACAGCGTATTATAAAATGTGGCGAATCAAGGAAATACAGAGTGCTTTTTTTCACTTTATGCTCAATCTTGACTTCCTGTCAATGAGATTGTACAGTACCATAAAGGCTGCGTTTGCTTTATCGTCATTTGAGAGATGTATTCCTTAAATTACAGAATTTTATCTATAATTACACCAAAACATTTACATGAAGCAACAACGGGTAGAGTTGTGTTATCGATGTTGATTTTCATTTGTACGATTGCGTATCTCTTATATCTGTGGTATAAAACTACACAGCATTTTGAAGTATTTAAGTTAATCTTCCAGATCTTGCACCGAACAGCTTCTAAAATGGCCTGTAACTGAAAATTATCTGTTGCTGCGTGATGCATCCATGAGTTTCCCACAATTATCGTGTGGTCGGCATATTTTAGGAAACTTGTATATACAATGTTAGGTAAACCATTGATGTAAATACTATAAGGTTTCTGGCCAAGTACCGAACCTTGAGGGATTCCACTAAAAATTATCTTCTTAAATGAAAGCCTCTTTGTTGGGTACACGTGCTCTTCTATGATGAGACACAATGGGAAGTATGAGATTGTGACGTTACGGTTTGGTTAAAAGGAGCATTCCTGAATAAAGAGCCAACAGTTGAAAACGATATTTGCTACTGAACAGCAAAAGAATTCAGCAAACGAATTCAGCAAACAGAATTCAGCAAAAGAACAGCAAAGAAAAATTTAAATCTGGATGATTATAAATTCATGAAATAAATCAAAAGTAAATGCCAAATAAAAAACAGATAAAATTATTTAAATTTTTATAATGCAAATAAGGAATGCATTAAAATAAAAATCACTGAAACAATTAAAGCATTTTTTAAATTTAAAATTTAGTCTTGCTCTATAGCACGGTATATCATTTAAAATTATTTCTTCTTTGTTTTTCAAATTCTACTACTTACCTTGCGTAATATACGACTTATATCTATTTTTTGATTGAAGCATAACATTTTGCGATTAATACATACTATTTTGTAATTAAATAAGTTATTTATAAAGGTATTTTTATTTTCTTAAAAAATAAATTTCCATCACTGTAAAAATCCTAAATTATTAAATGCTTATAAAATTTTTTCAAACTATCTATTAGAGAGAAAAAATATTTTCTGAATCAAAATCTGTGCGCAAGCTGTTTCCCCCATTCTGTCTAGTTTTCCCCACTGGCATGAAAATCGGAGCTGACAAACTCATAAAACTTCTCTGATCAACCACCAAGTCATCTGTTTACAGCTTTTTTCATCCCACACATTTCGAGTTATGTTACATGTCGTCGGTAGGTGTTAATATCCTGTTCCATTTATCTTTTACTTTTTTTCCGGGATATCTCAGCATGAGTTGTGCAATTTCATGTTTCGATCAATAGACCGAACGGTTGGGAACAAGTCATTTGAATACATTAAGAAAAATATTCTCTATTCTGTGGAAAAATGAATTAAGTTATTATATTTTTTTTATTTAATGTACTCTTTTATGTCATCGGAACAAAGAAACTATGCAGGAAAAATTTTAGCTGGGTTTAGCGAAAGAGATTTTTACTTAAAATGTTTTATTCATTTATTAGATAAAATGACACTAACAAATTAACATAACAGTCCAGAATTCAATCCATTGATCAACATTTCTTGTGTTTCTGTTTTTCACTAAAATAAATTGAAATGTAAGCAAGATAAATGGAAATGTCAGTTGTGGAAAAGATTAGCCTTTTTTGCAGTCTTAAAATTTATTGTAAATATCCATATAATAATTAAAACTGATAATTGGTTTAGTGAACCCCGATATTCAAATAAATTTGCATTCATCTGTATCGTTTTCTGCAAAAAAAGAAAACAGGATTATTTTTACTCATTTTTCTCAAAGTTGTAATTTCTTGTATCTTGCCACAAGGAGCACAATAGTTTTTAAGACTTATCATATGGAGAGACTGGCCTGAGGTCGTATTTGATCTTGAAACTGTTTTGCTGTGATTTAGAACAAGGTACCCGTATTTCGCTGGATATTTCATATACAATTAAAAGCTTAATTTCTATTTCATTTAGAATGCGTCATTTCCGTATCATTATTATAATTTCTTTGTATTCTTAGATTTTAAGCAAATGCTAAAGCTCCAACTTAATTTTATTTTTTACATTTTTTGAAGTAATAATTGCTCTATGCAGCTTTTCATTCCCTCCTTTTGTTGCATATCAGTGTTTCTGTTCTGTAACTTAAGAAATTTGGGATTACTTTCAGTGAGCTTTCTCACATCCAAAAATGAAAACAAAATGTAATATGTACAATAATAATGAATATTCCAGAGTTAAAATTTTCACTGAACCTACTTACTAACTTTCTTTTACACAAACCCTGTGTCCAGTCTTATACTGTGTAAGGTTTATCCTAATTTTATACCAGTTATTTTAAGTTTATGCACCTGCCCTATCTCTTCTAGCTTCAATTTCCTACCTAAATGTATTTTCAGAAACGCCGTTTATGTGAATGAGTAAGATTAGTATTTAAGTCGATGTTTCTCTGACTTCGTTAGAAAGCCCGAGTTCCTGACTAGCGCGCGTTTGCCTTTGACTACGTCTCTCTAAGCTACTGCTATACTTTCGGCCATACTTTAGGCCCTTGATTAGCTTCGCCGACTTAATTGAGATTTAGAGGCCAACTACTTAGAATCTTGATAGCTTTGGATATATATTTTTAGTTAAGCCTTAGTTAAGTTGAAATTCTTATATTTGAGTTCAAACCCAAGTGGAGACTTTGCTGTACGGTCCGAAACAGGAGCTGACTGTGTTCATATTTATTTTTTAGAAATAAAGGGTAGATAACCCTTCTTGAGTCTTACGTCTCTGTTCACACACTCAAGCGATTATTCGCTTACCAGTGTAAGGAGTACTCACATTGAACTGAGAAATAAAGGGGTGGAACCCTACAAATGTAACGTTGTAGAGTCACTGAGTCATTTAAAATTTTAGAAACCAGGATGCTAGAGTAATCAGCAGTTCTGAGATTCGAACTCTTGACCTAAGTATTGCGAGCCGGATGCATTTTCAAGTGCACCACGAAGGCAAGCAGCAAAGAGAGATAAAATTCCTTAAAACGTAACACAATATTGATCCGAACAACTCTCGTAAAAGGAAAGTACCGATGTGAAGTCTTTCAATAATATCATAAGCTATCATAGGCTAAACCTAGAGGTAGGATTTAAAGACCAGGTACCCATGTGTTTAATGCCGTTTCGATTAAAGGTATGAAGTGTATTAGTAATTCATCATAGGAAGAGATGACTAACATATATAACTCTTGATCGCTTTCTAAGGAATTAACACCCTCGGTATTTAAGACAAGCAGCAATTGATTCACACTACTGACAAGAATCAGATATTCAGGAGTAGACACGATGACAGTGGAATTAGACAGCACATAGCGGATATTAAGTTTCCAATCTTGCAAAAGCCAACGATGTGCTTTCCTAAAAATTAAAGTAGAATCTGGATAATCTTTTACGGTATGAAATTCAGGAGTCCTAGTTATAAATTAGATTATGTGAAACGTAGAAAACGAAATTCTTTTTATTTATTAATTATTGAGAGTTTTTTCTTAAAACTTTATTTTAAAAGCGTTACGCTAAAAGATACGTTTTGAAACGATTTAGTGCGTCTTAGTTTAATAAGTTTCTTCTGAGAAATCCGCTTTCATATCCTAGAAATTCTCATATATAAAAGTTTGGAATGTGTATAACATAATAATTTGATCTCTTCCTCATGTTCGTTGATGACGCATAATTAGCTGTGTATCTAATGGGACAAAAGGGATATTAAAAGAGAATAGCACTCAATTTCGTTTTTTCATTAGAGACATGCATTAATTAGCATGAATCAATATTGAATTCAGATGGCTAGTCCTTGGTAAAAATTTGTAAATTTTCCTTTTTTTAACCTATATCTTTGCACTGTAATGCAGTTTCTTTGAAATAATTGTGAAAGTGATAAATTGACTGGTAGTGTATACCAGGTTTTTCCATAAACAGAAATTTTTGTTAGGAAATTCAGGAAATTTATTTTATATTTTGATCTTTTCACTTTATCAAATGATTAATAGCCATTACATATTTTTTCAGGAATTTTGAACTTACAATTGAACATTGCCGTAGTAAAGACTAGTTCATTGGGGATAGTTTCATTCAGCATCGAAAGGTAAGAAGAACACTTCAATATTTTTTCTTATGAAAATTTTGAGTACTTATTAGGTTTTTAAAAGCGAAATTTAAGAGCGAAATGTTTAAGAATTATCTACTTATGATAAAAATAAATTTTCGAAATGAAAATTTATAAACAGCGAAATACTAATTTACATTGAATAATTAGTAATTAATACACAAAATATTAAATTCGAAACACAGGGCGATGTTCAGATGATGATTTCGTGAATGTCTTATGAATTATGATACAAAACACTAGTTTTCTCTTCTAATTACAGCACTATTTGTACTGTATTATATTATTATTTGAAATAATTTAGAAGGTTTAAATTTATCTTTAAGTTTTCAAGATACACCTTGTGGCATTTGCAACTAAACGAATAGAGCGGAACAAGAAAGTATATAATAAAAAATTTTTCCCTTGTTTGCCTAGCGGTGCCTTGTTTTACAGAATTAGGCATTGCATGGGATATGTGGGACGTATAATTTAGGAACGAATCTGAAAATATTTCATCGAATTCAAGCAAGAAACACGGATGAATTCTATATAGAATTATATATATTCTATATAGAATTCAACACAGAAGAGCGTAAACTGATGAAAAATCATTTCAAAAAAGATGATTTCTAATTAATGAACAATTCCGTGTTTTGGAAGGCAATAGAAAATTTGAGAAATTTTTCGATACACAATCGGTAAATAATGAAGAATGTTTTAGAAAACTTGTAGCATATCCGGTGGATGAGTTTGCAGTAAATATGAAGGAGACAGCACTTGAATTAAATTGATCTATACATGTTGTATGTTTTGTGTTAGGTATTAGTAAAACCCACATGTGCAGCTTTCATTATGATTTTGTAGAGAATAAATAGGGTAAAAGTGCTAAATTATTTAGTACTGATACGAATTCTTTATACTACGAAATTAAAAAATGATGTGTACGAAGTATGTTAAAAATTAATTTTTTTTTCATTTATCTAATTTTCCTAAGATGCACTTTGCAAATCCCTCTAAAAATAAAAAAAGTGTTAAGAAAAAAATGAAAGGTGAATTCTTAGGTGTTCCTGTCATTGAATAGGATTAAAAGTGAAGATTTATCCTCTCGTACCTGACACTAAAGAGACAAATGGTCTAAAGGTATATCTAAATGTATTGCGAAAAACTTACATGTTGACTGTAAGCATTGTTGAAGAAAATTGCTTCAAAACATAAAATTAACACAGTGGAAATAAGTCGGTTTGAGTGCATTTAATGATAAACAATATATACTTCAAATGGTTACGATACTTTAGCTCATGGTTGTTTCAAAATCAAAGAAAATGAAGAATTTGCAAAGTAAATAATAATAATAATAATGTTTAAATACACCAGGTGAGAAGTGGGATGATGCACAACTGCAAGAGACGTCCGTTATATAGTCATTGAGCTTTTCCCTGACATGATATAGGCTTTACCACGCGCACTTCGGTAACAGGGTGTGGAAACCTTCGTCAACTACCATGCTCATTTAAAGCATAAGTTAAACTATCACAATCCATGCATATCATATATATGAGTAGGAAATATTCAAATGAAATTTTTTAGAAAATTTAAAGAACAAAACAAAATAAAAGTTAATTTTTACATTAACACAAACTAATTAGAAATGCAGCACTTGTAAATATTAAAATTAAGGAAATATTTAAAAATAAAAAATAAAAACAAATAAGGGAAAACGACATAAAAATAAAAGTTTATGATAAGAAAAGTATGGAAATAAAAATGATTTTGAGAGACACTAGAATATTAAATATTAAAATACAGAGAAAAAATTAAACAAAAATAATAAAGTTTAATACAAAAAGGAAAAAACATTATGTAACACTATTTAAAAGTAATTAATGAAGAAATTTTAAAATGCAGATTAAAAAAAAATCCTTATCTTTGCAATTTATAAAAATCGGTCAAGTTAATGACAGGACTATATTAATAATTTTGCTGAAGGGTTTTTAAACTTCTTGCCATTATTGTCATTACTGGTAAAAATAAAAGGCAATAATTATTCAATTTTTAAATACAAAAACATAAGAAGATATTTCGGCAGCTAAATGCGAAGTAAACGCGCCTTTTCGTTACATTTTTAACTGCTTAAAACATAGCAAATACTCCTTCTGTCATTGCTAAGCCTGCAGTTTTTTAAAATCGAGTTTTAAAGGGCTGCTATGTTAAATGTATAGCACCCCCTGTGCATTTTCCCCCTCATTTGCTATGTTAGACAATAATGTCCAGATTAAAACTGAATTAATAAAAATTAGAAAAAACATTTAAGAATAAACATTTCGCTTCAGACAACGAGGGATGTGACAGAGTTTTACCTATTTAAAAGGGTTTTTTTTTTCTTTTTTGTCTTTATGTTTTACAACCTTTTGCAAATATGATAGTTTTTGAATCGAATGAAACTAAAGTAATTTTTGGGCTTGAAATCAAGAATTTGAAAATTTGAGCTACTTTATGTACCATGTGCCCTTAATGACCAGAATCTCCAGATAGACGAGACAGACATTTATAATAATGAGAATAAACCTTATGATCTACTTATTATTTGAACAACTGATAACGCAACTCTGTATAGTGCACGGAGTTTTTATTTTACTCGGTATTTTGATGTTGGGATATTATTTATTTCTATTATAGCATTCTATTATGAAAATTCGTGTGACAGATTTTCATTTAAGCATATTTTAAAATATATTATCATAAATACTATGATATTTTTTGTTATAAATTAATCTTGCATTTTTTGTTATTATCGTATATCAAAATTCGCAGCATAAAATTTAGTCATCTTTTCGAAATTCTCTTGCATCATTACATTACATTGTTTTCATTGCATACAGTGCCTCCCATAAACTATGATTAGCAGACTGTGATAAATTATCCGACTTCAAGCAATGATAATTTGAATAATTTATTAATTATTCAACAGGAGAATGAACGCATTGATACAGAAGAAACCAAATAATCCTTTTAACACGAGCGGGCGATCCGAAGGGATAAAACAACTCGATTCGGTTGTTGTTCGCTTTATTCTTTCATGAAAATGAAATAAACCTTCCAGGAAAGGTTTTGATCTGGGCCTTTAATAAATCTGAATTAACCCGTTGTCACAAGAGCGAACGGCCCATGTCTTCCAGAAGGGCACAAAGACAGCGCCGCCGTATGGAACTTAATCCCATCCCATGCATTATAGAAGCAAAAAATATTACAGATGGAATAGCTTTTTGTACCTGCTGCTTGCTGCCTTCCCCACCTTTGTATCTCATCTGCGCAATGTTAAATATTTAAGCTTTTCGTAGCGAACGCGCGCGACTGTATCAATCATTAAGAAAGTCGGCTGCGGAAAATATAATCCATTCAATACATATTCATCCTTTTGGCTCATCAGCTAGCTCTGCTGGGAATCATTCATCGTCCCGCGTAATGTTCCCCGACACAACTCAACCCGACTCGACCTCAGTCAGCGCCGACATGCGGCCGTAATTTAAAGTCTTCCCTACGTTCGAAATGCCAAAAAAGAAATGGCGCAACAAGAACACAAGAAAAAGGGGAAAAAGCCAACGGAGGGTTCTTCGTTAATCATAAACTGGAAAGGATTCATTACAGTTTCGAATAGCAACAAACACTGCAAGAAAATGAAAATGAAGATACTGTCATTTTTTTTTAACTTTTGCTTTTTTTAGTAGTTTCCCCCTTCGGGTACGGAGGATTACAGAGCAGACCTCGATTGCAGCTGCCATTTTTTCCCCCTTCTTCGCGTGTTTGTTTATTTTTTTGCTGGTGTTATTTTTTTCGTTTACTTTCCCTTCTGGCAATATGCGGGGAAAAGTTTGCGTATATATATTTTCGGATTAACCGACTTTCTATCAAAAATATGAAACAAACTGAGTTTCTTTTCCTTTTTTACCGAAAAATGAGAATACGAAATAATTATTTCTAAGGAAAGACTCTGGTGAGTTGAGAATTTTTCTTGTTCCGGATACTACCTTTTTTCTTTCATAATGCAAGTCCCGGGTGGACTCGGAAGAACTTTTAAGTTTTGTGGATTAGGAAAACAAACCAGAGAATCATTAAAACGGGAATTAATAGAAAAGAATAAGACTTCTTTCGCATATGCGAATGCAAAAGCATCAATGGACGCACATATTTTTCCATTTGGTTTTTTCAATAGCATCTTCTGACGAATTTCCTTCAGACTAGCTTTTCAAAGCACATAATAAAGGGACGGATTAAAACTGACAAAGTAAAAATGCAAGACTGTAAAATTCGTTAATCATAAAAGTTTGCACAAGATATAACCTGTGATTAGGCGGAGGAAATTCTGCTGAATCATTGAAAATTTAATGGATGTCCTTATGCCTTGATTCTAAAAGTTTACAGAGCATTACCAGCTAGCTTTCGCAACGGTAACACCTTTTCTAATAACTGCTTTAAAAGCCTAAAAGTCAAGACTTATTCATAGATTATATACAACCTTTTCAACTTGACCACAATTATGCAACTTTCTCCAACTTTACGAAGGTAGTATGTTCCAGGAAAACTGTTCTTAAAAAAAATGGCGTAAGCGAAAGAATAATTAGCATTAATAATATATGAGAATACGTTTTAGAACGTTTAGGCCTCCAAAAATATAATAAAAAACGTCTAAAATCAGAAACAAAATTAAGAATAGAACGATTTGGTAAATATTCTCACGAGCAATAGTAATAACATATATAGTAGATGTGAAGGTAACGAGCTGAGTTATTGGAGATTAGTTAGAGAGCTGCAGGAGACTATGTTATAAAAGAAATAAAATCGGTGTTTGTAGCCATCAGGTGACCCGCGTGTACTACTTCTCTTTCTGCTTCTGCCCAGGGTGGCTACGAAATCGAAGTTTGTAATCCGCTTTGGTTGATAACTAAATGGTAATCCAAACGGCCGTAATTTTTAGAGAGTGACATATTTTTTGATTCTCTAATTCTCGGTAAGAAATCAAACTATTATGCAGAACTGCCTTAAACTTCCATATTCTTCCCAATTTAAATCATAATTTTCTTCAATCGTTGCATAAAATCTGAGGCTGTGGAATATTCTTGCTTTTTGTCTTCTAGAGAAAAACTATTTATTTAAGCAAAAAAAGTATTACTATTGATTTATTATCAAAGTGAACTGAAATAAATCTCACGTTCGTAAAGCAAAAACTGTTTGGATATTAAAATAATTTCCTCTAAGCTCTGATTTTTAATTTGGTAATTCAGGCAATAAACAATACAGTTTCCCTTCCCCCAAAATATATTTTTCGATAGAAAATTCTTTATTTGTAGAAATAATTTCAATTAATAAAATTAAGCTTTAAAATTTCTCTTTCCAGAATTTTGCCTTAAATAAAGTGTTAATTCTTTTGCACATAACAAACCTTTTTCCATAATCAATTTTTAAATAAATCCCTTTTTTGGAAATTAGGGAAAAAAATACTATATCATGAAACTATAAAGCTTCTGTTTTTACCTGTCCCTAACATTACGTTAACAGTTTCCAAATAATAAAAAATATAATTGGATAAAAACTTCCAAAACTTTATTAGTTGATGGAACTTCTTCTAAATTTTCCTTATGATCGGATTATTAGTTGAAAAACAGAAAGCTTTAGTGCTTTAAGATCCTTGTAAAGCAACTATTTAATATTCAAACAATTCTTTTGCGGCCACATTTATATAGTAATTACCCACAGAATGTAGTAAATATTTTCTCATAAAACTAATCATTCTCATTTTATTCGAATAAAATTATCAAATTCACTTGCGCATTAACATTTACAAAGTGCTGTTTTAAATGTGTATCAAATTTACTAACTATCCTGCAAAGTAAATGTACAAATTACAAACACTCTGAGTACTAAAATTCTGCGTGTTATTTTTTAAATTATTTAAAAGTACTCTTTTTTAAGTTATTTAAAGCTTCTATTAAAAGGACATTCTTATATATTCTTTCAACTAAAACCTTGGTCTTTACTAGAGCTTCTTCTTTCCATATTCCCCACTAGAATGCAAATTAGTCATTTGTATGTTTAAGCTGAAGTTTGGGGGATCTTCAGAGAAAGAGAGAGTATTTCTGACACTGCGCACTACGTGGTTAGTTTTTCTTAGTAACGTTATTATCATTAATAGTTAAATGTAATTATTCGGCCTCTCGTTCTCTCGCTACCGAAACTTCAAACCCGACAGGCCGGTAAATTTATCGAGCCAACTTGCAACTTAGAATTTAATAGCTCAATCTTCGACTGCTGGTCAACGTTTAATTTAAATTGACTGTCTTATTTTTTTGCATTGCCACGAGCTCCGGTAACTGTAGCACAAAGTCGTGCATTTAAGTTCAAAGTCCTGTTTAAATGGAACGGTTGTTTTATAAACTTCCTAAGACTTTGTCGTTTTATCTCAGGCACAAATTCGCTTCATGTCTATTAGAATTATAGAACTGTTACGAAATGCGCAGCTGCATTAAGAAAGCTTCCCCGCAAAGCGGATTTAGGTTTGCCATATTTGGCGCGAAATCGACCATTTGGCGATAATATTGGTGATATGCCATAGACGGATGGAGAACCTTCTAGAATGAATTCTTACAGGTTTGGCCCAGAATGTTCTCGAAGGCAGGCCGGAAGCTTATATAAACTCAGCTGGTAGGCGCAGTAATGAGTGTTTCGTAGTCTATTGAATACGTCTCGCAGGCTATCGCATGTGTCGTCAGTCTAGTGTCGAGCTGGTCGTCGAGTGCATCGAGAGAATCTCTTAGTGTATCGCGAGTTAGTGAATCGTCGAGTTTATCGTGAGTATGTCGTCAAGTGCATCGCCAGTTGTAGCGCGGAGAGTTCGAGAGTACGTTGAGTTCCGAGAACGACCGAACCGAGTCGGGAGATGTGCTCTAATGTTTTGCCGTGAAGCTGTCTTCATCGTTATAGCCTGATAACCTGAAGACTGTGTTGATGATTGTTTCAGCAGCTCTGTCGTAGTTTTCCGATGACTTTAAACGTGTTTTGGGAGCTGAGTAATAATGGCTAATAAATTGTGTTTTCATTCTTCATCAAGTGTTGTCGTTAATCAGTCAAGATCCACGAACCCGCAAGAAACAACAGGACTAAAGTAGCAATACTAAGGGAAACGTAACCCTATAAATTAGCTGTCACTAAAAAAAACTTCGTTCAACACTAAGCGAACTCTTTCGATATAGCTGAATGTAAATGAACTATGTAGAATAATAAGAATTCTCCAAACTCTATACTTTTGTAATTACTGTCATAAAAAATATAAAAGACATCCTAAAAGCACTTACGGGTGTAAATTTATTTTATGTTAATTAAACAGTTATTTTATGTTTTAGACCTTTGCTGTAACTACTTTATTCCATTTCTAGGTCAGAATGCAAATTAGTTCACGTAAGATGAGGTTTTTCAGACTGCAAAATCGAGCATGTTCTGAGTCTCGGTGCCAAGTTACTAGGGTACTAGCTCAGATAAGATTTGTAGTATTTGGCCTTGCATTGTAATTGACGATATTGATTTCCACGCCAGTTAGTTTTCAGCCAACTTCACTTTAAAATTATTTGTGTAGCCTTCAACTGCTAGTTTACTGAAATTTAAACTTTTACATTTGACTGTTACTTTAAGTTACACAGCCACAGGTGGTTGGCTGACTTGTAAGCACCAGATGTCCCTTCGGTTGTTCTTAGTTTTTAGTAAAAGGGTCTTTCAGATTTTTCTCAAGTTTCAGTTGTTATTTTAGACTGAGCGGTGATTCGCTTAATGTCTATTAAGAGATTTTACATTATTTTATGATTACAAAACATACCAAACTTTATACAGGAATAGTCTCTTGTGCTTTTATCTAAAATGTTTATCGTTTCAAAATTTCTAGAAATGCATATGAGCGGAGCGTGTATTCTCTTTACCATTATAAATTAAATGTTTCCATTATTAATACTGATGTTCATGAGAAATCAAATTTGGGGAGAGAAGTCCTTGCCAAGACCTGAATATACATGTATGCAAAGATGTATGCGTATATAAAAATGTTGTTCATAGTAATGAAAACGCATAAAAAATGAAGAATCGTGTATCGAATACAATGTAGGATCACCTCTAATATCCAGAACTTCTTGTATTTGTTTAGGAATTGAGGCCTACAAATTTTTAATGTTGACTGATAATAGATATTTTTTAACACTCTTCTGCCAGAAAATGTTCTAATTGCTTAAGAGATGGAGAAGAAAGAAAACGTGGTCTCACTTAACTTTTCTGCACAGACTGTAGTAATTCAATGGTACTTAAAAGTGATGATTGTATAGAGTGGAAAAGATGAGTGACTCATTTTTCTGTTCTTCAAGCCACTTCCAGCCGTAAAGCCCAATTCACACCAACGCGGTCACGCGTTCAGGCGTAAAGCGTTGCCAATTAGAAGCGAGCTTAGAGGCGGCATTTTCCGGACGATCGGAGAACGCATGAGTTGACTTAACTTGCACTTTTCGCCGCGTGGCGCGTAAGTTTCAGGCATCTCATTTCAAACGTCCAGTTTATACCACGGTTTTTAAATGATTGCACTTTCAAAAAATTCTTCTAGAAAAAAAAAAGTCAAATGAAAAAAAAATGAAAAAAAAAGTCAAATGGACTAATTTTAATAAAAATTTCAGATAATAATAAAAAACTTCAAACGCTAATAGAATAAATAGCTTTATAAATTATTTAAAGGCAAATTCTCAAGTTTATTAGAAATAATATTCCTTAATATTTAACCATAAATTATATATGGTTGATAACTTTTACAGAATAATCTAATGCAATAGATTGTTGCGAAAAAATAGTGATGGATTTCGAAATTTCAGATTTTGATTTTTTCTTAAAATATATATACATCAATTTAAGGTTCCTCTTGTTGCTTAGTGGATTAAACGTTGGCTTCTTGAGTTAAAGATTTTGGATTGAAGTGTCACCAGGAGTGGTGCTGTAATGGAGTTGGTATTTTTAAAAAAATATTTACATAAAATATTATCGTTAGTTTCAGAGTAGCCCAGTTGCTTATTCAGTTTCCTAAAGGTGAAGTGTGAAAACCATACTTATTTGCAAGATACCTTAGTGCAGAGGTAACATGCTCAAATAGAATATTCGGTGTGTACTAGAGACTTCTTTTTTCCTACCTTTGATGGTACGAATATACCATTTTTTTTAATATCTACCGCGACTTTTTTTTTGGGGGGGGAACACAAAAAGTTATTATAAGTGTATTTATAAGGGTGTGTATTCATTTTTAATTTAATTTCATTCATCATTCATATAAATCTAATTTTCGCTCGATATTGTGGGCATTATTCTTCCTTTGACAACGAGCATTTGGTATAATTCATAAGATGATCTTGACTACTATGATCTGATTCTATTTCGGCTGACACGAGACTAGCAAAAGCGATACTGGTATTAGTATAAAGTTGCTGCTGCAATCTAATTAGAAAATTTAGTGAGTTCTGAATTTTAAACGAGTGGTGACGAGTAAACCATTTGTTCAAAAAAAATTAAGAAAACTGTAATTTATACAGAAAAGAAGCTCGCTAGTATGTAGCTGATTTTATGGAATGCTTCCGAGCAATTAATGGCTTCATGTTTGTTTTTCTGAATATGCATGACCACTTTACGAACAATTTATATATGAACTAAACCAGAGGTTTAATCTTGATGATAATTTTTCATTAATTTAAAGAACTTTTGCGTGGGCATTAGCAAATTTCCTAATTGTGGAATTCAATTTTTAACGTAAATAAGGCAGTATTATATAAAATGAGGTTACTTCAATGAATTTTAGATAAAAGTGACCTTATAAAATAGATAATGGCTGTTCATTAATATATGAATGACTAATTCAAGTAATTACTGTTACATTTAAGGTAAAAAATATGTACATAAGGCAGAAACTAAAACATTTTTTTTTAAATTGCTGTTGTTTAAGTTAAAAATAACTGCTTTTTTTAAGTGGGATATTTAAATTAGTAATGCTGTAAATCTAATATATATTTAAACAAAATATACTTTTTATTGCATTATTTCAACCATTTAAGGAAAGTTCGTACATCATGCAAAAACATTTATGGTACTCTACCCCATGAAAACTTTACTCTCCAAAATACAATCATGAAATCAGAATTTTTTAATTATCATTCAACAAAATTCATAAATAAATTAAATTAGATATATACAGCGTTAAATATATACAACGATCCTTTTCTGGGATATCCTATTCCTGTCTTCTAAGAGATTCTTTTCTGCGATATTTTGACAAAAATTAGTGTTCTACTTTTAAATAAATGAGGCTAGAAATTCATTGAATTGATGCGATAGTAATTAAAAGAAATTTCGTTTCGTTCAAGCGCATTTTTCATTTTTTCAATCAAATTACATGCATCTCCTTGCTGCAGTCATCTCTCGCATATAAATATAAACCACCTTTCTGCTTCTCTTACAAAAAGTAAAATAAGTTTTAATCGAGCAGAAATTAAATCCATTTTAATTTAAAAATGTAATCGTAAAAAGTCAAAATACCACATGAAAATTTCACGTTTTTACGATACAAAGAGCCATCTAGTGCTAGCATATGACAACTTTTAAAGTGAAAGTTGCCGCACTGGTATGAACTGACGTACGCGGAAAGCGTTTTTTTACGCGTTGCCGCTTTTCGCCCTAACGGACTAGTGTGAACGCAGCTTAAGAGAACTGAATAGAGGCATTTTCATTTTAAAAGGTAAAGTTAACCATATGCAACAGTGTCTGCGTCGTCGAGTGGACATTGTCATTTGAAATGATTAAGTAGTCATAACGATTTATTCTTCTTTGTAAAATGATAATTACACCTGCTGCAAATCCCAATATGCCTGCTTAAAGTGCAACTGAGCTATTATCATGTTTGAACCAAAATTCTGTTGGTGTTCTACACACATAAACCTGTCTTGAGGAGAAAACCAGGGTGAAAAATGACTCATTGGAAAGTGGTAACTGTTTCTTGAATTAGCTTTCTGTGAATTATGTTCCTGAACCCCAATCATCACCATTCTGTTTTTGTTTTAGGTTTTAGATAGCAACTGTGCCGTAAATATTCTACTTATGTAGTTCCGTCTTTTCTGCGTGTGCTGAAATTGATCGTAAAACCAAGGTAAAGCTCAGTTCTTACCCACGTCACACTAACTTTTCTTCTGGGCATAATAATTACCTTTTAGCTCCTTCTGGCTCTATCACTAAGTTTTGTTTTCGCCCAACACTTGTGTCTCTCAGAAGATGTTTTGCTGAGAATATATGTTGTCATGATATCAGGCGCAATATATCTCGATATTTCTAATAATTTTGAAGTTTAGATAACGACTACTATTACGATTTACTTTGTTAGAAATAGAAAAACAAAATTAACTGTTTTATGTGTAGTGTTTCGTTATTTGGGTAGCCTCACTGTACTCCATATAGAGTTCCCGTGAGATAAATTATGAAGAATGAGATTCTTGCTCTGAACCTTCCTAATTCGCAGTTTTCGAAAACAATGAAAAAGAAAATATAACATCCGACATACTGAAAATACTATATATTGGAAGCTATAACATAGGACATTCATTTTATTTCAAGTTTACGCGAGAAGATGCTGAAAAAAGGCCGGCATGTGCATAGAGACACATTGTGCGCCCCATGAAATGGCTGACTAAATACAATCCAACAACATGGTGTCGACACATGTGAACATAGCATAAAGACGAACAATTAAGTCTCTCCGTTTAAGTCTAGCTCGATACATCAACACCTCAAAATAGCCTTCATAGAAAGAAATCCAAGGATGTCAGTGTGACAGTCATAATGGTTATACTTGTATAATCTTCCTCTCCTTCCTTAGGTACTTACACATAGGTATTCCATATCCAAACACTCACGCACAGACGTGTTGAAATGTGCTGATGCTGTATCGTGCTGGAACCACAAGCCACGGAATAACAACAAAGATATGCATCAAGAAAATCAATTACTACATCCGCCAAAAAAATACAAGACTTGGATGTTCAAAAGCGGTTGAAGCAAATGACATATTTTAAAAATTCGATTACGCAGCATGCTGGTCCACACCTTTGCAGATCAGTCGAATTGGTGTTCCTGCGAGTGATCGAACATGGTCGTTGTGACCGCTGAAAATCCCGTCACGTAAGAAACACGGTTCATTCACCCGCAAGGTACGTTCAATGGAAACATTTTCGGTTTCCTGTTATTCCAATAGCCATTCACAATAGTCGATGCTTGAGATCAGACGGTTATAGTGGCTAGGAGAGCCTATTGCGATACCGAATAGCCTGGGTCCGAATCCCGGAGAAGGCATGGCTGTAATTTTCCGTCCCTTTATAGGAGGTTACTTTGGCTCCCCTATTAGGTGCTTCCACAATAAGGCGGCCACCACTTCTGGCCTTAGTAGTGGTCAGGTCCAAGTCGACTAAGTGCTCGCCAATGGAAAGAAAATGGTCGATTAACTAGAGAATAACCGATAGCATCAGAATGATGAACTAGTAGATAGCGATGTGCGTAGTCTGTTGCAATTCGTAACGAATTACCCAAACATCGCCCAAAGATAAAGAAGTCACAACATTGACAAACGGGAATATGTAATTGGCATGAGATGATTTATTGTTATTTGTTAGCTTCTAGATGCCAGTTTCCCATATGAGATAGATGAAGATTTTCTTTTTTCTTTACCCCCCCTGGCATTTTTATAAGAGTTGTTAGTCATTTATTATCCAAATGTTACTCCTTCACAAGTAAACTAATGAGTAAATTATGCATTTTCCTCATGCGTTGTGCAATTTTATGTTTTCTAAGGCCTGTTTTCCGCACACCAGATGTAACATCCTACCTTACTCATTCTTTTTCCAAAAATACCTTTCAAAAATATAATTCTTCCTTCTATTCTTTCATATAAAAATACATTCTGCTTTTCATTCATACTTCAGTTTATGGTTCTTCCGTCCATTTTTATGTATTTCGTGTGGGAAGTCCTCCCTTTCAGAGTTTGTGCGATCTTGACACAAACATTCTGTATATACCGGGTGCGTCATAAATTCCTGTGGAGTTCAAAAATTCGTAATAAAAGAAGAAATGTACGCAAAAGTTTTCTATGTGCGCCAATGTGGTCAGAATGACATTGGATTTTTTTCCATGTAAAAAAAAGTTTCCAAAGCTAACCGATAGAGGGCACTCACACGTCATACTGAGATGTTTTATGCAAATCAGGCTATCAATAAAACACTTGGCTGGAAACGTATCCGTCATTCGAAGCCAGCAGCATGCTTTTTTTTACCAGATAGGGCGTTGGTGCTTAAATTGTTCTACAAGAATGGTGAATCCACAGCTGTTACATTGCGAAAGTTTTGCACGGAGAAAGAACTCAAGGCGCAAAAAAGCCCGATTTCATTGAATGGGATACGAAATTTAGTACGACGTTTTGAGGAAACGGGGAGTTTGGAGGATCGACAAAGAAGTGGCAGACCACTCTTGAGAGTGGACCTTGTCCATGTGATACAAAGTGTCATGAACGATATGGCAGCCGAGACATCAACGGGGAGTAGCAGTGCTCGTGAAGCTGAGAGAAGAACGGGGATTCCGGTAGCGTCGATTCAATGTATTCTGCGCGGAATGTTGGATCTGTATCAGTACAAAATCCAGCGACTTCACCAGTTATTACTGCCAGATACATGTGCAAAACAAAAGTTTGCTATATGGGCGCTGGCACAAATGGAACGTAACCCACAATGGTTGCTAAACGTCATGTGGGCGGATAAAGCCCACTTTTCACTGCATGGTGACGTCAATACGCAAAACAGTCGTATTTGGGCGGCGTCAAACCCTCCGTGAGTACCAGTGCCAGTCACTGCATTCTCCTCATGTGACTGTTTGGTGTGGTTTCACCGCGTCTCTTATTCTGGGCCCTTTCTTTTTTGAAGAACCCTGTCCTGTATTCGGGGTGAAAACCTGTATAGTTGCTGCAGCACGGTTATCTTACGCTTTTGCGTGACCACGTTGAGCCTGCATTGCAGGAAAAACATGCGTTACCTGTTGTCACCTTCATACAGGATGGTCTCCGCCCCACATTGCACGCGACGTCAAGAAGTTCCTGTTGGAATCTTTCACCGAAGACCGAGTGATAAGTCGCGGTTGTAAGATTCAGTGACCCTCAAGATCACCAGACGTGACCCCGGCAGATTTTTGGTTGTGGGGATACTTAAAGTGTTGTGTGTACCAGGGCGCCCTAACCACACTGGTGGAACTGAAAAATGCCATTCGACTGACCGTCGCTGCCATCGATGGCGACATGTTACACTCCGCTGTGATAGGCGTAGTGACTCGCCTCACTTGCCTATTGCCTGTGGTGGTGGTAATGTTGAACATCTGTTACTATAAAATAGAATGCATAGTGTCATATTACTGTGATCTGTTTGATTGTCTGTTTCTGTTTGCGTGATTTGAATGAAACGTCTCAGTATGACGTGTGAGCGCCCTCTGTCGGTTACTTTTAGAAACTTTTTTTTACATGGAAAAAAATCCAACGTCTTTCTGACCATATTGTAGCAAACAGAAAATATTTCCGTGCATTCCTTCTTTTATTACGAATTTTTGAACTTTGCACGAATTTATGACGCACCTTGTATAATTAATTGTATTTGTACACTGCGGGAAAAAAAAGACAGTTCTGTAACTCCCGTTCTACTGGGCCAATTGACGAAATTCAAATTACGTTTTTCATGTCTCGAAAGCGCGACTTAGCATACATATTAGATTTATATATAGCATTGCTCTAATATATGTATTTCGATAAAAACTGGACTTATTCTGATATAACATACTAATTTGTTTCCATATTTCGATTCTATGACTCAAATTAAGCCTAAATATTAAATTTTGTAATTTTTGGTGATATATTTAAAAATTTATCTCGGTGCATTTTTTTCAGTTTGTGGCAAGAATAATTCACTTAGCGAACTTCTTAATTTATAGCAACCTATTTTTCTTTCCTTTTTCTCACTGTACACGAGCGAGGAAAAAATCATCGTTTATACTTTCAAATAATTTTAACAAAGTGTGTGAACCATATTTGGCGTTATTATCACTTATAACAAATATGTCAAATTTCAAAACGCGCCAATACGTAAATTCACGCATATCTTAGGAAATTTTGAATAAAAAAACTCCAATTTTTTGCAGGTGTGTTTGTTAATATATCTGCTTAAAGATGACGGTAAAAATTTCATAGGGTCAAAATTTCATTTCGGACGGTCAAAATTTCATTTCAAAATTTCATTCAAAAATTTCAAAATAAATTTCATTCAAAATGTTTTTCCAAAAATTTAAAAAAATTTTAAAATACAAATTAAAAAAATAAATCATAAAAAATAGGCGAATTTTATTTGTAATGACCCTAAATTTCGAAATGCGAAAGGAAGAATCAAATAAGTTTTTTAAAAAAAAGAGGTATTACTAAATATAAACCAAATTTAATTAACATGGATGAGCTGAAATTTTGACAGCTAATTTTTTAAAAACTACTGTTGCGATTTTACAAAACTTGGCACGTTGGCATAACTTCAGTCGTAGAATCGAAATATGGAAAAAAATTGGTATGTCATTTCAGAAAAAGTCCGATTTTGTGCAAAATATTTATATTAATAAAACTCTCTATATAAATTTAATACATATCCTAAGTCTCTCTTTCGAGACATGAAAATGCAATTTCGTCAATCGGCCCATTAGAAAAGGAGATATAGAACTGTCCCCCCATTTTTAGTCCCTAACGGAGTATTGTTTTCGTTTTGGCATTTTGCTTTGATTCACTGTGAATGTCCGATTCACTTTTCAAATTGTTGCCACAAAAACATTATCGCCCTCTATTATATTTAAAGAAATTAAATAATGAAGAATCTGGATAAATGTATGTTTCACGCATTGTGATAAAGTAACGGTACCTAGATCCATTCAATTTTGAACAACGTGCGTTTCCACCCGAATATGGGCATCTGGAAGCCCACATTTGGAATTTATTTTATTATCTGTTTCATATTTTGTAAAACTTTAACGAATTTTTTATTAGCAAACTCAACGATTTAAAAGCGAGCAATGGCGACACTTCTACGGAAAAAAAAACCTTTTTTATCTCCAGCCCGCGGAAATGTGTATCGGAAATTCTAAAGATATGCTCATTTTAAAATGATTTTGCGATCTTGCTGTTGAATGGAATTTTGTGGTTTAAGTGGGAAGAGCATGATAGTTAATAAAAAATGTGACACACAAAACGTTAAAAAACGCCCCTTTGGACGTAATTTAAAATCTGAAACATTTCATACTTTTTATTTCGTCGTGTACATGCATCTTACGTTGTTGTCGTGTACATGCATACGTCGTGTACATATACATATTTACATTTGACTACTCTTCTGAGATTTCGGATCATTTCTTTTCTTCTTTCAGTCATTTTCTTCATTTGGTAATCGTCTGTTTTTTTTTTTTTTCAAATAAACTTTTGAATTGAATTATTTGCAAGTATTGGACTATTTTCGTAGTTATTAACGTGCTCTTTATACTGCATTCGCACATTACGCTAACTGAAGTTGTTTATGTGCTAAAGTTCATAAAAGGCAAAATATAGTTCCTATTGAATGACAGTAGTTGTGATTTTCTCAGTGGGCTAATTTGTCAAATTCATGTTCAGAGAGAAACTACTCCTATTTCACTCTGTGAGAGACAGGTTCGGGACTTTTATATCTGAATTGTAAGTTTAAATCATAATTAGCGAAAGAAATAAATGCATTTAGTCTGAGACGTGAACTGATCCATGAAACTCATCATAAAGCTGAGGTAACTTGAAAACATGCAATTATTTAAAAGCTGTCGCTCAATATAGAGATTATACTTGGGTTTCTTTGTTTAATCGATTATGGCAATACCTTGAATTTCATTAGAGATTTTTTTTCTCATGAAATTAATTCAGTCCTCACTTCGCGACAAGACAAAAATACATAAAACCTCAACATATTTTTATTAAAAATTGAAAAGTATAGAAAAATATCAAACATAAGTACAGTTAAGACAATTTAAACATTACTTTTTTACAATTAAAATAACAGTTTTTACACAGAAATAAACAATTCCGCCAGCGGGCAAGAAGACATATTTTTCGGTGCACAAAGCTGAAAGTTTACTTTTGGTCTCACTCGGCAAGAAGACACTGAAGGTATAGAAACTTGTTTAATTTGTGGTGGATGCTATGCTGAGGAGTCAATACATAGGATAATTTAATAACTTAAATTAATAACTTAAACTGTAATAACTTAAATTACAATTCCATTATGGATTAAGCATGATTTCATTCGCAAAAATAAAACAAGACGGTTATCTTTGTTGTTGTGAAGATTAGGTTATCTAAATTGGCAACAAATACACTATTCTGCTAAGTTTCAAATCTAAACAAATATGGCTGCTATGGGCAAACCAAATTAGGCTTAGTCGCACTTAAACAACATTTAAATTATTGATAATTATACAACTATTAAGTGGAAGTTAATTAAAAGCATACAAAGCTTAGCCGGAAGATAAAAACGACATAATTCAATCAATTTTAAAGCAAAAAATGCAAAATTTAACAACATATAAGAATGAAAAAACTGAGCTCAATGAGCCGAGTAACAGTGTGGGTATACACACACATATATATATATATACTTTTGGTGAGGCCGATTACCACCAAAAAGGGCGATGCAGAACTACATGCTATAGCAGTGCTACATACAGAATTTGAACGTTCTGAGCCTACTCGTTTTTGAGTTATACGAGATACATACACACATACGTACAGACACCATGAGAAAATCTCTTCTGAATCCATTTTGAATTAATTTTATAATTTGTTTTGGGAAAAACAGTCCTTTATTCTGTCCTTTACGTACAGATGTCCCGCAAAAACATCGTTAAATTGCATTCGATAGCGGTTAAAATGGATATTTTCATTGAAATATGGTACCCGGAATTTTTCGTGGTTGCAATACTTCGTACAAGGAAGTAAAAATGGGGCTAGTAGTGAAAATTAACATAAAGAAAATGACAAAAATGTTTATGCAACCAGCCATTGGTTGCGATTCGAAACCAAGACGAAATATTCAAGGGTCTCACCCACTCAGGCACTGAGGGACACTGGATATCTGAAAATTTCAAATAACAATGAGTGCTGAGAATTTAATAAATAATCGGATTCCGTTATATTTTAAGTTTTCAAAAGATGCATATATGTTGTTTGTTTTATCTATCTGTCCTTTTTTCGCCACTGTATTAGTTCATTATATCAATGTTCATAATTTCTCAATAAGACGATTCTCGCAAATTTTTCTCTTTTTACCTACCTCCAATCTATATACGACTTTGGTAAAGGAGGTAATGTTTTGAGTCCAAAAATTCGTTAGTAAGCTTTCAGTCAATAAGGACGAATTAGGATTTTCGAAACATGTTTTTACTATTTTTACAATAGTATGTGATGATATTTTCGTCTATGACTACTCTTATAACAAACTTCGAAAAATTCTGCTTTAAGCTTTCTACATTTCTATAACGAGTTGATTAGATTTCAGATAAAATTGGACAACTGGAAGTGGTAATTTACTTGAAGCCTACAATAGTTTTAATGTGAAATCCTATTAAAATATAATCCAAAATTTTCAATTTCAGTACTTAAGACTTTTATATCAATGGGAACAACATATTATATTTAGACTAAAACTGATAATTAGAACTGATACTTTACTTGAAGCACTGAGTAGACTTTTGCGAAAAAATGTACATTGATATAATCCAAAACTTCTCAAATTTCATATTTAAAACTTGTTTATGCATACACGATTCATATACAAACATGAATGAGAAACGCATATTATATTTTGAATATATATGATAAAACGAAAGTTGTACTTGGAACTCTTAACAGATTTTCGTGGAAAATATAGCATCACTATAATAATACTGCCCATATTAAGGCTATTTCTATTATATCTAGACATCATATTTATTTATATCAAACTCTACAGTAGAATGATTTCTATAACAGCGTTTTATTTGCAGAACTTCAAAACTTTTGTAATTGCAGGTATGTTACTAAAAATTGTACTTGTTATTTTCTTGCACTGTTGTTGAGGACGAGGGGCAGGAGCAAATAGCAAATTCGAAAACACCTGTTGCTTCACTTTTGCTGATCCCGGAATGCATGGCAGTCATTTATTCAGCTGTAATTGCAAAAATTAACGAGCACTGTTTAAAGAAACCTAAATATCACAGAGATATATGCGCAGATCAAAATGAATTGGGGTTTTTTGATACTATAAAAGTAAGAGAGAAGAAAATTAAATTATGTTATTCTTTTCAAAGTATCAATTTTAAGCATGTCATAAGCAATTAATTTTCTTTAATACAAAACTAACTAAATTATACGTTATTCAATTACCCAATAATGTTATAATGTAAACGAAAAAAAGATTTTAAGTAGCAGTTCCAGATCAAGTAAAACCATATAGTATAATAAAAAAAATCTGAAAGCTTTTAGGTTTTATAAGTACGCCCAAAAGTGCGTTTTATTAAGGTTTTGCATGTTACCTTTATTTATTAAATACCATGTTCTTCGCACTTGAACCACATAAAATTCAATTCAACAGCAATGTCTCAAAATATTTAAAAACAGCAAAACAGCATATCTTTAGAATTTCCGATACACAGTCCGGCGAGCTGGAGATAAAAATGTTTTTTCCCGTACAGTGTTGCCATTGCTCTCTTTGAAATTGCTGAGTTTCTTAATCAAAAATTCGTTAAAGTTTTACAAAATTTGAAACAGATTATAAAACAAATTCGAAATTGAAAATTAGGGCTTCCAGGTGCCCATGTAAGATTGGAGGACTACGTTATTCAAAATTGGATGGCTCTAAGCACCGTTGTTTTTTCATAATACGAGAAACATTCATGCATTCATGCAGATATTTCCTTATTTAGTTTTCTTAAATATAATACATGGCGATAACATTTGGTGGCAACAGTTTGAAAAGTGAACCAACGCAGAAAGTAAAACGACGCAAAATGCCGTTTTGAAACTAATAGCCCTTTGAGTCTAAAGCCCCTTTGGGCTAAGAAAGGGTCCAACATTTTATTATGTTGATATAAATTTAGAGAAACCATTTTTGACAAATGGCTAATTCTACCTCATAAGGTATTTCTCCCGCCTTCTTAGCATGACTTCTTGGTGTAGTGGTCAGCACGCTCGGCGCGTAGTTGAGTGGTCCATGGTTCGAGTCTCGGCGAGAGAATTGCTCATTTTTCATTTCTTCCTTGCTTCAAAAATATCCTAATGTCTCTACAGTAGCGACAGATCTAAAAAGGTGGTGGATAATACTTTTGCTCATTCACTGCACTGCTCATTTTTCCTCTCTCCTGCTTTCAAAAAATCCTAATGACTCTATGAGGTAATAATATATAATCCAAAATCTCGTATTAGAGATCTTCTTATTTGTTAGAACAACAAAATAGATTTAGTTTACAAACGATCAGCTGGAAGTGATAATCTTTACTTAAAGCTCGTTGCTATTTTAAACATGGAACTGGCGGAAGATCGTGTGCTAGCCACATCAGACTTTTGTACTTTATGTATACTAAACAACAACTCCGAGCCTAAATATAATATATTTTTAGTGAAACTTCTTCTGCCTTTGCACGGTACTCATCTGTTCAATCTCTCTCTTCTTCTTTTCGTCCATTCTGCCTATGCTTACCCTTCTTAAATCGGACAGCATAAACACAACTAATGCTGTCTTCTATTCTATATATATGTCTATTTCTTCTATTATGTTCTATATATTTATTATAGTTATTTCTTTAACAATAATACGTGATAATAACATGTAGTAGCCAGCCCAAATGGTAGAGTGGTTAGAGAAGCCTGTTGCAGTACTGAAGGGCCCGTGTTCGAATCCCGGAGAAGGCATGGATGTTTGTAGATATTTAGCGTCTTTGTGGCATGGGGACACTGCAAATATATGGAGAGCCGAACGTTCTCTCATGTGGTTTGGTGGTGGGGACTCTCGGACCACTTCCCCGGGTGTTCTTCCTCAAAATTGGGGTGGAAGTAGAAATTGAATATCCTTGAGACTCTGACATCCATTCTTCCATGAAATACGTAGACAAGACAAGAACATGTAGGAGAATAGGCTTATTGTAGAAATCTACAATATTCTTTTAACTGAGATGGATAATTTTAGTTATGTTATAAATGCTCATAATTGCATACATGTTTCTCGGTGATCTAAAGAATTTCTTTCACACTTCATGGAAACGATTTTTAGAATTCATTTTTATGCATAAATCGGAATTCTTTGTGCAGAGTTGCTTCTGTTTGATAGCCTTGATTCTTCTAGTTCTAGCTCAAGTTTTTCATGAAAATAAACTTTTCCTTAGCACCTTCGTGACAATTTTATCCCACTCCTCTAAGGTTGTTTTCCAAATCCGTTTATCATTTTTGGTAGCTAAAGCTCGTTATAACAAACGGAAAGCGCAGCATCTATATGAGAATTGACATCGGATTTTACAGGCATTTCTGGGATAGATATTATGAAACGTGGGTCGAAAATATTCTGCTGATAGTATATTGAATTAATTTTAGCCTTACCTGAGATTTTTTTAGGTTATAATTAACCATCGTAAAAAAATTCTTGTAGTTATCAAGAATCCCGTTGGGAACGTTTCTGTACATTGATGAACGCACTTCATACGGTCATTTTCATCAGTTTAGTGACACAAAACTTATCTTTTTTATTACAGCCACTTGTATATACATATGCCTTATCGAGTGTTACTATGAACTTCCATTTATCAGCAGCTAAGTGTTTTTCGCATATTTTCCTACAATTTATTTTTCTTTCCTCAATATGCTTCGGCAAAAGGCATATTAACTTAAAGTTTTGCCATCTTATTTTTAACTACAAGTTTTAATTAATGATTTTATTTTCAGTGGCAGAAGACACTCCTAATTCCGATGCAATGGATTTTGGTGTTCGTGGATTTTCTTTCGAGATTATAGATTTCACTTTATAGATATTTACTTGTGTTCTAACACTCTTAGGATGAGGTTTTGCGGCCAATATTTCATTTTTACTTTCCATCAGAAGCTTTTTCTCTTTCAGATTTAAAGTACACTATGAAAAAAAAGGGGGAAGACAGTTCTATATCTCCCGTTCTACTGGACCTATTGACGAAATTCAAATTGCGTTTTTCATGTTTTGAAAGGGCGACTTAGCATACATATTAGATTTATATATAGCATTGCTCTAATATATGTATTTCGATAAAAACTGGACTTATTCTGATATAACATACTAATTTGTTTCCATATTTCGATTTCGATATATTAGATTTATAGCGTTTTACCGCGTATCTCACATCGTCCAGAGTTAGTTTGTTCTGCCGATGTTTGTCTGCTTTCTCCTCTCCGAGACGCATCACCACTTGTTCTCCGTTGTCTTCCTTCGAGGCGCGCCTTTTAAGAAATATAGTTCGACGAGATCGCTACATATAGCATTCTTCTAGCATAGGAATTTTGACACAAAATCGGACTCTTTCTGAAATGACACGCCAATTTATTTTTCCTATTTCGATTTTACGACTCAAATTATGCTTAAGTATTAAATTTTGTAAAATTTGGTGAGAAATTTACTGAGAAATTCAGAAACATGTCTTGGCGTATTTTTTTCAGTTTGGCCAAGAATAATTTACTTGGCGAATTTTTTGATTTATAGAAACTAATTTTCCTTTCCTTTTTTGCATTGCAGATGAGCGGAAAAAAAAGTCATCATTCATACTTTAAAATAGTTTTCACAAAGTGCGTAAACCATGTTTGACGATATTATCGCTCAAAAAAAAATACTCTAATTTTTTGCAGGTGTGCCTGGAAATACATCTACTTTAAGAGGATGTTAAAAAATTTTATAGGTTATAACAGAAACATTTTTTCGAAAAATTTATAAAAAATATTTAAAACTACAAATTAAAAAAATAAATTATAAAAAATGTGCGAATTATATTTGGATTAAGCCTAAATTTCGAGTTCTCTAAGAAGGAATCAAATAAGTTTAATAAAAAAAGAGATATTAATAAATATATAACAAATTCAGCTGACATTGAAGAGCTAAAATTTTAAGAGCTAATTATTTACAAAATACTCT
>KK117153.1:461318-490699 GCA_000611955.2 Stegodyphus mimosarum
TTCCGATTCTAAAACTTGGTAGTTTGGCATAATTTGAGTGGTAGAGTCGAAATATGGAAAACAAACTGGCATGTCATTTAAGGAAAAGTCCGATTTTGTGTCAAAATACCTATATTAGAACAATGCTATATATAAGTTTAATATATATCCCAAGTCGCGCTTTCGAGACATGAAAAACGCAAATTTAATTTCGTCAATGGGCTCAGTAGAACGGGAGGTATAGAACTTTCCTTTTCTTTTTTATGTAGTCCAAAGGGGCTTTGTCTCTGAAGGACTATTGTTTTCGTTTCGGCATTTTGCGTCGGAAACATTAAATGTCGGTTCACTTTTCAAACTATTGCTACCAAATATTGCAGCCCTGTATTATATTTAAAGAAATTAAATAATGAAGAATGTGCATAAATTACTCATGTTTCTCGCATTGTGATAAAACCACGGTACCTAGGCCATCGAATTTTTAATGACGTAATCCTGCTGCGAATATGGGCATCTGGAAGTCCAAATTTTTAATTTATCGATTTCATATTTTGTAAAACTTTAACGAATTTTTTATTAACGAACTCAAGAATTTCAAAGCGAGCAATGGCAACGTTGTACAGAAAAAACATTTTTATTTCCAGCGCGTGAGACTGTGTATCGGAAATTCTAAAGATATGCACAGTTGAAAATTATTTTGCGATATTGCTCTTGAACTGAATTTTATGGTTTAGGTACGAAGAACATGATATTTAATAAGTAAAGGTAACGCACAAAACGTTAAAAAATCTCCCCTTTGGGCGTAATGTAAAATCCGAAACCTTTCAGATTTTGTGTGTGTGTGTGTGTGTGTGTATTTCTGTTTCTTTTTCCGCAGTGTACCTTTATTTGAAATGCAATAACCTTGATTTTTACAATGCTTTGGAATACATTAATACGAATATGTTATCTCGAAAAGCTCATTTACGTGAACTTTTACGTAACCTCCTTGGGTTTAGAAGACGTTTCCAAACTAAATCTGTATTCCAATGAAAATAAAAAAGTAGCAGACGATTAATATTGAAAATGCCAAATATCTATCTTAAAGTTTTACTGAGAAAATATAAATAGAAAGTCGTTTCCATACGTTGAGAACAAACTTTTATTATCTTATTCTGTATTCCAATGAAAATGAAACAGTAGCAGATGATTATATTGAAAATACCAAATCTTTATCTCAAAGTATTAATGAGAAAATTTAAATAGAAATTCTTTATTTCCATCAGTACGGAAAAACTTCTGCATTCTATAATGGTTTTTAAAGTAAGCTTTCAATCTGGCTATTTTTATAAATATACATTTAGCTTCTTTTTAATAGAACATCTCTTCATTATTCATAAAGATCTTAGAATCTAAATTCTTGTTTCATTTTTTCTTTCTGAAGAATATTTGCACTGCATTTGCTTACTTTTACTTTAATTCCTTACAGTATGAAAATATAAATGATGCCAGGTCATGTTGCAGTTTATATTGTCATTAGAATTTTTGTATATCAGGAATCAGAAGAAATCCGCATTGCGCTCGAGGGGCTCTGGACCTCCCGAATAGGGGTCGAGTGTGCTTCCAATTGTACTGTGAATAGACGCTTGAAAGGAGAAAGAAAATACCTTTATAATACATCCCTTTTTAAAGGGCTACTGGGATTAGGGCTCAAAATTGACAAATCCTGCTAGTGACAAATTATCGTCCACCACCATATAGTTCGAGTGCCACTTGTAGAGTCATTAGAGTTTTTTCAATGTCAGGAAGCTGAAGGAATCCAGATTGCCCTCGCCGGGATTTGAACTCCGGACCTCCCGAATGCGAGTCGACTGGGTTTCTAATTATGCCACGAAGCAAGCAGGAAGGAGGAAGAAAATAATTAATAAGATCATTCATACTATGTTATAATTTTAAAGATATTTTCCCAGGAATGTTACAGAAGTCATTTATACCCAATAGCATTATCAGGCAGTCTTTAATCTATAGAAAAGTATATCGTAATTAAAAATATATTTAATCTTTAAATTTTTAAATTACCATACTTTCATTGCCTTAATATTATCCTTTATTAAAAATCGTGATGATCAAATAAAGTAAGAACTTTAATTTTATTGTAAAATATGTATAACAAGGGTTTTGCACATTTTCTTTGGTATTTCCAATAAAAATAAAAAATAAAATTCTACTCAATTTTTTTTCTGATAAAGAAATTTTAAACATGAATTTAGAATTGACACATTATGAACTGTCATATCTTTTCTGACAAAGAAAGTGCCTACATGGCTTTGCGTTGTTTTATTTCTAGTTTTTTACCCAGAAAAAAACTCTTAAGGTTCAGCTTTAAATTTAGCCTGTTGCAACGTCTATTTTACAATATGAACGAAGAACTGTTTCGTACAGAAACTTAGAGGAGAATAGCATCATAAACCTGATGACAGAACCTATTTTATTCTATTCCTTTCCCTCAAGATTTAAAGGGAGAAAGGGAGGAAATTTTGCTTTTTTCCTCGGTCTGCTTGCGAACATTAATCAGATGCCTCAATACCCCTAAAGTTACCCATAACACAGTTTGAGAACCAATGATCTAAATTACCTTGCACTCAGTATTTTTGACAATTCTATGCTACGTTTAATGAAATGTGAGTAGATCATTGGTGTAAATATTTGACATCAGTGGTCCGAAGATCTAATGTTAATTTTTTTTGCTGATTTGAGCTAAGCTGGGTTTTGGTGGGCAGCACTGGTAGGCACCAAACCCTGCTTAGTTAAAAAAACGAAATGGTGGGAAGCATATGTCTTCCATTTTATAACTAACGATTTTTGCCATATTTTATGCAAGTGTTTCAATGACAGCCGAGTAGCCAGCTATTAAATTACTTTTGTTAAGTATTTCGCTGATCTTTTATACTAAGTTCAAGATCTGATGCACCTTTTAAATGCGATATTCTTGAACGCTGCTCATGAGTTGATAATTTTCGACAGCATTTTTAAGTCATCGACATACAATCTTCCTCCGTGCTTGGCAGAAAATGTAACGTTTGTGGTTGTTGATAAGGTATGTCTAGGCTGCATAAATGATACAAGGGTATTACAAAGAAGTATAAAGTTTCAATAATTTATATGAAAAAAGGCAAAATGAAACATATTGAAGATTATATGTGAAAAGATATGGATATGAAGATATCTCGTAAATGTTAAGTTAGAATACTGGGCCACCTATTGTAGAGAGAAAGAAACTCGCACTTGGCCAATGGTTTCGGCTAAGGCAACATATAGTAGTATTGAAAGTAGCAGTTACAGTTAATAAAGTTATTAGTTTCCTTTTATACAGTTCCACCATTTAGTTTAAAATAACAGAAAATAATTCTTAGTCCTTCAAGCTGGACCAGAGAACAAAATTTTGGCACTGGATAGAAATAAAACAGTTTTAAAAGCAAAACTAACTTGATTAGAAAAAGTAGTAACATAATGATAGTGTAAAAAAAGTATTCAAATAACGTATAGGTCGCTTCAATGTATTCAAATGGATATGAGAAATAGGTGTTATTTGGAAAGTGTTGATAAAAAAGATGCCACAGCCAACGACGAAGAAATTCCCGAAATAGAAGAAAGAATGGAACAGCTATTGCATTACTAGTTCCCAAATGTTTTTGTGAATATACCGAATGGAACAATTTTAATTTGAAATTCGAAAACGGGGGTTCACTGACGCGGGAGCTGTCACTGCGCGGAATATACAAAGTACGTCAAAAGCTTAGCTCCTGGGTGGGCCACCCTAGGCGTAAAGGCCATTCTAATATGTCAAGCTTAATCTTAGTAGATGAAGATACTTCAAGGGATTACCTACTTGGTGATCAAGGGTCACAATCCCACAGCCTCAGTGATCTTTCTTGTTTTCTTTTTCCTCTCCTCTTAGCTTCCATTTCTCACTAGTGATTTCCTGTTATGAAGGATAGAGTTCAGTCTGAGTTGCAGTTATAACTCTTTTGTATCCGTTTCACCATGGTGAAAACCTCTCTACGAGTCTGCCATGTTTGGAGATCCGTATGGCAGGAAAGGAGAAACCTAGTACTTGAGGGGCGAGGTACTGTCCCCAACACGCTGTTTTGTCCTCTGCTTCAGCAGAATCGGAAGGCACTTAGCTAGTGACACCCCGCTAATGCCAATTTGCTGGTCACTAGTACTTCGTGTCAGTGGCTTGGGGATAAATTTAAAGAGAATTTCCTGCTTTCGGGAAACCTGACTATGGAGCTTTAGTCTGCGTATACGCTCGGTTAGCCCCAATACGACTCTCAGTGGGCTCCATAGTGGGTGGAGCGATCGGGTCCAACTCGTTTCGATTTATAATATGGCAACTTTAAATTCTTCTCCCAATCAAATGGAAACGAAACATTTTGGAACTATTAAGAGGATATGGACTTCTGACATTGTTACCGAGAGCATCAAATCTCCTAAGTTCTTAGTGGCCAACTAGAAAGTCTATCACCTTCTTCTTCCATAAGTAGATTGTGGCCTCAGTTGGTGAAACAAAAGGCATAAAAAAGCTGCAGGGTCTCTGGTTATCGAGAAGATATCTGATGCACAAGTCTCTTCGATTTTTAAAAATAACAAATATGTGCAACATTCTATTAGTGTACCTTCACATAATTCCTTAAACATGTCTAGAGGTGTCATTTCAGAAACAGAACTGATATTAATCTCTGAAGAAGAAATTTAAAAGCTCGCTGAGCAAAATATGTATGGGGCTTCCCAATTAAAATCCATACGGCTGAACAACTTCCCGTTAGGGCGTGGTACCTGAATTGTACCATCAGACCTTACGTAACGAAAAAAATGCGCTGTTTTCAGAGTCAGCGGCTCGGTCATGCGAAGACCCCCATGTTGCAGAAACCTGGATTTTGTTAGTTGTTCTGTGACTGGTTATGTAAGTCAGGACTGCATTGCTGATCCAAAATGTGTAAACTGCCATGTTGATCATCCATATTACTCAAGAACCTGCTCTAAATGAAATGAAGAGAAAGAAATTCAGCATATTAAAGTTATAAAAAAATCTCCTGTCCTGAACTAAGAAACTGTTTAGCATCGGTGAAACAAACATTTCTTATGCTGAAGCCACCAAATTTTATGTGTCAATAAGTATCCGAATATTTATTTAGAAGTCAAACAATAAAATTCAGCATTATATTTGCAAATTTTCACATGACTAGTTTTCATGGTTCTGAGGGTGATGGTTCGGTAGAACCACGCAAACTAGTCCTGTGAAAATTTGCATATATAACATTGATTTGTATTGTTTGACTTCTAAATAAATATTTGTTCGGCGTGTTATATTACCCTAAATTAAAAGTATTTAAATATCTAAATATGCAGAAACGAAAGGCCTGAGCGAAAAATAATTGGCAGCGAAACATTTTTAAAACTTCTTCCTCCCAAACAGGCAACAGAAGTTTTGGAAATAAAAGTTTCAAAATTCAAAATAAATTCAAAGCTCCAAACACAGAAGCCGAAGCTCAGTGGAAGGGTTTCTCTCTAATTTCATCGAATCAGAGATGGAAACAGAGGGAGGCACAGATTTTCCGAAACATGTCTTTCCTCATAAAACAAAAAAACAGCATCACAATAACAAACACTCTTAATGGTTACCCTTACAGTGGGAATGTCTTGGCTCCCACCAGGGTCTTCCCTGTATTAAACAGTTTAGTTATAGTTAACAACCTGTTTGCATAGCAGTACAAGAGAGACTCCTTAAACATGATAATTCACCAAAGCTGTGCAGGTATTCAATGATACGGTAGGACAACATTATCAGCAGACATGCAAGATGTGATGTAGGCTTACTTACATTCGATAACTTTCTATCAAGTGTTCTTCCCTTGGTTACATTTCTCCAAGCAATTGCCGTACAAGTAAACATGTAGGAACTGATTTTTGTCTGTAATGTATATCTTCATTGTCTCTGTATCCCCAAAAATTTAGAAAATACTTGCTTTCATCAACCAACAGGAATCTTCTACTTGATTGATATTGCCATCTTCTCCCATTTTGCTCCTTTAGTATTGTGAAGCACCCATTTAATAGCGATCATGTCCAATCGCGGTAAACTTTATGGGAAATGGACTGCGTCTCCAGGAAAGCACGGTTATCGTTCTACAATATAAAGCAGATTGGGATTCTTCGTCTCATCTGCAAATTTCCCTGATGAAATGGTGAAGGATGTCCAAATTGATCATTTTGTGAGGATTCGTACCGATACAATTGTTTACAGCCTGAGTAAAAACTTTAAGGCCAGTAAAACTTTTTGAGAAAATGGAAGCATTTAAACTGAGGAATTAAAATACCATTTGATTGATAATTATTCAGCTTAAACAAAAGTAAAAAAACTCGAAAAATTAATTTGCAAATATTTTATTATTAGAAAATATTACTAAACACACAGATGAATATGAGTCTGAGTAAAAACTTTAAGGTCAACATAGAAAATAATATAGAAGAAAAAATTACAAATTCTTAGACGGTTGTGTAGGAGCCATTTCTTCGAATTACTTCAAATATTCTTGTTTTCATAGATGAAACGAGTTCTTGACAAAGGGTGGGGTCGGTTTTATACCATTCATCTTCGATAGTAGATTTCAGCTCTGTTGTTGATGTAAAATGTTTCCCATTTGCATAAACTCTTCTTGCTAAGTCACCCCAAAGGTTCTCGATTGGGTTGAGGTCAGGTGATCTAGCTGGCCATTTCACATTTTCAACATTGTTGACTTGGAACCAATTTTTTGTGCTGTTACTCGAATGGATCGATGCATTGTCTTGCTGATATTTCCAATTTTCTCCAGCAAGACAGTCAGCATTTGGCAAAAGATGATTTGTTAGGACATTTTGGTATCCTTGTGAATTCATTCTACCTGAAACGAATACAATTGAGCCCACACCATTGTAAGCAAAACAGCCCCAAGTCATGACGGATCCTTCACCTAATTGGCGCTTGGAGAATATTTCTTTTTCATTTCTTATATCATGCCAGTAGAAATTCCAGCCATCTGGTTCATCCAAATTCCATTTTTTTTCGTCAGAAAAAATAATTTCTATCCATTGGTTGTCCCAGGTCATGACTTTCTGGCCAAAGTTCAAACGCTCTATTTTGTGTCTCTGCCGTAACTGAGGCTTAGTCAATTTTGCTGTATAAGTGAACCTTCCAGACCTTCTAATTGTGTTATAAATCGTTTTTTGACAAACTTTTAAACCTGTCGTCGGAATTTAGTACTTTCCAGTAGATACAAGTTGGCAAACTCTTCCTTCATCACGCGAGGACAAAGCTGTAGGTCTTCTCCCAGTATTCTTTTTACCATAATTGTCTTTCAATTTAAAAAAATTGTTGACTACAGTTTTTGATCTTCCTGTCTTTATAGCAATAGCAGAACTATTCATTCCTGTTGAAGACAAAGCTTCGATCTCTCATCTTTCACGATCAGTTAAATTCTTACCTTTCGCCATCTTCACAAAGATCACCAATACTTCAAAGAAACGTATGACAAATATGAAAATTGCAGCGTTGTCACAAGCTAATAGATGCAATGGCAATTACACGATTATATTATATTTATTTTTAAAAAATGACTGGTGGCCTTAAAGTTTTTACTCAGGCAGAAATACTAACTCTGTAAATAACCACATGTTTCTTATAATTATATATTTACAAATTATATTTATAGCATTTATTTCTTATCAATGAACTTTAATAATTAATATTATTTGAATCCCTTTTATTTCATTTTACATTTTCTCAAAAATTTTTACTGGCCTTAAAGTTTTTACTCAGAGTTTAAGTAGCTGAAATGCCTATTCCAAAATTGTCGCTAAAATTTCCAAAATACCCAAGCCCTTGGTGGAATTCTAAAGTCTAGGATGCTATCAAAGAGCAAAGGAAAGCCTGGAGCATTTTTGGCGATATCCTACTGAGTCAAACCTCGTGATTTTTAAACAACTGAAAGACACTTTAAGTGTGTCGGAGTAGTCATAAAAATTCGTTTATCTCGTAGGTGTTATCGATAAATTTCTCTACTTCCAATAACCAAAGAATTCGGAAAGCATCTGGTATATATGAAGATCACACACTCTCCATTTTAAAATTAAATGCTGATATAATAACCAGCAGGGAAGGAATTGCAAATACCATAGGAGAAGCGTTTTCAAATAGCAGTAACCATCATCTGCATTCCTTTCTGAAAAGCCACTCTTTGATAACAGCACATTGATTTCAACTCTCTCATTCTTGAACTTTATGATCACGATCTAATTCTGTTAGAGTTTAAAAGAGCTTTGTCACAGATAAGAAAATCATGGCTCAATTCTGATAGCATTAGTTACCCTAAGTTAAAACACTTTCCCTGTAAGTCATTGTCAGCCCTCCTCTTTCTTTTCAACAGAGTATGGAAAGAGTATTTATTTCCCACTACATGGAGGAAAGCTTTTGTTATCCAAATAGCCAAATGAGGAAGACCCTACGAATGCCTCTAGGTATCCCATCTCTTTTACTAGCTGCCTTTGCAAACTGCTCGGAAGATGGTCGACACTCGCTTGGTCTACTATTTACAGCAGAAGCAGAATAATTGTATTTCTTCTTATCAAAATGGATTTAGAAACGAGCGGAAAACTATAAATAATATTCTATTGAATCAAATCTCGTGAATTTGCACGTCCTTCACCATTTCTTAGACACTATTATCCGTTAAGCGCTTCTAAAAGGGAATCACTTCGTTGCTATATTTTTTTTATATAGAGGAAACCTATGACAGTAAATGGAGGCACAGCATCCTTCGTCACCTGTATAACAGTGACTTACGAAGAAACTTGTTGAGTTTCATCAAGCATTTCTTACAGGATCGAAAGTTTCAAGCGAAGATTGGCTCTGTACTCTCGAATGTGTTTAGTCAAAAAAAGAGTATACCGCAAGAAAGTGTTCTAAGTGTCACTCTATTTAGAATAAAAATTAACTCTATCTCAAAACATCTTTCGCCAACAATCCATGGAATGCTTTATGTCGACAACCTGCAAGCTAGTTTTGAAAGCAAACTTTAAATACGTCAAGAGAGAAGGAAGCATTTCTTAATAGAGTGGTTAAATGGGCCCTGGAGAATGGTTTCAGGTTTTCGATACAAAAGACTGCGTACATGTCCTTTTACCGCAGGAAGAATTCTCGTCCTTATCCCAAAATTTATTTGTAGGACATACTGATTTCTGTAGAAAAGGAGATAAATTCTTAGGTGTGTTGTTTGACCTTAACTTTGTAGCATTCATTATTTTAATTAACCAAATTATTTTTAGTTTGAACTTTCCTATCGATATCTCAAAGTTTCAGTTGCTGCCCGAATTTAGCGCGAGCGAGATATTTATGCAAATCGCATATATCTGATAGCAGTTTAAAAGGCAGGAGTTAACGAGGGTAAAAAACGGTACGTCAGAGGGGATCACGATTGACTCCTCGTTCTGCGGTGCGATTGACTCTGCGGTGCGATTGACTCCTGCGATTGGAACCTGCGGTGCGATTGACTCCTCGTTCTCCTCGATCTCGACTTGATTATTGTGTAAGTATGTCTTTGTCTCTTGCGACAGCCAGTTGACCTTTGACAGTTTTCCCGCGCATTATCAATTCTTAAGTGACTCTTCGGATATGGCAGAAACGAATTCGGACCTCGATTTGGACTTGATCTCGAAAACAGCACTTGACGAACTCAGGATTTTCATTAACTTTCAAGAAGTTAAACATGGCATTGCGGAAATGACCGCACAGTATAAAGAAACACAATCTGAAAACGATCTAAAAATCCTAAAATCCTTAGAAAATCAATATAATCAACTCAAACCGACGATAGATGGCAGCACCATAGAACACACTATATCCAAATTGGCTAACGAAGTTCATCAAAAACGCGAAGCATTTAATTCACCGTGGATTAATGCACCACGTAAACGTGCTAGGAGCATAGTCGAATATGACAATCTACCTCCAACCCAACTATCCAACCAATTTAGCGGCTTAAACATTGATCAAAATTTAGACCCACAGGACCAAATGGATGACAATGAGCAAAATAACCAAACTGATAATGACAATAGCATCCCATTTACTAAACCCACCCGCACTGCAAATAAAATCCCACCCTTTGTGATAACACAAAAAATAAACTGGAAAGACACCAGGAAAGTCTTTAAAGAACAGCTAAAAATAGGAAAGATTGAATCAAAACTAGAAAACGGTAATCTTATCATCCGAGTAGCAGAAATAGAAGACTACAAGAAAATTCAAAAATATCTTAACGATAGTGCAATCCCATACCATACCTTTTTATTGCAAAACGACAAAACAATCAAAGGAGTCCTTAAAGGACTAGGAACCGACTACACAATAGATGAAATTAAAGAAGCCCTGCAAGAATATAAAATTCCTATAGTAAAAATAAATCAAATGACCAGGATGAGAGATGGCATCCCTACCGATTTAGAAATGTACTATATAGAAACCAAAAACTCACCAGAGGGTAAAAGAATGTTTGATGTAAAGTATCTTATGGACATGCGTGTCAGGATAGTAGCATACAGAGGTAGACCAGGCCCTACCCAATGCTTTCACTGCCAACGTTATGGCCATACGCAGAAAGCATGCCATAATAAGCCCCGATGTCTTAGATGTGCAGAAGAGCACGAATCCTATGAATGCCCCAAGAAAGGCACTAACCATCTTCCTCACTGCGTATTATGTAATGGCTCCCACGCGTCCTGCGACAAATCCTGTCCAGAACACCCCAACAATAAACCCTCTATCAAAAATAAGAAAACAGAAACTATCATTCCCAGCGCTATGCACAGCAAAACCACCACTCCTATCAGCAACCAATCAGAATTCAGCTTGCCTCAAACTAACAGCCAATCCTATGCCAACATTGCAGCTAACGGAAGAAAACCTAATATTACGAATAACAGCACAGAAAGCATTAATATCAAGAAAAATACTTCAATAGACTCCTTAAATGATTTTCAAAACTTCATCCTCAACCTCCACGCCATGTATCTAAAATTTAAACAATCTCCTGACTCACACAATAGACTAGTCATCGCCATGGAGGCGCTAAGGGCATTCGAACTTCATCATGTATAGTACAACTGTAAGCAATAGCACGCTAGGAATAAAGCACATCAATTACGCCAAATTTATGGCTTTTAATTGCAATGGCGTGAAAAGGCAGCTCCCAGAACTCAGGGATTACATCCAGCAAAACAATATTGATATTCTTCTTTTAAACGAAACCCACCTCAGAGCCACTGATACTTTTAAAATCCCTAATTATGACATCTTTCGAAGTGACCGCTTACACAATCGTGGCGGCGGCACACTAATAGCCACTAAAAAGTATCTCAACTGTCTCCCCTACAATCTACCTCAACTGCAAAGCATCGAAGCCTGCGGATGTCTCCTCAGAAGTAATAACTTAGACTATCTAATCATCTCCGTCTACAAACCCCCCAATAATCAACTGAACACCAATGATATCGACAATATTTTCAACTTAGGCTTCCCTACAATCATTGCAGGGGACCTAAACAGCAAGCATCTCAGCTGGAATAGCTTTACATCAAATGACAGTGGCATCATCCTCTATAATCACATGCTCAATAGAAACTTCGAAATTTTCGCCCCCAGTGATCCCACCTATATCCCTATCAACTTAAGAGGACACCCTGAAGTTCTGGATATCATCATCACCAATAGAATTAATCAAAAACCCTATGTTTATACTGCAAATCAACTCTCTTCCGACCACTTACCCCTCCATTTCACGATGTATGGCCTCAAACATGGACTACCTCCCCTAAAAACTTCTATCAACTGGAATCAGTTCAACTACCACATCAGCAACAACCTCAGCACAGCAGCTCCACCCCTCAATAGCACAGAAAATATCGATATAGCTATCAACAACTTTAACAACCAAATTAAAATAGCCATCAACAACTCTAAAATTATTCAACGTAAAGAGAACATAACCCTTCCCGCCTCCATCAGGAAAAAGATGACTGAAAAGAACAGGCTGAGGAGAAACTACCAGCACTCACAGGATCCCAGGGACAAGCGTAAATACAATAGATGTCATAAAGAACTCCAAAAACTACTTAAAAATCATGCAGATTCAGCCTGGAACAACTTCATCTCAAATCTCTCCCACACTGATCACTCAGTGTGGAAGATTGCAAAAGCAATTAAAAATAATGGAAACAATATTGGCCCTATTCGTAATGGAAATCATACCCTCACCAATATAGAAGAAATAGCAGAAGAGTTCGCCTCCACCTATGAAAACCAATTCTCCAATCAAGCATACCCCAGCAGTAATGACGAGCACTTAATTAACTACGTTAATAATTACCTAGAACAGAACAAAACGAGCAAAAATCCACCTACAACCCCCCAAGAAGTTAAAAACATCATTAACAAACTCAATATCAAGAAAGCTACCGGACATGATGAAGTCTCAAATAATGCACTTAAAAATCTACCCATGAAAGCAATAGTCCTTATCACCAATATCATCAACGCATGTCTAAGAAGTAATTATTTTCCACCCTCTTGGAAACATGCCATCATAATAGTCCTTAAAAAACCAGGCAAAGATCCCACCATTACTTCTAACCACAGGCCCATCTCCTTACTCCCCTCCATAGGAAAAGTTTATGAAAGAATAATAGTCAACAGAATCAATCAATTTATTCAAGAAAACAAGATTTTAAATTCAACCCAATTTGGCTTCCGCCCTGGATATTCAACTACCCACCAAATCACCCGCATAGTAGAGTATATAAGTGAAGGATTCAATAAAAATGAAACCACAGCAGGCATTTTTCTGGACATTGAAAAGGCCTTTGATAAGGTCTGGATCGAAGGTCTTCTTATCAAATTAATTAACTACAACTTCCCGCCTAATCTCACCTTACTCATAGCAAACTTCTTACGCAAGCGATCCTTTCAAGTAAGAATTAAGAATCATCTTTCCTCTATCAAAACTACAACTGCCGGCGTAGCACAAGGTTCCTGCATCTCGCCAATTTTATTCAACCTTTTTATTAACGACATTCCCAGGAATCCCAATATCCTCACTGCCTGCTATGCGGATGATACAGCTCTGCTTAGTAGATCCATAAATCCTGACAAAGCAAATCAAAAACTTCAATCTCATATCAATATTATTGCACAATGGTTCCGAGCCTGGAAGATTAAAATAAATACCACCAAATCAGCTCTTATCTATTTCCGTAAACATCAACTTAGAAGAAACATTGCAGATATCAAAATCGACAACAACAATATCCCACGTGAAAACTGCATCAAATATTTAGGAGTTCATATCGACTGCCGCCTTACCTTTCGCCAGCACATAGTAAAAACCAGAGCTAAAGCAATGCAAGCTTTCATGGCTATTTATGCCCTTCTCGGCAGGAAATCAAAACTAAACCTGAACACCAAAAGGATCACTTACTTACAAGCCATCAAACCTATTTTACTGTACGCTGCACCGGCCTGGGCAGCTACATCAAGAAGCAATAGAAGACTACTTCAACAAACCCAAAATAAAATGCTCAGAATGCTCTGTAATGCACCATGGTATGTCACAAATTCAACCATCCATAGAGATCTAAAAATTAAGCCGCTTGACAGCGATATTCTCATCCATAGTCATAATTTCTATCAACACTGCAATAACCACCCTGATGATATCATAAAAGACCTTAATAACTACGATAACACCTTAATTCAACGACATAAAAGACCGCGCAATATTTTTCACGACTGTGATTGGTAATCAGTATATATGTACATATTTTTTCAACTATTCAACTATTTAATCAAGATTTTTACTATTTTCAAATTCTTCATTTAGTGTTTTGTGCATTTAATGTTTTGTACTTACAAGCAAAAACTTTTAAAACGCCATTGCTTATCTACTACATGCCTTTATATTTCACACAAGGAGTGTGAAAATCCTTTCGGATGACGAACTCTACCAGGTAAACCTTTTCAGGTTACGACAACTATATACTAGTAAAGGCCTTTTTTAAGGCCAAATACTAGTCAATAGGAACAGGATTTGGATTTGGATTTGGGGGAAAAAACAGAGTCTTGGATTTATCGCCGTAAGGCTGTGCGCGCAAGGATTTCCTCTGTCTACTGAAAGTTCGCCTTCATAGGCATTTGCAATTACTATTGCTTGCTAGTGAAATTCGCATTTATTGCATTTCACTAAGAGTTAGGCTTCCCTCGCGGTCCTACTTAAAGTTATTTTAGGTATTTGAATTGTTAACACACTTTATTTCATATTATTTTAGTTCAGCCCAAGTAGTGGCTTACTCTCAAGTTGGAGAGTTGTAATTATTTGAATTAAAGGGTCACTTTAAACCCTCCTTCTGACTTTGTAGTTCTTCAACACTAAAGGACATAGCCTAGATTTGCTCACTGTCCTCCAGATAGGGTTTCACAGCATATGCTGAGCAAGAAAGTTAAGAGATTGAAGGAGAAACCTTATAACTTTATTTTCGTTCCGCATGTCATACCTCTAAAAAAATGTTTAAAAATTATGAATATTCTATAATTCTTCTCGAATACCTCCTGGGAAGCCGATCGTAATTCAATGGTTCTCAATGCTCCTTGTACAAAGAGCCCTTATCTACTCAAAACTTGACTATAGATCAGTTCTTTCCGGATCAGCAAGGCCTTCTGTGCTGGCCAAATTTGATCCTGCACATCATCACGCACTTCAGATGATGTTACAAATCAAGAATCTCGTTTGTTTACATTTACTAAATGATTCTACTATCATCTTGTCTAAGAGTAAGCACCTTGCTAGAGCAAAACTGTAAGTCTAATAGCAACACACATCAGGAGAATCCTTTTGAAATTCCACCGTAAAGGACTGAAACATTCGACTCCTTGATAGGTTCCAAAATTGGGATAAGTTTAACACTAGTGATATCATTTACAAACGGATCTTTGGGGAACCTAGACATAAATATAGGAACTACATCCCTTTCTATTGAGATTTCGAGATCATGTTCATATAGCTTAAGTAGCGGACGATTGTTGGATTCCGATTACAACCAGCCTGCTGGGTTTTCACTTTTGAAAGTACTGTACTTTATCAGGCTTTAATTTTCCTCTCGAAGCAATGTTGCAGGAATTTCATTATATACACAGGTTCTTTGTGTACTTTAACGTCGTTGAAAGAGCCTACTTATACTTCTTATGCCATTATTACCGGAGTTTCGAAACTTAATCAGATTCTAAAATGTCGGGGATATCAGATTCTCTACTCCTGGATCCTTTGCCACGCTGGCATAAAAAAGAATGAACTAGCAGATATTACAGCTGAGGCTGCTACTACAGTGTCTAACCTTCATAGCCACTTGCAAACATCAAAGCATTGATAAAATGTACAATTCTCAATAAATGGCTGATGCATGGGAGGATCAAGCAAACAATAAACTGGGTGGTATTAAACCCACCCTTGAGTGCTGGCCGTCTATGCTAAATAGAAATGAAAACTAGTTTGAAGATCGGTCACTGTCGCCTGATTCATGAGCATATTCTGTAAGGCGAGAGGAGTCCACTTTACGTAAACTGCAATGCAGTTCTGGCGGTTCGTCATATTTTACTGAAATGCCATCATTTTAAAAATTTTCACCTTGGATTTAGAAAACTTAATAGGAAGTAAAATTTGAGAAGAATATTTTCTTGATTTTTTTGGTGGCTGAATGAGCTGAATGTAAGTAGGTTTAGTAAACGCACGTTATTTTATCAGAGTACCAGGCACCGTTTGGTAACCCTAAATTTGATGGTCATCTGTGTCTGGTCGCTTTTAATGCAATTTGAACAATCTATATAAATGTGAAGCACTATTCTATACTATTTTATCCATGGGTTGCGTTCCGGTATCCATATGTCATCTGTGACCTATCCAAAAAATAATAAAAGCGTTTTCTAATTGTTTAAATGTTTATTTTGTTTATTAATAATATATCTTGTTGATAAAAATTTTAAACTACATTAATGCTATTAATAAGAGAAGTTTCTAATGCGATGAATAACAGAAGTTTTTGACATCAAAGGAACTTAAATGCAAATAAAAACACGCATAATTTCATTCCATATACATGTGTATTGTATAGTTACGTTAAACATAATTTATTGAACAAATTTCTGTCCTGTGCAGTTTGTGATGTGTGTACGTTTTGACTTGTTGCACACAGTGACCAACAGGTTACGCCTGCATCAATGCTTAAACGTTGTTGGTCAATGACGCAACACTCTTTACGAAATTCCTATTTCCTTAGTTGTACCGGAATTTCACTACAATATTGACCCCGTTTCAGTAAACCCGAAATTGCTCTAAATGAAAAGTTTGGTCTAGGGAAGTCTTGAAAGTAAAAATCAGTAAATGGTAAAATCTGGTGCATGAAAAATTATTCGTCCCTGCTGTGTTCTAAAGGCCTTTATTTATTGTGTAGGTTGCAAAGTTAGCTCAGGAAAATTTGAGTGTTCATCGCAAGATGTTTGTTCACAATGGCGGAATCTAATAGTAAAATATTAACTTTCAATAGTTATGTGACAGTGACTGCGAATAAAAAATTATAAGTCAGATTTTTCTGTCGGACTGTAAATTGCTACAAATGTGCTAATAAGCTTGCTATTCTTTTGACAGCCTTGCTTGCAACTACGTGCAAGCTAGGCTGTCAAAAGCCTATCAAGCTAGGAGCCAAGCCTGCCAAAGTTTATTCGGCTTTTAGACACTTTGCTAGCCGACGTTGAAAACGTGCTGTTAAGCATACTATTTTGCATGTATTCTCAAATTAAGTTACTTGAATTTTAATTTTCAGTTTTATATTATTGTTGAGTACTAATTGTATGTTTTTGAAATGATTAATATGTTTCCAACGCATTGGCGATATCTTGTTCTTGGCGCCGGTCTTGGCGCATATTGGCTAGAACGCCACTCTTGTAAAACTACGCACTTGCAGTTTTGATTTCGCCTGTAGAGGCACGCAACGCATTTAGACACTTCAATAAATAGTTAAGTTCAATTGTTTATTGTTTAATTGATCATCGTAACCACATCGCATTCGCATCGCAAACATTTTTTGGTCCGTCGAGCCGGAGGATATTATTTGAAGACCTATGGATTATCTCAATCTGGACTGACAAGCAATCCGCACGTTCGAAAGAGGTTGGTAAGTAAAATTTGACTTACTTATCAATATGTCTGAATTAAAAGTCGCTAAAACAAATAAAAAGAGTGTAAAATCTAATATATCAGGGTTTAAAGAAAAAGTAAAATCAACTATTGAAGAAGCAGACGCAGCCTTGCTACACTAATCTAAAATCTCATCAAATCCTTGCTATCTAAAATCTCATATTTTCAAGCAGAAGTAAAACATGTTTTTGATTCCATATTCTTGCATTGTGATGATACAGACATTGACGCACTCATAACAGAGAAGGAAACTATACTAGAGAATTTAGACGAAATTAATTTGATAATTGAAAGAAAACATTTAAAATCCAGTACTGTAAATATTAATACCAACGAGAACATTTCGCCTAAAGACATTTCTATTTCCGAAGTAAAATTACCAAATTTATCGATCGCTTCCCACATTTAGTGGAAAAATAGAAGAGTGGATCGAATTTGAAGATTTATTTCCCGCAGCAGTTCATAAGAACAAAACTTTAACTAATGCGCAAAAATTACAATATTTGAAAAGTTCTTGTAAGTCAGATGCGTTAGACATTGTTCATTCTATATCCATTTGCGACGCAAATTACGATATCGCATGGAATTTATTAGTTGAACGCTACTCAAATAAAAAAGATCTGATAAATTCAGTAATTAAAAGGTTACTTTCCTTACCGCAGACATGTGATTCAGCCCCTTCACTTTTAAAATTTATTGACAATATAAATGAGTGTATAAGATCTTTTGAAAGTGTTAGAACAAAATATGAATGGTTTCAGCGATACGTTAATTCTTTATGTATCAGTCGAAAAAGCTCGACAAAAATACGAGAAGCTGGTGGGAAAGATCGCTGAAGAAGGATGAAATAGGAACAACAGAACTGTTAACATCCTTTTTAAAAGAACATTCGCGCACTTTGCAGCATAACAAACCTCTGAATCGCGAAACGAAGCGGTCCTTTAATTGAAAAGCGTCGACATCCCTTTCAGAAAATTCGAAAACTTGTTCTTACTGCAAAAGTGATCATATATTGTTGAAATGTAACCAATTTTTGAATTTACCAGTTACAAAACGGTTTAATTTTGTAAAAGCAAAAAACTCTGCTTTAATTGTTTATCATCGCTTCATACGATTAATTCTTGTAAAAGCATTAACGTGTGCAAAAAATGCCATAAATGTCATCATACATTATTGCATCTAGAAAGAGAAGATTGGGAAATCGCCAACGCAGCATCATCGAATTCGTGTAATGTAAACCCTAATATGAGCAAAGGTCTTTCGCCAGATGCTAATGTGTTTACTCCTTCTACGGAGAATTACAGGACTGACGCTAGGGGAAATAAACAACCCACTTCTAATAGCAGCTCAGCAATGACTACGACTTCCGGTTTTAATAAACAAGTTATACTTTCCACAGCTATAATTCACGTTAAAAACTTTAATGGGAGTTACATCGCCTGTCGTACTTTGATCGATAACGGGAGCTAAAATAATTTCATCTCGAGGGAATGTGTTCAATCATTAAACCTAAGAGGAAAAAGAATAAATGCCTCTGTATCAGGATTAAACGGAGTTAATATAAGCATAAAAGAAAGTGTAGTCACAACGATTGCTAACGCAGATAGAAGTTACATTAGCACTTTAAATTTTTATGCTGTTCCCCAAATAACGCGCATAACATCTGCCAGACATCTAAACATTACGCATCTAACTGCATTACGCACAATTAAAGTGGCTGATCCAGAATTTTATAAACCCGGCCCAATCCATGTTTTGTTGTCAAATGAAGTTTTCTTTGAACTGTTAGGAACAAATAAAATAAAAACACAAGAATTAATGTTTCGTGAATCCGTCTTTGGATACATTGCTAGTGGTTCTATGAGCATGCCGCAAGAAAATAATTCTAGTAATTATTGTGGGCACGTTAATTCGGTTGATGATTTATCTAACACCTTAAATGCGTTTTGGGAAATCGAAGAGGTCCATGGAACCAACCAATTTAAAAGTAAAGAAGAACAATTTTGTGAAGAACATTTTCTTCGTACGCACTATAGAAGAGAGGATGGGAGATACGTCGTAGAATTACCGATTAAAGATGATGGGCTTACAAAATTGGGAGAGTCGAAGGAAAATGCCAAAAAAAGATTAAATTATTTACTTAAGCGTTTCTCACACAATTCAACTTTGAAAACTTTGTATGAAGAATTTATTAATGAATGCGAAGCATTGGGACACTCGGAAGAAATTTCTAATTTAGATAACGCTAGGTTTTCGTATTATATGCCTCATCACGAGATATACAGACCAGATAGACTTAGTACTAAATTACGAGTGGTTTTTGATGCAAGTTCTGCTACAACTAGTGGACTTTCTCTAATCGATATTTTATTAAACGGTGGGATAGTTCAAGATGAACTATTTGACATTATTTGTAGATTTCGCACTCATAAATTCGTTTTCACTGCAGATATCATTAAGATGTATCGTCAGATCTTAATTAAGGATCATCAAAGAGAGTTGTTAAGAATCTTATGGAAATCTAGTGAAGGTGAATCACTTAAGATTTATAGATTAAACACTATTACTTACGGTACATCCAATGCACCATATCTCGCAACACGGACACTCAACCAACTTGCAACTGATGAAGGCAAAAACTTTCCGCTGGCAGCACAAGTTGTGCATCGCGATTTTTATGTAGATGATGTTTTAACAGGAGTCTGTATCTTGACGGAGGCTCAGAATCTACAATCACAGTTGATTGCATTACTCGCACGCGGTGGTTTTGAATTACACAAATGGCACGCTAACCACCCAGAACTCCTGCCTGGCTCAGGAGACAATACCGAATATTCATTCAATACCTCAAATGAAGATTTGAACATCAAGACGTTAGGCTTGAGGTGGAGCCCAATATTAGATTGCTTTCATTTCAAGTCATCTGTTAAGGAACCGATCATATACACGAAAAGAACGGTTCCTTCGGATATCGCTCGCATTTATGATCCTTTAGGATTACTCGCACCAGGCATAATCAAGGCTAAGATTTTCATTCAAAGGCTTTGGTTGTTAAAACTGGAATGGAATGAGCCCTTACCTGAAAACATAACTAAAGACTGGCAAAATTTCACCGCTTCCATGCAATCGATAAACAAGTTAAGGGTGAATAGATATGTTTTATGTGACAACTATTTTGAAATACAACTTCACGGATTTTGTGACGCTTCAGAACACGCATATGGTGCAGCCATTTATTTACGTTGTGTTACCAACGCTAATCCATCTTCAAATTTACTTTGCAGTAAAACAAGGGTAGCACCATTAAAACCGTTATCAGTGCCGGATTGGAACTTTGTGCAGCTTTATTATTATCACAGCTTGTCTCAAAAGTGGTGAATCTCCTGAATTTAACTATCAGCAAGACATATTTGTGGTCAGATTCTACCATTGTCTTGGCATGACTTCAAAGCTCTCCACATTTGCTCAAAACATTTTGTGCCAATACAGTGAGTAAAATTCAAAACTTAACTTCGAATTACCAGTGGAATCACGTGCGCTCAGAAGAAAATCCGGCGGATCTTGCTTCCCGTGGAGTAAACTTCGGCAAACTATGTGATGCTGATCTCTGGTGGAACGGACCTTCCTTCCTGATGAAGGAAGAGATCCCCGTATCTACTAAAAACATTGATCGTCAACATCTAGAAGAAACAGAAGACTTTTCTAGTGAATTTAGAAGAGACTGACGCATCTCTGATATGCATTGACACTAATGATTTAATTGACTCCATTTTAAACATTAGTAATAATTATATTAAATTACTACGTATTTTGAGCTATATTTTCAGGTTTCTTTGGAATTCAAGAAAGGAAAGAAATTCTCCTCATAAAAGAACAAATTGGGTAAGTTCAGAAGAATTAAATTATGCAGAAAATTACCTCATAAGGGAATATCAAAAACGAGAATTTAATCCAGAATACCACGCATTACTGCAAGGTAAGCCAATTTCTTGCAAAAGTAAATTAGTATAATTGAATCCTTTCTTACACAAAAATAAGGTAATGAGAGTTGCAGGCAGATTAAAAAACGCCAACCTCAGTTTTTCAGAAAACCACCAAATAATCTTGCCAGCAAAGGGTAAGTTAAGCAATATAATTGTAGAATATTATCATAAAAAATATCTTCATATAGGTTCGCAGGCATTGTTGTGGTTTGTGAGGCAGAAATTCTGGCCAATACAAGGAAGGAATTTAACCAGAAAAATAACGCATGAATGCGTTACCTGTAGAAAAATACAACCCAGTTGCGCTTGAACAAATTAGGGGTTCTTTACCTTCAGAACGCATAAATCCCAGTGCTCCTTTTAATTATGCTGGCACAGATTTTGGGGGCCCTTTTTTCATAAGGTATAAGGGCCAAAGAAAGGGGATCCTAAATAAGGTATACTTAGCAATATTCGTTTTCTTCTTAACCAAGGCAGTTCATTTCGAATTAGTATCCGAACTTACAACAGCTGCCTTCATTGCCACTTTGAAGCGATTCATTGCTAGAAGAGGGAAAATGGCAGTTATATTTTCGGACAACGCAAAAAAACTTCGTTGGTGCTAACGCTGAATTGCAAAAACTTAACAATATAATCAGGCGTCCTGAAGAAAAGTCAGATAGAACAAATTTGAAAATAGGTACCCTAGTATTGGTTAAGAAGATGGCCTTCCTGTAAATAAGTGGTTGCTAGGTCGCGTTATAAATGTTTTCCCGGGACCAAACGGAAGGTTTAAGGTTGTAAATGTGCAGACAGTAATGGGAACTATAAAAAGCGAAATCGCAAAAATAGCGATATTGCCATTAGAGGAGAATTCTTCCTAAAGGACTGTTTTTGATTCAACGATCTGCTAACAGTGTGATTTCATTTCTTATAATTGTATTGTATGATTATTGTTTGCAATTTATATATTAATTATCTTGTATTTGTAATGTATATTTAATTATTCATTATTGATTGAAGTGTTTGAACCCTTCAATGCCGGGGGGTATGTTGAGTACTAATTGTATGTTTTTGAAATGATTAATATGTTTCCAACGCATTGGCGATATCTTGTTCTTGGCGCCGGTCTTGGCGCATATTGGCTAGAACGCCACTCTTGTAAAACTACGCACTTGCAGTTTTGATTTCGCCTGTAGAGGCACGCAACGCATTTAGACACTTCAATAAATAGTTAAGTTCAATTATTTATTGTTTAATTGATCATCGTAACCACATCGCATTCGCATCCGCATCGCAAACAATTATTTTAAATACCCGCAAAGGAAATAGTTTCGTCTGTAGTCCAAGAGATTCTTCTGTTAATTTGCACAGTTAATTAAAAATGCTATTTTAAACTTCATAATATTTTGTCTTTTGAATTCAGACTAGGACGATAACTCACATGTTAGTCTACTAAGATTCTGAAGGATATTCAGTTAAGTTTCTATTTGTAGCCGGAACCCTACAACTGTAATCTCTCAAAAATCAAATAAGATTCATATTCAACTAAAATTTAATGTAATTCGTTGATACGGCAAAATTTTACAGGAGACTAGGCTGTTGGAGATTTATAATTTAAATGTACAAAATAAATTTTTTTTATGATCGTTTCTTAAAAGCAACTAGTTTCAGAACAAACAAGGTCATAATATCCATGCATTTTATCTCTTGTATTTTAACCCAGTTTTACGTATATCTGTAAAATTTTCCTGAATTCTTCGCTCGAATTATAGACAATTAACTCAACGAATTAGCTTAAAGATTTTTTTTTGTATGAAGATCTTCCGGAAAATGTATTTTTTACCCTCTTCTCCCCTCTTTACGTTTATTGTATTGATACTTCTGTTATTTTTTATCTAATTTTCAAGACCTAGCTACAGTGCCAGTTAAACACTATATATTGATATGCGCTTTCAAAAGAAATACTCCAAATTCTATCTTTACCCTTTAAGGTACTTTAATAATTGGTTAATAGCCTACTGTCAGCAGAATCTATCAGAAGATGTAATTATTAATAATTATTACTGTTGTTAAGAGCAGAATCTCGTTACTCAAAGTCCACTTAAAATCTAAACTAGCAACTAGAAGAAAAAATACAAATGAGCTCAAAGTATGTTAGAGTGCCAACTTTCTTCACTTATTTATAGTCGCAGCTCTTATAAAAAGAACTTTCAGCTATACCAACTAATAAAATACATTGTTACACAACAAAATATAACTTAATTTTGCTGTGAGATATATCAAACAACGTTCCACCTTTCTACAGCCGCTCAGCATGTATAGTGGTTCGTGACACTAGTTGCCATACCGATGAGCACGGGTCCGAATTCCGGAGAAGTCAGGGAGGTTTGTTAGCAGCAAAATAGTTTCTGTGCGGCTTAAAATGCACGGCGAACTGAAAGTCCTCCCGAGAGAGCAACTGACACGGGAAGAGGGATGGGAGATCCTCGGAATGCTTCCATGATGTTGAAAATTGAGTCGGAACACCATAGTTAGTGCGGCCCCAGTACACCTTTACGACCAACTGTGAAATTCTGGAGTCCCGCCCACTTCTACCTGTACCTGTACCTACCATCAGCTCTATATTCAACCAGTACTGTATTGAAACTTGATGATTAAGTAGCCATATTGCAAAGTTGTAGAAGTACATCCACTTAAAAAGAAGGCAGAAAAGAGCATTATGACAAATTAAAACTATACAGGCACGCTTAACTATATAATCTTTCTCTCTTCATTCTGAAGTTGCACTCGAGAAGACTTTCGGCTTGCCTCCGAGTTATAAGTACCCCCATGCCGAGCAGACTCTGTATATCAGCAATCTTCCGTGCCTTCTCCGGGATTCGAATTTGAAGGCGAAATTTTCTTCTCGTGTTACAACGTATAAGTATCACTAACATAAGTCATGCAAGGTGTTATAACTGCACAAAAAAAAATTCCGCATAATAGAATTTTTTTCATTGCTTATCGTAAATTAAATTTAAGTAGCCTTTATTGAAATAAAAGCTATTTATTCTTGAATTAAGCAACTTTTCCTACAAGAAAAAAAATTGAAGATTTAACTATTTATATTTTTTTTTCTTTACTTATGAGTAAAAAAATATTGCGTTCGCTTGGTAGCAAAATTACTCCTGAAAGTACTTCAAAATTATTTGAATACTGACAACTGCAGATACTTAAAAATGCGTGTTTAGCTTTCTTGAAAAGCAAGAACTTATCCTTTTACAGTAAATGGGGAAAATTCATTCTAATTTAAATAAATAACTTCCCTCTCTTCATCAGCAATCTTAATTTTGCTTCTGAGCTGGTGGCGCCATCTCTATACTCCACTGCACACTACAAACCATAATATTTAATATCACATTTTACTCGTGAATCGCATTATTTAAATGCAGGTACAAGAATACGTCCGCTATTCAGCAAAAGGATCCACCCTCTTTGTGAAGGAGTTGGAGTGCAAGAAGTATTTGTGATCCACAAATAATTTCTAAATGGAAAGAATAGCATTTGGTCGAGAAATGAAGGATATAATAATGATAATAATTAGAAAGTGAAACCTTTGACCAAATGCTTTCTGCGCAGTAGAAATAAACAATGTAAATAAAATAAAATGAAATGAACAGATAAAATACATAAAGTATTAAAACAGGTACGTGATTACAATGTCATTTAAGTGCGTGTAACAAGCGCATTTAACCATTCTGCTCACACTTTATATTAAATTATTTCTGAAAGAAGATCTTCCACAGTTTTTCCCGTTTTTGTTTAAGGTGGAGGGAAATAAGTACTATATGTGGAGTAATGCTTTTCCCCTTACCCCCTTCCCAAAATATATCGCTCAGCATAAATTAACAATAATAAAGTTGTGATAAAAAGATAAATAACTTATAAAAGAAATTTACTCCGTACAGTGTTTTCGTATGCGCAATGTATAATGCAGTAAGCAATATGCAATGTATGTTCGCATTTCGTGCACTCATCCTTTGCAATGAATAATATCTAAATAAAATTATAAGGTATCTTCTCTTTCCTTACCGCTGTCTTCGCCTCATAACTGGAAAACACGTCAGGCTAGAACCGGAATTTCCGGAGTTGGAATCCCGCCGAGTGCTTTGTTCTTTTTTTATGCTTCCTCTTTCTACAAACTTAACCCGCGAGAACTCGCACCGGGTATGACATGCCCGATCGATTTTCATTCAATGGTTTTATTACTTTTTTCTTATCGAATTAGGCCAGAATTTCGTGTAGCTGTATGTAAGGTTACATTCTTTCAGCAGAGCAAAAACTAGTTCTGCTCTAAAAGTAGATTTTGAGAAGCAGGTGTCGAGGGTATGGCATACCCGGGCGAGTCCTCGCGTCAGTTCGTCACAATTGATGAAAAACTCGAACCTTTTCGGGGGCGGTGCAGATTCAGGCAGTATATGCCCAAAAAGCCTTCTAAGTATGGCATCAAGATATTTGCACTAGTAGATTCTAGAGTATTTTATACCTGGAATATGGAGATTTATGCTGGTTAGCAACCCAATAGACCCTTCAAAATAGACTGTAGTTCGAAAGCCATTGTGATGCGGTTGATGACACCGCTTTTCAATTCTGGACGCAACTTGACAACTGACAGCTGGTATACGGGATATGAGCTAGCACAAGAACTTTTGAAAAATAAAATTACAATGGTTGGAACACTTAGACAAAGTAAAAGGGAAATACCGCCTGAATTTTTGGTGAAAAAGGCGTTGTACTCTTCAGTCTTTGGATTTCAAAAAGAAACAATTGTTTCGTATTCTGCAAAAAAAAAATGTAGTTGTGCTGTCCACAATGCATACTGATGACAAAATAGACGAAACCACCATGGAATTGAAAAAGCCAGATATCATTACGTTTTATAATCTTACGAAAGGAGCTGTGGACGTTGTGGATGAAATGGCTGCAGCATACACTACAGCAAGGATATCAAATCGTTGGCCAATGGTTATTTTATTTTCATTGTTGAATGTGACTGCTATTAATGCCAGGATTTTGTTAATGTCCATCAAAAATCCTCCCACACAGTTCAAAAACAGGCGTTTCTTTTTGAAAACATTGGGACTGGTTCTTTCAGAACAACACAGAAATCGCAAGCCTCAAGGAAAAACAACGTATCCAAGCACTTCTAAGGAACTGGAGATCACTAATATTGAACCGCCTGCAAAAAACTCAAAGCAAATTATAAGCGATGTGTATTTTGTCCATGTAATAAGGACAGAAAATCAAGGTTTATGTGCCAAAAATGTGAAAAAACCCTCTGTGTTGAACATCAGTATGTAGTTTGTCAAAATTGTCTTTAAATACGTAAGTATGTTATTAAATTCACTAAAATTCTTTAATTTTTTATTTTGTAATATATAATTACATAAAGTTTGCTTATAAGCAGTATTAATAGATATTTAAATAGCAGAAATGAACTAGGGTATGAGATACCCGGCGCGAGTTCTCGTGTTTGAAAATGGGTGCGTGTTCTCGCGGGTTAATGGCTCTACAAGTGATGCCTGAATAATGATTTGCGACAATGTGGGTTTGGCTACTTAGTATCCTCCTCCCCAGTTGCCCTTTAACCCTTTAACGATTTGATCCGTATTATCTCGTTCTTTTATGCAAGCTCCTTAACGCTTGGATACTGAATATTGTTAGTTTAAATGTAACCTCAAAAACGGACCATCCCGTGTTTTTATAATAATGAAAAGATGCACCAAGGAGGACTAGCCCGGATTTTTGTACCTTTTCCAACCCCCAATGCCTAAGGGGACAAGGGTCCGGGCAACCCTGACGACAATGGCTAATGGCTGTCATTAGCGCGGGGAGAAATCTTCTTGATGTTTTGAGATAAAGACCACTGTAAAAAAACAAATTTATTACCAGTTACAGAGTGAGTGACTGTATATATAAAGGGAATTATAAATTAATTCTGTTTTAGAGCAGTTATTGAATAAAAAAAAGTTTTTACAAAATAAACTTTTATTTATAACTCATAAAATCATTAATGAATTAAAACGAGAAAACTAATGTATCATGTAATTTAATAGGAACACGAGATTAAACAATTTTCTTTACAAAATTCTACAAAATTTATATCACGAATAATAAAAACATGAGGATCTCTGGATAAATTTACAAATATTATGCGTTTGACAATTTACTTTTGGTATACTTTTAATTATTATTATTATTTTTTAAATTATAAATCTTATACTTTTGACAATTCGATTATTTGATTTCGTTATTTAAGAACTTATTATTCTCGTTATAAAATTGTACAGGTATTTTGCAAAGGGGCTTAAGTAATCTCTTATTTCCATTAATTCTATAAATTTTTAAAAACGATAAATTATTTTTCTCCTTTTGGTTCAGTCTTTCACTTCCAAAAATCCTCTTGCCTCAAATAATCGAAAAGATCTATAAGTTTTTAAAAAATTCGGCCCAAAATCAGAAATTATGTTAAAAATTTTATGCAAATTTTATTTCAAAAGCTATTTAACGCTCTGTAAAATGATGCAAACTTAAAATTTTTCAGATTTTTAGTTTATTCTTTAAACGGAAATATGCTCAAAAATATTTTTTCAATATTAAATTTTAAAAATTCTAAATCGAATTTTTAAAAACTCGCTTACCACGCTGTATTATCATCCATAAACGGTGTGAGCACAAAATTTGAACTCAGTAGATTATCGAGCCAGCTCTTAAGTATTACATTTTTAAACACTTTGGAAAGATCTGTAAATTATTGATATCGCATAACTGTTATTTTTATAAAATTCTCGGTATTATGAAACATGTATGTGATATTCCTACGCAATTCCCGACAATTCTGTTCGTTTGCCAAAGTGGTTGCTTTTGAAAATATTGTGACGCTCGTTCTGCATGCTCCACTTTTGATACTCATTATCGATATTTAACTATGTTATATTTCTATACAGAAATATTGGTAACATTGAGAGAGGTGAACAAAATTTCCGCAAATATATAATTATTTGAGTTGTGTACTTGCGCCTATTATACTAGCTCAAGAAAATTTGAGTCATTTTATAAAAATAATCTTTTCTTTAAAATTACTTCCCCCTCCCCCACACGCTTAATGATTTTATTACTATTCTGATGAATGGAAGGCTATGACACCAAACGCTGAGTAGATAATTACAAGTCTAACTAATAAATGCTCTACAAATACAACTTTTCATATTTTTGGCAGAATTCTTTGGAAACATATTTATATACGCTGATTATCATAAATTAAGGAAAAATCACAAAAATCACAATTACTGAAAAAGTTACTTTTATGAAACTTACCCACAATATACAACACATAGTAAGGTATCAATTAACATAAAAAGAAATTACCAGAAAATTATGGTTGTATAGAAATTAGCCCATGTATAAAATGAACAAATCGAAGGTGTCAGTTTGCTATAGGAAAAGTATCTTCAATATGGAACCTCTAGAACAACACAGCACATACAGCGATGTGTGATGCTTTCAGATATGCGGTCTATGAGTTCCATAGGAAGCGAGAGCCATTGCCCTTGCAAAACAGTTGCAAGCGCGTCAAGGGTATGAGGGGGCGGATTGAGAGCAGCTAGACGACTCTCTAAAGCATCCCAAACGTGCTCAATAGGATTCAAGTCGGGGGATCGAGCTGGACACTCCATGCGCATAATTGTTTCCTGTTGAAGATAATCATCTACGATGCAAGCCCTGTGTGGTCTTGCGCTGTCGTCCTGTAATAGGAAAGCATCACCTATTGCTCCTTCCCGTGCCTGAGTTTATTAACGAGTGAGTTTAATGAGCGGCCGGTCCTGTATTCCAGAAATTATACGAACGAATCAAACAGCTGTATTGAACGTTCCAAGCGTATCATAGACTTACAAGTACTAGATTTTTGACACCTAAGAAACGATTTTGTACAAACTTAGTCCTAAAACTTTACAGTTGCACTAGATTTTAAGAGATGCATTGAGTTGTCTTGTGAATAGATTTAGAAGCAGTGGCGAAAATAAAGGGTATGCAAAAAATGCCGTCGCGTAGGGGCCGAAAGCTTAGGGGGTCCTTGAATGTCCTGCTG
>KK117153.1:490720-506024 GCA_000611955.2 Stegodyphus mimosarum
AATATTTATATTAAACTTAAAAGACAACGGATTCTTTCATAAATACTCTGTATATATAAAATAGAATCCGTCTTCTTTTAAATATCCAGGGCTCCTCTGCGTCATATGACACAGTTAGGGAGCCCTTGGAAGCAGACAAAAAAGCTGAATTTAGTGTTACATACACCAAAACTTCAAGTGAATACAATACTATATGCTTTTATTTTCATTCCAGGAAACAATTTTGTATTGTAGCCAGATGTCAAATTTTCTCGTAAATATAAAAAGAGTGAGTTGGCTGCGGGTAAGCATTACTACTGTTACGAATTTGAAGTTTTTCTCTGCGCTAGCATTCATTTTTTGAACTTTTGGGGCAACGCCGCTCTCGCGGCAGTTGAGATCATCTAGGCGCCCATGAAGAGAGCTTGTCTTTTCTGTTCGCGATACGAAACTATGTAACTTAATTATTCTGTAATTGTAAATAATTCTGAATATTAAAGATTGTGTTGCAAAAATTACAGCAGTTTACTAATTTCGAGGAATATCACTAAACAACTACTTTTCTCGCGCACTGTAAACTTTACACCAGTTCTTGTTTTAAAGCTTGGTTATGAGTAAGTAGTATAAGATTGAGAGTTCTGCGCCAAGAGGGTCAGAGGGTCAGGGGCATGGCCAATGACGTCACACAGAGGGCGAGGCCAAGGGCGACGTCATCGATGACATCACACCAGGAGGCGTAGCCAATGACATCACGAGTTGAGCTGAGTTGTTTTTAAACTGCTGGTTGAGTTAGAGACCTGTTTTTCATTTAAATTCAGTTTTTCAAAATTGGCAGCAGGGAGATTGGGAGCAAACGCTCATGCTGCCCTCTATTGATGAAAAAAGAAAATAATCTATTTTGGGAATAATTTTTTAGAAGGTTCTATTATCCAAGATATAGAATTGAATCCTTAGACAAAAATATCTCACCAGCTTAGTAGTTTGACAATTTTAACCACTAAGATGATGTGATACATTCAGATTTAGGTTAAAAAGCCTATGTAAAAAATGAAATTAGAATTGGCTCATCAATTGCAATTAGGCCCGCGTCAGGAGATGCCATTGATGCGGTGTGATTATACACTGTTTTATGTGTTATTTTATCATCTATCTATATTTTTACAGAGTTTCATAAAATTCCTATTCATTTTACTCTACGTCTTAACGACAGTGAGAATTTATCATTTTCAGTATGAAGAATAGTTCTACGTGTTATAAAAATGAATTTTTCATATCACGATCCGGCTCATGTTGCAAGTTTTGGTGGTGTTGAGGCTTTACATCGTACTGCGGGCGGTAAAGTTTCCCGGAAAGAGATTCAAACATGGTTGGAGGGAATAGATGCGTATACTCTTCACAAGCTAATTCGTCTAAATTTTCCAACGAATAGAAAAAATAACGCATTCTATATATCAACAATAGCAAGCTGATTTAGTAGACGTTTCATATTTACGTGATAATAATGATGGTTATCGATATATATTAACCTGTATAGACATATTATCAAAATATGCATGGCCTGTTCCTCTGAAACAAAAGAAAGGGGAGGATATTGTGAAAGCGTTTTAAAAAATAATGAGCGAACTTAACCAAAATTACTTCAAACTGATCAGGGTACTGAATTTAAAAATCAAGTGTTTCAAAAAGTTTTAAAAAGAAATTTAAACTTTTCAGTACAGTTAACACTACTAAAGCATCCGTGGTGGAAAGGTTTAATCGCACTTTTAAAATAAAAATGTGGAAATACTTCGCGACTCGAATCAGATACAAATATGTCGATATCTTGGACAATTTAATACAAAGCTATAATGCTACTTTCCATTCAAGTATAAAGGGAGCTCCCACAGAAGTAAACTCAGAAAATGAGAGTGATGCATGGTTTACTTTGTATGGAGATCACCCGTCTGGCGTTTCTAAATGTATATTTACACTGGTGTGCAAAAATTAGGGACGAAGTCGAAAAATTAGCATATCAGCTGAACGAAGAGGCAGAGCGGACAGAAAGACCAATCAGGAGATTAAGTAAGGTGATGTACGGTAGCACATGCGCAGATATGCAGGTACACGTAATGGGGGAGTGTCTGAGTAGTATAAAGCATGTTGTCGGTGTAAGATCAGTATTTCTGGCAAAGAGATTGCACGCCGTATAGCAGTTAAAATCACACCGAGTTGCTGCCTCAGCGAGAAATGGCGAATAATCAATCTGTTAGACGACATCTGGATGCTTTTACATGAGGTCGAATCATTGGGAAGTTGGAGGAAGGCCGTAGTGTGACAAGTGTGGCTGCAGAGTTTGGAATTGCTCACAGCATCGTTTCGCGACTTTGGAGACAATTTCAAACTACAGGAACAGCTATCCGGGGGTTTAGTAGTGGTCGTCCACGAGGAACCACACCCGCAGATGACCGGTATATTGCCTTACAGGCCAGAAGAAACAGGCGGCAGACAGCGGGAGAAATCGCTAGACACACGACACAGGCGACTGGACGACCGATATCGCGTTTTACCGTGGCCAGAAGACTGCACGGTGGTGGTCTGTTTGCACGACGCCCTGTACGGTGTGTACCTCTAAAGCCTGCCCATCGGAGAAGGCGTTCTCTGTGGTGCCGGGAACACCGGAATTGGAGAGACAATGAATGGGGACGAGTACTCTTTACAGATGAGAGCAGATTTAGTCTGAGTTGCGATTCTAGACACATACACATCTGGACAGAGCGGGGAACACGCAATAACCCCTTCAACATCATCAAAAGGGACTGTTTTGGAGGTCGCGGAGTTCTCGTTCGAGCAGACATAATGCTTGGTAGCCGGACCGACCTTCATATCTCCCAAGGAGGTTCGTCACCTGGGACTGCTATTGTAACGAGGTTCTTCTTCCTTACATGCGTCTTTTCACAAGGGCTATGGGTCCTCAGTTCCTCTTCATGGACGACAACGCTCCACCTCATCGCACAGTTACTGTCGAAGAGCTGTTGGAGAGTGAAGATATTGAACACATGGATTGGTCGGCAAGGTCTCTGGATCTAAATCCCGTCAAGCATGTACGGAACTTACTAGGGAGACCCGTGGCAGCACGTAACTTATCGCCAGTAACGATTCCGAAACTGCGATTGGTGCTACAAGAGGAACGAGCAGCAGTGTCTCAACAGCTCATTAACAACCACATATCCAGCATGCACAAATGATGTGAAACCTGCCTAGCAGTCAGGGGAGATCATATCCCCTATTAAAGACCGGATGTTTCTTGCTGGACACCCATCACAGGGATGTTTCGGCCTTCAGTCGCATTGCGCTGCATGCTACTTTTTCAATAAAGCTTCTTTTTATCCCTCTGATTTCTCTTTTAGTAAGTGTTGCTTACATTACTCATGGCCTTACGTATTGGGAATCTTACGGTATTAAATGTGTTGATTTGGAAAGCTTTTGTACAAAGTTATATTGAAAAACCCGTCTCGTCCTTAATTTTTGCACACCAGTGTAATTAAAAGAAAACTTAAACATAAAAATTATAGAGACTGTTTAGAGGCATCTATATATACCAGAGAATTGCAACATAACATTCAGAGTAAAAACCATTATCTTTCTAACCATTGCTATCAATAAAATAGCTCTTTCTGCTTTTGACGATAAACGCTATATACTGAAGGATGGACTGCATTTCTATGCATATGGTCATAAAAAAATAAAAGATGTTTAATTAAAAGAAATGGATTGATCCAACGGTTCGAACGTCGGGTGATGGTGGGAACAATCCAAAAAACATTTTTTTTTCCATATAATTTCATTTTTATGAGATTTTCTTTAAAGGTAAGCTGTTTTTATTTTTGTCCCTCATACAATGTTTTTAGAAAATCATTTAAAAGACTTAAAAACAGATTATTTTATTATAGTCCAAAATAGATTATTATCTTATTATCTTCTTTCATCCACAGAGGGCAGCATGAGAAATTCCTAAATAGATTATTTTCTTTTTTGTCGCTAGTGGGTGCCATGAACATTCGTGCCCCCACCATTGCCAATTTTGAAAAACTAAATTTAAATGAAAAGCAGGAGGTCTCAGCCCAACCAGCAGTCTAAAAACAACTCAACTCGTGATGTTATTGGCTACGCCCACTGGTGTAATGCCATCGATGACGTTGCCCTTGGCCCTCTGTGTGACGTCTCTGGCCGCGCCTCTGACCCTTTGACCCTCTTGCTCAGAACTCTTATTCTTATACTACTGTTATGCAATTAATTTATTTACTTAAAGCGTGTGATAATGGCTTAATCTTAAATAAAAGTTAAAAAAAGACTAAGATCATCTCTCTTCTTCCTTGCTTTGTATTCATGTTTCCTATTTCTTTCACAGTTTTTCACTTTTTTTTGTTTGTCAAATTTAAATAGTTTATAACTCTGACGCGCATAAATTTCGATACCAGTTTTCGTGTACATAATTTTATGATAATGAAATCTTATTTATAGATTAATATTTAAGCAGTTAATATTTGTATTTAATTTTTTTTTTGTTTTACTTCAATATGTGTTACATTATAAAGTTTATCCGCACAAATGTTATGTGCATTAATTATTATTTGTTCTTCGTTATTTTGAAAGCACTTTTATGTATTAAAGCTTTCTTCCTCTACTCGTGATTTCCTCAACATCAATGTGTAAGAAAATTAAAAAATGAAAGGGCGTGGAGATTCAGTATCGCCGATTACCATGGAAGACCGAAAGCAACAAATCTTAGAACACGCTCTGTCTTATAATCTACGGACCTCATCTTAAATACACGCGAGCTAATTTGCATTCTGTCATGGAAACGAGAAGAAGAAATGACAGTAAATGTCTAAATCATTAAATAACTAGTTAATTAACATAAAGAAACTCTAGGACTTACCTAAGTAGAAAAAATAATATATATTATATATTAAATTTACTTTATTATCTCTTCTTTAATCTAATAACTGACAGATTAAAATGTTTCTAACAAATGTTAAAAGTACAGTACAAAATTTAGGGCATTATAGTTAAGCATTTCTGGAGAACACTAGCATCACATTTTGTTTTACGAAACAAATTATTTGTGTTCTTATCTAAACAGAAACAGGAAGTGTAATTTAATTCACTTCTAGTTTATGGCAATTTCAATTAAATTTTTTATTCCCATTTTTGAAAACTGTGAAAGATGAAAACAACTATTCCTAGTCTAGTTATTGTTTTCCTTATAGGCTCTTGAAATTGACATGCTGTTTGTTTATAAGCCGATTGCATTAAAGGACGAGAGTACTGTCTGTCTAATGGAAAGAATGCTATATGAAAGAGAAAAAATAACAAAAAAGTTTATGCATTTAAGACCATTCTGTAGGTTTCGTACCCAGGATGAACTGCTACTGTTCAGTGATCTTTGGACCACTTGTGGAAATTTGTCATATTGATGAGACTGCCTTAATTGTAGCTCGCACAGATGATAGATTGGAAATGAACATAGAGAAAAATGTGAAATAAATTTCTTATGATTTTAAGAAACGATACAGAATATAGTGTTTTAAGTAGGCATAAAACACTGAAGGATATTATTAAAAGTTTCTTCTTGATTTATTAAATGATGAATTAAATTATTTACTCTACTTATTATATGCCTTTTTATTAATAAACTATTCCATAAAAAAACGTTATGGAGAATAAAGCTTTAAATGGGGTGGAAAGGAAAGAAAAGAAAAAAAGAAAAGAAAAAAAGAAGGAAAAGAAAAAAGAAGAAGAAAAAAGAAGAAGAAAAAAGAATTATGCAATGCTTTTGAATGGGCTATGAAGAAAATCAAAACTGTTGATCAGTATTTCCGAGTTGAAAATTCTAGCCAAGTAGAATATCAGGCATCGACTTTGACCTCACAGGAACAGTAACAGAAATTTGCGAACACTTAAATGGAAGATCAGACAGTTCAAATAAAATTTCAAGAATTAAAAATGCACCAGAAAATATTTCGACTGAAACCACTGAAAAAAGAGAACTATCAGAAAATATTTCAACTACAGTCATAAACAGTGATAAAATGTCAGAAAATGTTCCAACCGCTTTTAGAGAAGTAACAAATCAAAGATATCTATCCGACTTTGGTCATTATCCAGAAATTCTTACAAAGGGTAAGAAAGAATTTATTTTAAATTTTGGTCTTTGTAGACCAAAAAGTACCGAATTTTCCCAAAATCAAGACATCATATCATTTTCTTCTGTTCATTATACAATGATTAATAACTATGCTTTAGAGATAGATACATTTTGCTTTGTTATTCACTTACAAAGGCTATTACCAACCATGTTGCTTAATTTCAAATAAGGAGAGATGTGGTTGACAGGAATACAGGGCCGGCAAACATCACCCATTAAGAAAAAAAAAGCGCGAGGGAAGTTCTCATCATATCACAAGATGTATTGAAAAGAAAAATTGGGAGTAAACAATTGTATTAATCAAATATTGGAAAATTCTGTAAAAGATGATATTAATTTCAATTACACTGCTGGCCACCCAAATTGCAACACCAAGAAAGAAAAGAGATATCACAAAAAAAAATTATTTAGTAGATAACATGTTGAGCAAGTATCAAATGATTAAATTTATATACATCTGTGAAGTGTGGTTCCTTCCAGAAACAGTAGCCAGAGTAGCCGCCATTGTTTAAGATCACCTCTGCCACACGCCTCTGCATTGATTAAAAGAGACTTTGAATGTGTTCTTGGGGTACAGCAGACCAAGCAGCTTCCACACGTTGCCAAAGTTGATCTGGTGTGGCACCTTGGGATGTAATCTGGGTCAAATGTTCAGCAATCATGTACCACATGTTTTCTATCGGCGAAAGATCCGGAGAGGCAGCCGGGCAGGGAAGCAATTCAGTCTGGCGACTAACGAAGAACCCTTGGACAATGCGTGCCACGTGTGGTTGCGCATTATCCTGTTGAACTATGGCTGCGGGCAAGCCCTGAAGGTAAGGAAGGACAACTGGCTCCAACACCTCGGAGATGAAGCGCTGGCTGTTTAAAGCACTGGCAATGCCTACTAGAGGAGTGCGAGAGTAATATCCAATACCGCTCATACCATGATACCCAGTGCAGGACCACTGTAGTGGTGCATAACGCAGCTGGTCAGCTTCCTCTCTCCACGGTGTCTCCAGACTCGAATCCGACCATCGTGGTGTTGCAGACAGAAGCGTGACTTGTCAGGAAAGACAATGTCATTCCATTCTGCCCTCCACATCCTTCTTTCATCGCACCATTGGCGGCAGAGACGTCTGTGGTTCTGCGTCAATGGTAGATGAAGCAATGGACGTCTTGTGGACAGACCGCTCTGCTGTAAGCGACGTCAATTGGTACGCGCCGACACTGGATGATGCGTTACAGACTAAATGTGCTGTGCTATTCGTGATGTTACTAGCGATCCGTCACTGCCATGCGCACAATGTTCCTGTGATCACGTGAAGTGGTGCACTGAGGTGGATGCGATCGAACACGTCGGTCCGTCGTACCCTCCTGCATCCTACGGTCACATATTCGCATTACAGTTGTTTGGTTTCGTCCCACAATACTACCGATTTCCCTGAAAGATAATCCAAACTCTCGGTAGACCACTAACCTTCCTCTGTCGAACTCGGACACTTGATCAAACGATGATCGCTGTTTACTGTGAGGCATAATTGATAGTTTTTTTTTTTGAAAAAACCACAAGAAAACCACAGTTGCCGAACTGAAAATCGTCGAAAACTCCAAGTCTTAAACAGCGCTTTAAAGTGGCGCCACAGGCGCGCGTGATGTGCATCTGCACTGAAATTCTAATCATTTGCATATCTCACCTCCGCTAATGCATGTTGTAAATTTCACGTTATTTGCGTGCTTCCTTCAGGGTGTTGCATTTACGGTGGCCAGCAGTGTAGTTTTAGAGAGATTAAATCAAGACAAAGTCAACAAAATATGGCAATGGTTTTCGAGTACTCAGACACATACATAACTAATCTTTTATCTGATGTCAAATTGTTGGCAGAATATGACATTGTGATGAATGACGTTATAAAAAATGCTCTTAAGCACTATTAAATATTTGAATCCGGCCACATAAAATGAGTTAATTGCTTGTTTAAGTAATAGTTGTTTAAAACAAAGCTTTAGGATGAAATTAAAACTTTCCTTTTTTATTGCTTTTACGAAGTAAAGAAAGAATCATAATCGCGAGAAACTTTGGTTATCAAATTTCAAAGTAAATATCCATTTTAACCGACCCCGAATCCAACGGCTGCTCATCACTGGTAGTTCGGTCCGAGGTTCGAATCTCCCCGAATGGGCCGTCTGCACGGGCGCCTTTGTAGTTTTCTCCGTGTGTAACGCGTATTTGAGCCATTGCCTTTGAAAGGTCCTCCACGAAGGCATCCATTCCCGTAAACAGATGGCCCTCGAGGCTTTGATGTAATGTCCTAAACCCGAATCCATTAAGACTTTTTTTTTTTTGCATGACGTCTGTACGTAAAGACAGAATAAAGGTCTCTTTGCAAAAAGGATTGGCAGATAGGTTTAAAATGGATTCAAAAAGGAATTTTTCTTGACATCTATATGTTCGCACGTACATATGTATGTATGTGCATGTATATACATGTACTGTTTTTGTACATCGCATAGCTAAAAAACAATTAGTCGCAGAGAGTTCAAATTTTGTACATGGACTGCTATAATATCCATTTGTGCATTTCTCTTTTTATTGCAATTGGCAATGTACATATATATATATATATATATATCCACCCCTTACCTGGCCTTTATTTCCGCAATCGTTCGTCGTAGTCATATCTTCCCATTACAGAAGTGTCATAAATGACGGAAAATGTTTTAGCTATGCCAAATTTAAAGGGAAAAAAAATTTCGTCAAATTACGAAATTTAACTTTTCATGCGGTCTCCCGGTTCCTATACTTAGGAAAGTTTTATAGTCGTTATGAAAAAGTAAATTAGAAGAAGTGTTGACTCTCGTATGACAAAAACTGACTGATATTTATTTCAAAATTTGCAGTTTTGATGTCTTGAGGGATGGCTTAATTAAGTTAGAATCAATAAAGTTTAAATGAAGTGTAGCGAAAATTGTGTATAATTTAATATGCGGTACAAGGAAGCCATGTGTGTCCACTTCAGATTTTTAACTCTTAATCCTCATCTGATAAAAGTCATTTTCAAAATGCTGGCTCCTGGAAACCTCGAGTTTTTGTCTTCTAACGCCACTGCTTAGAAGACATGGCCAGATGTGGATGCGAATCAGTTTTACTGGAAATAGGGCCAGTTCGGAAGTCAAATACAATATGGCCAAAAAAAGTGTATGCATGCATATTTGGGAGAAATGCATTATATTGTAACATTAAAAAAAGAGAGAAAAATCAAGAACATATTTAATTTATTCATTTGTTATAAACTTTATTTTAACATTTTTTTTATCTTTATCCGCACTTGCATAATAACCTCATAGAAGGTAGTGTTACCAAAACCTACAAAAAAACTTTATACAGACAAGGGAACAAGTTTGACCTAAAAGAAAATATTTTGTTGAAGACTGAGTTTAAAATAGGAAAAATGAAATTCCTATCATTTTTCAAACACATCATATGTATGAAGTAGAAATGGTAAAATTCCTTGTCGTTTATGTATAATGAAGTTCTTTCGAGATAATTGCATGTGTTCTATCAAATGAACGTCGAATATCCCTTAACATTTGTTGAAATGTTTGCTACATTTTATTAATATTTGGACATTAAGACTTTAATTATGGAAATTCACGTAGAAAAAAAAAACACTATTACAAAACTGCTGCATTCGTTACTCTAGTACGTAGCTAAGAGAAATTTCTGCTGAATTATAAATTTAACAAAAAAAGTTCTCTAAAAATTTCTTTGAAGTGTAGTTCATTCCAGCTTTCCAAAGGTTGGGAGATGAAGCCTCCTTATGCCTGCCTTTCTAAAATTGTACTTTCTGTGGCATAGTCAGACTGTTACATAATTTACTGTCAGTAATCTTTTTGTTTTAGCTGCATATAAGATTTGAAAAATTTGAAGTGCAATTCAGTGAAAAGTTCAACGTATTGTTCTTAATACTTATGCAAGACGATGGCCCGGGGTTGATTGTATATTATTTTCACGCAAGAAGAAAATAAAGCAGAGTTTCTTAAACTGTGGGTTGCGGGATCTGCAGTAGGGGTGACTAAAAATTTTAGCAATTTTGATATTTCTTTAGCCTTATTAGAATAATTTTACTATTACCAAATATTTTTGAACAATGTATCTGAAAATAGATAACGATAAGACAAGATAGACAAAGAAAAAGCAAAAACGTTTCGACTCCCTTTTTTATAATTCAAACTTTCATTTTACTTTAAAAATTAATGACCTAAAACTGCGATAGTATATTACTGTACAAATGAAAAAACTGACAGTTTCACTTGCGCGTCTGTCAGATCTGCTCAATGCTTATGTCGATCCAACAAAATTTTCGTAAATATTATGGGGTAACAGCTTTAAGAAACCCAGCGTGCTTTGCTACTTCAACCATCCATACTTGTGGCGCCATCTCTTGGAACTATTGAAAAGCAAAATGGTGTTACTAGATCATCGAATCAAAAAAATTTTAATTTAAGTGATTCTTATTTTTGCTGAAGAACGAAAGCAATGGTGGAGATTATGACAATAATAATAATAATAATAATAATAATAATAATAATAATAATAATAATAATAATAATGCATTAATGCAATTTTTTTCAGTCTCTATTCCTTCTTTAACGATTTCTGCGTTTAAAAATACAGATTTAACAGGAAATTTTAGGCCAATTGTGCTCTGAAAATACATACTCAAATTTGGATAAGCTGAAACTGAAAAGAGGATCCAGAGCTTTTCAAAATACAAGATAACAAGACTTTTAGTAAATTATGCTTAAAAACCACCTAGGATTATGTCTAGATATGCATGAAATAATAAAAATTGAATGCGTTGTATAATAAAACATGAATTTATAGGCACATGATGATGATGCTGTAGTGACCCAGTTATTGCATGAGTAAAAATTATTTCTAATTTGAAGTATTTTATATTTTTTCATGTGTTTAATTATTTTGTAGAATTAACTTTCAAGTTTTAACATTTATATTTATATTTTTTATGCTGAATGGCAACAAGTAATTATTCATATTTATATTTATATTTCTTTTACGCTGAATGGCTACGAGTAGTGATTAATGATTACTTTGGTTTTCGAATGTTGATTTCCCTGTGATTGTTATTCAAGTAGCAGCTCATTTTGATAGCTAAAAATAAAAGCACTAAACTTAGCTATTCATTAGTGATTCTTACTCTTCCTAATTATAATTCAGTTTGAATATTAATAGTCAAAACTACAATGCTTATGCTTTTACTGCCGATTGTTTCTACTAATAACACGCAATGGTTAATATTCACAAAATTTGTTTTGTTTTTCGCATAATTTGCTACATAAGCTTACGTTACAAGTTATATCCACGCAGTTACATTTGACAACAACAACAAATAAATAAATAAATAAAGAAATAAATAAAAAACCTGAAATGTTTCAAATTTTAAATTAGGGCCAAAGACTTTTTTTTTTAAACATTTTGTGTTTTACCTTTATTTATTAAAAATCATGTTCTTCGGACTTAAACCATAAAATTCAGTTCAAGAGAAATATCGCAGAATAATTTTAAATTGAGCACATCTTTAGAATTTCCGATACGCAGTCTCACAAGCTGAAGATTTTTTTTTTTTTTTTTAAGCGTTGTCATTGCTCGCTTTGAAATCTTTGAGTTTGTTAATCAAAAATTCGTTAAGTTTTACAAAATATGAAACCTATAATAAAACAAATTCCAAATTTCAAATTTGCGCTCCCAGATTGCCCTATTCACAGTAGGATTACGTCATTCAAACTTGGATGACTCTAGGTACCGTAGTTGCGAGGTACCTAGGTTGCGACTCTAGGTACAATGCGAGAAATATACATACATTTATGCAGATTCTTCATGATTTAATTTTTTTAAATATACTGCAGGGCGCTAATATTTAGTGACAACAATTTGAAAAGTGAAACTGGCATTCAGAGTGAACCGACGCAAAATCGCAAAACGAAAACAATAGTCCTTCAGGAACAAAGACCCTTAAAAAAAGATTTATGACGGAGATGTTACCAGAGCAGAAGCAAGCATTAAAGAAAATGCATAGATTATAATAGTGTTGCGTTTTACGGGTTCGTGGATTTGAGAGTATCCGATGAAAACACGATGCAGAACAATAAAAAGCACAATTTATTTACAAGAATCACTGTTTACAGCACAGTTCCAAAATTACCTTTAAAGGCGTCGAAAATCTACAATAAATACGCTGAAACAATCAGCAACACAGCTTCAGGCTGTAACTGTAAAGGTAGCTTCACGGCACCACTAAATTTATAATAAACACCGTGGAACAATCACCAATACACTGTCAAGCTATACTGTAAAGGTAGCTTCACGGTAAAGCACTATCTCGATCGCTTTCCGTTCACAAAACTCTTGCGTAGCTTAGCAATCACAGTCAGCAGCTATTCTCGCAATTCTCACAATTAATCACACTCTAATCACACTACTTCACAATGCCGGCTCTCAAAAACGAAGGGGTTTATATAGCTTTTCTTTAGGTTTCACACGTTTCGAGAAATATCTCGACAGGAAGTTATTCTAGAAGCTTCCCGATTGGACCATGGGATATCGCCAATTTGGTCGCCAAATGGGCGATAAAGTCGCCAATCTGGCAACCCTACCATACACTATTTTATGGCAACCCTAGTGCTATGCCGGAAAGCTTACATACAGGCGCAACCGCCGAATTTTTCGTAACACTGCCCCCTCCCAAGGACTGCACGTCCCGGGCAGTACAATCCTTGATCAGAAGCATAATTCGATACATACAAAAGGTAATAAAACAAACAAATAACATTACTAAAGAAACAAATATTTACATTATATACAAATTATATACACAAGTTAAACACATAACAATTTTAAACTATACTATTAAAGTTCAGAATGGATTTTAGTCTTAGGCTTTTCACTAAGTTATACCCGGGTCAAATACTTTTCCACGGCAGTTCTCAGATATATTTCTGTTTTTCATATCACAGTCTGAAGATTCAGTCATTTCAGACTTTTCTTGCACAGGAAGATCTGAAACAGTTCGTTCACCACTCTGTAGTTTATTCGCACCGTGTGTACAGTTCACCTCGATACTCACAGCAGGAGGTACATGCTTATTTACCTCTATTTCCTGAAAGCGAGTTCCAATGTTTACACCAGGACCATGAATAGAATCCGATCCTTTACAAGCAGAAGTATCCAGGTTTAGAATCAAGTCCTTGTCTGCACAATCTACACTAAAAGACACGCACATGGATTGCGAAATGGGTAAACTTTCTTGCAATGCTGGAGCACTCCCCGTAAGTTGTACATCAGCTTCTTCCATCTCAGCATCACATGAACATGTGATGTGACCATGTGAACACATCTCATCAGATCGTTCAATGCTTGCTATCTGCGACTTCGTAACTTCCTTATCAGTTTCTATGATCTTGACAGTCGCATTTTCATTTTCTTCTGTCTCTACTTCAGGCACGTGAGCATCAAAATCTTCGTTCCCGTCTTTAATTTCTTCATGTTTTCGTTCTTTTTCTTTCATCCCGTTGGATGTTTCATCCATAATTTCTGGATCTTTCTCAGACACTCTACTAGCTACTTCCTCCGTTTCTTCATCCTCTGACTCTTCAGATGCCACTTCTGCGATTTCCGCATCTTCTTTCATGGCTCCAGTTTCTTCTGCAAGCTCCTCTTTCATCTGTTGGAGTTGCTCTCGTACTTTTTCTCGGCCGACTTTCCTGTTTTCGTGCTCGGCCTTCATATCAGCTATCATCTCTTCATAGCCAGGTTTTATCTCATTATATCCGGCTTTTATCTCGTTATATCCGGCTTTTATCTCGTCTTGTCCGGCTTTCATGTCTTTCATCTCTTCTTGTCCGGCTTTCAGAGCGGCTTTCATCTCACCTTGTCCGGCTTTCATGTCTTTCATCTCTTCTTGTCTGGCTTTCAGAGCTGCTAACATGTCCATCAAAGCTTTCATTTCCTCCGCCATTGCTTTCTCCTGTAGACGGGTGACTGGCATTCACTCTCAAATCCCACTTCTGACACCAGTTGTTGCGTTTTACGGGTTCGTGGATTTGAGAGTATCCGATGAAAACACGATACAGAACAATAAAAAGCACAATTTATTTACAAGAATCACTGTTTAAGAATCACTATTTACAGCACAGTTCCAAAATCACCTTTAAAAGCGTCGAAAATCTACAATAAATACGCTGAAACAATCAGCAACACAGCTTCAGGCTGTAACTGTAAAGGTAGCTTCACGGCACCACTAAATTTATAATAAACACCGTGGAATAATCACCAATACACTGTCAAGCTATACTGTAAAGGTAGCTTCACGGCAAAGCACTATCTCGATCGCTTTAAGTTCACAAAACTCTTGCGTAGCTTAGCAATCACAGTCAGCAGCTATTCTCGCAATTCTCACAATTAATCACACTCTAATCACACTACTTCACAATGCCGGCTCTCAGAAACGAAGGGGTTTATATAGCTTTTCTTTAGGTTTCACACGTTTCGAGAAATATCTCGACAGGAAATTATTCTAGAAGCTTCCCGATTGGACCATGGGATATCGCCTATTTGGTCGCCAAATGGGCGATAAAGTCGCCAATCTGGCAACCCTACCATACACTATTTTATGGCAACCCTAGTGCTATGCCGGAAAGCTTACATACAGGCGCAACCACCGAATTTTTCGCAACAATAGGAACGTTAATGAAGTTACATTTATCTTTTATTTCTATTGCTTATTTAACACCTAGTTTACAAAATTTAGCATTATTCTGAGCTAAAACATTTTTAGTATTATATGTAAATACTTGCGCCATGAGCATTGTATAAGAATCATATGACAAGGATTAATTTTGAAATGGTATTTATTTTGAGCATATTATATTTTTAGGTTAGGCAGAGGAAAAAAACAAATTAAAAATGAGATTTAAAGGACTAAAAATTTTATTAGAAGTTTTATACACTCAATGCCCTAATAGTTTGCGCACCAAGAAAGAGTTATCCGAATCAAACGAAATTTTATATAGGTTTATGTGCAACCTTACTATACGCAAGTGATTACAAAATCATTATTCACAACCGGAAAAAGCAGG
>KK117153.1:517693-533438 GCA_000611955.2 Stegodyphus mimosarum
GTGTGTGTGTGTGTGTGTGTGTGTGTGTGTGTGTGTGTGTGTGTGTGTGTGTGTGTGTGTGTAATGCACTAAAGTTTCTTTCCTTCCAGATTTTGTTGGAAGGAGTAAGATGTAGATGAATCTAAAAATGTACACAAAACAGATGAAGAGTTATGTACAAAGCAAGTTTTCGTCTGTAAATTTCGCCAACAACTATTGTTTTGTAAGGGTCGGCCTAAGTTTAGAAGAGTTAAATTTTGACTAACCAAGTTTCAACATGGTCCGTTTGGACCACAGTAGTTCAACATTTGCCAATTCTAGCGGGAAGTATGTAAGGTCTTAGTTAAACTAACAAAGTTTTATTTTAATTTATTCCTTTTCCATTTATTCTCTTTTTCAACTTCCCGTTAGAAGAAGCGCGAGTTTTCAGCTTTATGCTAATTTGAAGGGGCCAAGTTATATTTAAACCAGAGGTAGAAACCTCTCAGTGTGAGAGAGCTTTTAGTCTCAGATCACGGTCACTCTATTCGACGTTCGCCTGACTAGCTAGCATTTAAATTCTAAGCCATAGCGCTTTACGTGATTGCTTATTGAAATAATTCCAAGTGCGTCAGTATTAGTAAATCTTGCTACGCACCATTTAGTTTAGAGGCCAACCTTGCGTTATAGCTCTGCGAGCAACAACTATTTCATTTCTACTTAGCTTTAGTTTTAAATTTATCTGATTGTTCATTTTAGACCCAAGTGCGGTCTTTTACTTTCTGTATCCCTCCCGAGTTGGGGTTTGTAAATAATAGTGATTTAATAAAAGAGGATTTTAGATCTCTTTTAAGTGCAGTTCTTCTACCATTGAATCACAGCATTCTACCACAGAACATAGCTGCATTCAGCTTCCTGTTCCAGATCAGGACTTTAAGCTGTCACGAAGATGTTTTCAAAGAATATGCACCGAACACTCAATCCTGACAATGCCACAAAGTGAAAAATTTAAATGTGACCAACTTGTACTCCTTTAATTATCATTCTACATTTTTCAAAATAAATATAGATTTATCATATGAACACAGTGCATCAAAACAAAACTATACATGGTGCTCAATTTTTTTTTGTTAATTCTTCAAAAATATTTCTTACGTGACCTCAATCATTTGAAAAAACAAAATGAAATTATATCTAAACAATGGCAAGTTCTTTATTTTTAGTAAAAAGCACACTCAATTCCTAAATATTAAACATTAATATTTTTAATATTTGGAAATTTATAATTCCTGAATTGTGTGACTATAACAATTAAATCCTTATCACATATATCCTTTATGCCACTTCCGTTTTACAGAAGTCTTAAATCTACTCTCAGAAATAACTAAGGGTTATAAAAGAAAACATAGATTTTCATTTTTCTAGAATGAAAAAGGAAAATTATTATTTAGCGTTTTTGTTTAATGTAATGACTGGGAAAATGTATGACTTAATTTTAAGACAGCATACTTATCTAAGGCAGTTTTTTCAAAATGCTTTGATTATATATGAAAACAAATTTTTGTATATTGAATATATTATTTTTAATATTTTATGCTAACCATGACACTGTATAAACCTGGGTTGCCAGTGCTATGAGCAAACAGGCATAGAAATCATAGGAACAGTACACACTCGAACAATGGTAAGATAGTGATCCTCGTTTTACCTTATTCCGCATCAAAAAACTGCATCTCTTACTATTACATCATTGACAGCCCAGGATAACAAATACAATCGTTACTCCGCCATCTGTAATTATAATGCACTTTCTGCCCTTCTAAATTTTAAAGGCTAATTAATAATAAAGATATTACTAATTAGACTATATATTTATTAAATTATTTTATATTTTAGTATAGTTTCAATTTTTTTAATATAATTTGAAAAGTTTATTTTGTAATGCGAGAACCTATTTCCATTTAAATTAATGGTAAATAGTTCTTTGCTATATAACATTTTGTTTATAAAAATGTTCGTTGAAAGATTGCTTTCATTATGTATTAAAAAATCCGATTTTATTTAAAATTTGAAAACTGTTCTGTAATCATATCAGTTTGTTGCTAGTGATTAAAATAATTATCATAATTTTCAAACTTGAAATTTGAAGGTAGTTATTTCTTGTAAGCGCATAGTGGATATTAATGGCACATAATCTAAAAACAGCAACAGTGTGCCAAACTTATGGTGTATATAGTCTATGCTGTATAATAAGTGAAAAAAACGTATTAAAAACAAGTCTTAAAATTTTTCACGATGCTTTTAAAATGAGACATATTTCTTGTAAGAAAGGCAGGGTGTAAAATTGTCAGTTTGCCAATGTAATTAATATTTAAATGCCATAACTGTCAAATTACTTAGTTGACACAGTAGGAATAATTTTTCTCTAAGTAAATGCTTCGATATTGTAAATCTTATGCCGATTAAGAACTGTCTTAACCTGTTCAATGTGCATACGGTTGCCATTACCTCCAATTTGCTGGAATGATAAATACTTCTATATATTTTCAACAATTTTCATAAAAATTAAAATTTGTAAGAAATAATTTTCAACATTTAGGATTGTGCACTGTTGTGGTTTAAATGAGTGACTGACAAAGATTTGATAAAATAACATTTGTTAACAGACTTCAGAAAGAAACATGAAACATACCTAGATATAAAATGGCGAAAAAATATTCTTACCACTAACTTATACACCATAATACAAAAGTTTTTTATATAAATCTCTAATATGTATGAACCGACAATTTCTCATATATCTAGAACTAATAGGATTTTCCCATAAACAATGCCATCTCAACCCAACTTTGGTGTCAAACTGTTGAACCGTTGCAAAATATAATATCAATCAAGCCACAAAATGTATCTTAAAGCTTTTTTACTGGTAAATAATGGTTACCAGACCAAATATTCTGCAGAACATTTTGATATCTTTCTGAGATATTGTTAAATGTTAACACTAAGTTAATGCAGTATAAAAGCAAAATAGCTCTAGTAAATTTAACACAGTTTACAAATCCAGTTCGTTTTTCAAATGTAGGCATATGTAAAGCTTTGTGTAAGAATAAAAGTCTGTTTCGTAGGAATAAGCCCTGCTGAAGCAATAGCTCATCATAAGAATTTGGTCATAACAGATGGTGTTGAGTTACTATCCGATAGCTCATTAAATCCACCTGCTAGATGGGTATATAATATTCACCGGACATGGCATGAAAGAGAATTTGGTACTGCAACGAGAAGTAACAACTTTTTTAGGTTAAGTATATTCATATTGTAAATTATTTGAAAGCTTATTAACTCATCAACAAGATAGATATATAAAATTAGCAGCATATAAAGGAATTTATTTATACAATGATCTAAGTTTATTTACGTAAGTACAAATTAAAGTTTGAACACTTGTATTTAAATTCAATTAGGTTAAATTTCAGTTAAGTAATGTTGCAACTCATTTAGACAGAACACGTACAAAAAAATTAGTGACAAAAAAGCATTAATAACAGAAACTACAACACTTTTTCTTTCAATGCTTTTAACAGGATAGATTGAACTTATTACACACAATAAACCAAATATAATCTTGTCCAGAAAACTCATCTACAACTGAAGACAGGATTATTCTTTAAATACTTTACCTAAAAGAAAATTGGCAAATCAGATGCAGGAACGGGGATTATAATGCATGTTAATAGCAGCATTAACTCCTAATTCTAGATTGGTGTTGTTCCTGTACAAGTACAATAAAAAGTAATACACTGAAAATTTTTGCCTCTTGATTATGTTAGTTTCTTTAATTAAATTCTTCGGATATATTTATTCAATGCCCACTGCCTACAAGTGTCAAGAGATGTTCCAATATGTTGTTTTATCCAAAATGTCATAATATTGTCAATTACCTTTAGTTAATTGACCATAAGCACTAGCTCCGCATATAATTGTTCCAATCGAGAACTGCACTGTGATTTATTTTCAATTCTATATTACAAAACCCAACTGAGGTCAGTCAATGACACCAACGGTAGGTAAATTTTACAGCTCTAAGGAAATTTAGACGTGTTCCTTCAATTCAAGTATGAGATATGGGACTTATTTTTTCTCGGCAAGATGTAAGGTTGCAACGCCATTTTGATGTATCGTCATTTCATGATTATTTTTACAAAATCTTAATCAATGAGGAACTCCTTTATTCTGTAGTAATTTCACTGCTTCATCCTCTTCTTTAGTAAAATCCCAGAGAGAAATCATTTTTTTACCCTCCCCTATAAAAATGCTTTTCAGCAAATAACATGTACAAAGAAAAGTCTTCTATCAAATTATGTTTTGTGTACTTAAAAAAAAAATCTGAAATGTTTCAGATTTTAAATTAAGTGCAAAGGGGCGTTTTTCTAACGTTTTGTGTTTCACCTTTATTTATTAAATAGCATGTTCTTCGCGCTTAAAACATAAAATTCAGTTCAATAGCAATATCGCAAAATAATTTTTAAATGAGCACATCTTTAGAATTTCCCATATACAATTCCGCACGTTGGAGATAAAAAGGTTCCCTCCCCGTAGAGTGTTACCATTGCTCGCTTTTAAATCGTTGAGTTTGTTAATCAAAAATTCGTTAACATTTTACGAAATATGAAATAGATAATAAAACAAATTCCAAATTTAAGCTTACGGATGCCCATATTCTGGTGAAAACGTACGTTATTCAAAATTGGATGGCTCTAGATACCGTTGTTTCATCCAAGTGCGAGAAACATACATACATTTATGCAGATTCTTCGTTATTTAATTTTTTTAAATATTGTTGCGAAAAATTCGGCGGTTGCGCCTGTATGTAAGCTTTCCGGCAAAGCACTAGGGTTGCCATAAAATAGTGTATGGTAGGGTTGCCAGATTGGCGACTTTATCGCCCATTTGGCGACCAAATTGACGATATCCCATCGTCCAATCGGGAAGCTTCTAGAATAACTTCCTGTCGAGATATTTCTCGAAACGTGTGGAACCTAAAGAAAAGCTATATAAACCCCTTCGTTTCTGAGAGCCGGCACAGTGTGATTAGTTGTGAGAAGTGTGAGAATAGCTGCTTACTGTGAGTGCTAAGCTGCGCGAGAGTTTTGTGAACGGAAAGCGATCGAGATAGTGCTTTGCCGTGAAGCTACCTTTACAGTATAGCTTGACAGAGTATTGGTGATTGTTCCACGGTGTTTATTATAAGTTTATATTAAGTTTTTTATTATAAGTTTAGTGTTGCCGTGAAGCTACCTTTACAGTTACAGCCTGTGTTGCTGAGTAAAGCTGTGTTGCTGATTGTTTCAGCGTATTTATTGTAGATTTTCGACGCTTTTAAAGGTAATTTTGGAACTGTGCTGTAAATAGTGATTCTTGTAAATAAATTGTGCTTTTTACTGTTCTACATCGTGTTTTCATCGGATACTCTCAAATCCACGAACCCGTATAACGCAACAATATAATACACCCACTTCCAAAAAGTAAGCACGGAGAGGAAAATGCTAATTTCCGGAAGCCAATCAGAATTGACGAGGATGCAATTCGCTCCAGAGGTAGATGGAAGTATGCAAATATGTTAGGTAACAGCCAATCGCGCTTTTATGTCAAGAAATATTAAAAAAAGACAGTCTTATAAGAAGCCAGCTTTATGAAGGGTTACAGAACTTGATTGTAAATGCTGATAGAAAGCGTTTTAAACTTTCGTACAATTTGTTTTCAAGACATACGTGTTTCTATGACTTTCAGAAGACGAATGGAAGATTCTGAGCGCTGACGTGCTCTGGGGCGCATTGAAGCAGTACAGTCGATCACAGATGTTGCTCTTTTCTTCGGCGTTCATCATTCTGTAATTTCACGTTTATGGAAACAATTCCAAACCACACAGACAGTTGTCCGAAGGCCCGTAGCCAGTCGCTCATGAGTTGCAACCCCCGCGGAAGATCGATATATTGCTATTGTAGACAAGCGAAATCGCAGAGCGACCTCTACACGTGTGACATCTATGGTTACAGCGTCCATTGGTAAGGCGATATGTGCAACTACTGTACGCCGAAGATTACATATGAGGGGACTGTACGCCCGGGTACCTCGAGTTTGTGTTCCTCTATCCGTCAAATCAAGAGGGCCACGATTACAGTGGTGCTGGGAACATCTCAATTGGAATGTGTCTGACTGGGGCAATGTCATGTTTACTGATGAGTCAAGATTTGCTCTGGAGCCAGATGGCAAGCCTATAAGGATATGGCGTGAACAACGAACACGCAATTCATTCCCAAAACATCACCGAACATCACGCATTCCGAGGCGGAAGCATTATGGTGTAGGCAGGGATTTCATTAGGATACCGCACCGACCTGCACATCTTTGAATGGCATTCTTTGACGGCTGGCTGGTATCGAGATGAAGTCCTAGAATCCATTGTGAGATTGTATCCTGCAGCGGTTGGCTCTACTTTTGTTTTAATGGACGATAACGCACGTCCCCATAGAGCTGACATCGTCGATGACTATCTGGAGAGTGAAAAGATTGCGCGTATGGCGTGGCCAGCATATTCGCCCGACCTTAATCGCATTGAAAATCTTTGCCGTGCTGTATCTCTCTCTCGGCCGTACTGTATCTTCATGTTTCGCACCTCCAGCCAATCTTATTGAGCTGGAAACTGCTCTACAAGAACAATGGCGATTGCTTAATTCTGCGGTGGTTGAGCACCTAATTGAAAGCATGGTCACAAGGTGTAAACTTTGTATACAGATGAGGGGGGTCACATATCCTATTAATGCCCTTTTTTTCATTCTATGCTGTTTATTTTCACTTTATACATAATTCTGTTTAAGTCTCCAGTATGTCATTATCTGATAACTTATAAAAATTTAATATTGTTTTCATTTCTGTATATAATTATTGATTTTGTTTTATGCATAAATATATGTACTACTTTTCTGCCGAATTTTGTGTCAATCAAAGCAGTGTTTGTTGATTTTTTTCATTTTACATCCTCGTGCTTAACTTTTGGAAGTGAGTGTACATGGCGATAATGTTTGGTGGCAATAATTTGAAAAGTGAATTCGGACATTTATAGTGAATCAACGCAAAATGCCAAAACGAAAACAATATTCCTTCAGGGTAAATTTCCCCTTTAGACTAAAAAAAAGCTGCAAATCATAAGACATGAATGTTTGGCTCAGTTCACTCATTAAAACCCAGATGACTTAGCTGATCATATTGTTGCTATCTTCAGCAAGTTATCATACATTTTAACCTTTTTTTTTTCCAAGGTGCCCGTATAATGGAAAAGTACCTAGAATTTTTTCATTGTGACGACAATGCCCCAATCATCAATCAACTCACGGACGAGGAAATTTATAGTATGGCTCTAAATCCAGAAAATATCGCTACAGATAGTAAAGAAAATGATAGAGGTTGCTAAAAGCAAAAAAACTTTTGATCTACAATTAAATGAGGCTTCTCGATGCGACAGTTACAGGACTCAAACAATGGAACTTTGCTACTGAATAAGAATTTTTGTCTACCTATAGAATTAAAGAGAAAGTGTTAGCACAAAAAATGAAACGTTAAACAATTAGCATTGAAATAAATGTTTAATAAAGCAAACAAATAAATACCGAGCCTTTCTCTTTTGTAAATTTCAATTCCCTTTAGCCTTTCTCTTTTGTAAATTTCAATTCCCTTTAGATCATACATAATTTGTTATTTCATAAATCACTATTTCATATTTTTAATTTCATAATTTAAAATCTTACTAGATTTAAACTTAAGATCTAATATGCAGCAAAATCCCAAATACAGAATTGCCAATGCTCTGACAGTTCCGGATCTCGAACTTTGATCTCTAACAGCAGTCAGTATATTATGTAGTATTATTAAGCCATGCTATACAGGATATGACAGTTTCTTTATAAAGGATATTCATGATCTGAACAACTTTTTGATGTTTAGCAAATGCTGCTTAGCACCAGGCAAAAACATGTCAAGCAGACGTGAAATCAAATCGCTGGAACGTGGAGCTTAATTTTTTAAATTTCTGTGGCATATGCACAAAATGAGAATGTCAGCAGGCTGAATAAATAGGTTCTGCATGCTTTCGTAGAGGACTGGAATATAAAATACATTAATGATTGTGCTTCTGTTTTGGCTTGACATCAAAATGAAATTTTCTAGATTTCATTACAAATGCTTTATAATATTGCAATTCAAGGCACAAAGACTATGGTTAGTATTGGAAAAATGCACAATCCAAGTTGTATGGCATGTAAATTATATTTATTTAATGGGAATAAGAAAGTGTAATTTATTATGGAAAAGTTACAATTACGTTACCTCTACTCGTAAACTAAAAACAATCTTACTAACGCATAATAACAAATAACCACACATCTTGCAAATCCCAGACATATTATCATCTGATTACCATGCTTTTGATTTCAACAAAGTTCTCAGCTGAATTACAAAATATCAAATAGTATTCAGCTATAAAGTTACTTTATGTTTTTTACATAGTTTTAAAAGCCAGATGCGAAAAGGTGATAGATGATGTGACTACATAAGCTATTCTATGTGATACAGTTCCAAAATACATTTCTAATAACAGTTTTTAAAATGAAACACTAGCATTATGAGTTATAAAATGTACTTTTTATGTCTTATTATAGCAAGTTATTAAGTTATAAATCATAACAGAATTTTTAAAAAAATTAAAATGAGCAGTCTCTTAATGGAGAAGAAGTTATAAAAATGATAATTACTCATGTTTAAAGTAAGAAAAGATATAATTTACTTAAATCTATTATTAAAGAGATTGTAATATTAATAATGACCTTTCAAAATATATTACCTAACTATGTTACTTCTGATTAACATTTCTTACATGATAAAATATTTCTGACTGAATTTTCCTTTAAGACGAAAATACATATCTTGAATATGCCAGTCATGATTTGTCCCCATATATATATATATATAAATAAAGGAAAATATATCACTCTTTTTGTATGAATTTGTACACATGCTATAAATTAGATATATATGCATATGTCACAAACTAAGAAATAGAGTATGAAGTGAAATAAATTACAAATTTTTATTGATCCACTTGATAATTAATAAGAAATAATAGATATCTTAACAGAACTATTTAATAGCTAAATACATACAATACATATTACAGCTACAGAATTATTAATACTGAACTGTGTAAGCTAAACTAAGAACAGTCATTATTAAATTAGAAAGAATGATTATTATTTTCTTGTTCTCTCTCAACCAAGAATACTCATTATTAAATATCATGGTTTACTAAATCTCACAAATTTACAGCAATGCTGTAATAACACTGGTGCTGAGACAACGTACGTACAACTCCTGCATTCCATAAGCCAAAAAAAAGTGCTACCACCTACATTGCTATCATATTCTATAAATTCATACTCAGCTTAAAGGCGTTTTTTCGTGTATACCTAATATTTCAGCTTTACTGTCAAGCTGAGCATATGCAGCTCTAATAACTGCCAACAGCTTGACACGTACCGTAAATAAAGCTGCATAAGTACACTTGTTGAAAAATAAACCTCTACTTTTCTTTATTTAATATCCCCCACTAATCATACATGAAGTTTGCTGCTTCAGTAATTATATTTGACATATGCATAAACGGTGAGATTACAAAATACACATCACGATGATAGTTCGTCCCTCTCTGCGCATGCGCTAGCCATAATTCGTCACAATTTCGTCAGGACCTCGTAAATCGCCAAATTAGTCCCAAGTTGCGTTTCCTAGGGAGGAAATAAAAATACATTTCCGGACCAGTGTAGACATCGAACGGCTATCTCAGGACGTACCGATGGTTCGAATTCCAGATACCGTTCGGCAATTATTTGAACAGCTCATTCGCCGGACAACAACTGATCTGGGCCCCTCGGATCTTATCCGATTCTGTGTCCAATCAGAAGGTTTAGATAAGCCCATGAGCACTTCTCTGATGGCTGTTTCGACCTTAAAGGTGGAAAATATTTTGGCAGCCGTTATGAAAGTGCTGCAGTCCAAGAATAAAACTTAACTGTATGTAGGATTTTCACTATAAAACGACCTGTGGGTGCTGGACGGAACAGGAAAATAGTCAACATCTCCATGGATAGACTGGATAAGAAATCCATTTTATCTATTCCATACGATGACGAAGGATTGTGTTGTTTATCGCTTGGCGCATTTGAACAAGGATACGAGCGCTATTAATGCCATGAAAGATCGCCGTCGACCTTATCTCGCTTAAGATATTTCTATTTTAAAATATTATCTTTTAATTAACTAAATTTTTTTTCTACATATTTATTTTAAATCGTAACTTAATTTTAGTTCTTTTCTATTTTGTGGTTCCATAATATGTTTATGGTAAAAATTTATTTTTGGTACATGAATAATTTTTAAAAATACTTTTATAAATACACCATTATGTTTTCAATGACCTGAAAAAAGTGAGATGACTAACATTATAGTTTATGATCATTTCGTTATGCTTTCATGTTAAAAACTGAATACACGGTGAATTTTTAGACTACTTTGTATTTGAAAATTAAAATTCGTTTCGATATTAAAAAATATAACTTGTAAAATTGAATGCATGATGATTTTTTTTATTTTTAGGTTACTTTTTATATTAGCTCTATATTTTATGCATGTATTATACAATTCATTTCCATATTAAAATATAATTTGTAATAAATTAAATGTTCGATGATTTTTTAGATGACTAACGTTATGCATATGTGCAATTTGTTTCCATATTAAAAAATGTAATTTCTAAAAATTGTATGTATAGTGAATTTGTGTTTTTTTAGGGTACTTTAAGCTTTTAGAATACTTTTAATTTGTTTCGACTGTAATCCAGGCTAACCCTAACGATGGCAGGATTGCGACCGTCTCTGTCGATCGGATGCCTGCTTCGAAGCACACAAAGTCCTCACTGGAAACAAAGAGTTTTCACTTTGCGATAGGGTAAGTGTTTTTGAAAATTTGTGTAAATATAAATTGATATGTACAATTTTTTGGAAATCGTTATGGTCAAAAAATTAATTTTCATTACAGGTATACCAGTGCAGGGTTTGTTGTCAAGTGATTGAACGCCGGAAGTGCCCTAGAGATCTACATAGGTGTGAGACTACCAAATTTTCATCTTGCAGCCAGTTTGTCGTGGCTCCTGAGCACCAGTGCTATTTGCGCCGTGTTGCTCCGAAGAAACCCGATGAGAAGCTCCTCTTCTTTTACTTTGAAACGGACCAATCTTCAGGGGAACTATCATGAATTTTGCGATGGCTCAGTATGACATTTCTTCAACTCGCGAGAAAATTAAAATTACGTCAGACCGCTGCCTGAGGCCCGGTATTACAGCCCATATACTATCATCTCGTCAGGGCGACAGGCTTTCCTATCCTAGTAAGAAGAACATAAGGGAGGCGTGTTTAACTTCCAAGAAGTGTTGCTGTCTTATTGCAGATATATTTGTTTTCTTCTTCTTGTTTCATTCTTGTATTTTATGTTTCATATTTCTTAATAGTTTCTTTTTTTATTAGATCGGATGTGGATACTCTTCGTCACTACTGGCTGGTCTTTCGAACGCAATTTTTGGATGTTGCGGATGTGGATTTATTCTAGTAAGTAATTTTCTAATTGTGTCGTGATTATATTTACTGGCTCATATCATTGTTATAACTCTTTTTTTAGATACGTGACTATTGCATAAGCCTGTATCGGAGTGGCCACATGCAACCCGACGCAATTCCCATGGTGCCGACACACGACTACATGACCTCAATCAATTACAGCCCTGATTCGATCCGGTGGTTGGATTTTATTGCAAACTGTGTACCAGTTTCAGGTATGAAAATAGTAACCATTTTTTCTGTGCGATTTTTTTAGTGATTTTACATTTTAATGATTAATTTACTTGTTGAATTCCATTAAGATATTGGTATTTTTAGGGCTGTTTCTTCCATGGATGTAGGTCGTGCTTTGACGGTGATGCCATTCATCCTCTGAAAGGAGTTTCGATGGCAACACTGAAGGAAAAGACAGAAAAGACCACAAGAAAGCTTCGCGCCCAGGGTTTGAACGTGATAGAAATGCGGGAGTACGAATTAAAAAAAACAGGAAAATACGCATCTCCAAGCCTTTCTGGATCATTATTACCTGACGGACTGACTCAATCCTCGTGACTCATTTTTCGAAGGAAGAACAAATACCCTCAAATTATACCATGAGGGAGACGCAAGATATGTGGATTTTACATCACTGTGTCCATGGGTTCGTGCTTTTTTATTATTTCAAAACTTTTTATGTATTTAATGTAAGTTTGTATGTTTCTCTGACTTTTTTTTTATTCACAGATCAATAAATATTGCGTCTACCTTGTATGGCATCCCAAAATCATTACGGAAAGCTTTGGAGATGTGGAAGACTACTTTGGACATATCCAATGCCGCGTAGCTCCTCAACGGAATCTATATCTTCCGGTACTATCATATCGGTGCCTCAAGAAGCTCATGTTCCCCATATGTCGGACCTGCGCCTTTCTTCAAATGCAAGCTCCGTGTACTCACACAGACGATGAGCGAGCTCACGTTGGAACGTGGGCATCGGAAGAAGTTGTAGTAATGGGTTTTCTCAAATCTAATCTTGGTGGTTCAGTGATTCATAAAGCTTTATACATTTTACGTATACAGAACGTACATATACAGAACGTATTCTTATATATATATACAGAACGTATTCTTAGGCCACCTACTTCAACAGAAAGCAAAACTTTCTCCACATTAACATGGGCAACAGCGCCCTCTAGCATTTTTCTACCTTTAAATTATTCAACACTCTCCACCTGAACTCGGTGGAGAGTTCATCTTTCAGTAATATATTCTGAAACATTCAACTAATATTTCGACAGTTAATCATAGAAAAATGGTTAAATATCACAAACAAGCATGCATAAATATAAGCATATAAATTTTACTAAACATTAAATGTTACCTATCAGAGAGATCAGGAAAATCAAACCTAAATATAAAAAATACAAATATTAGTTAAGTTCCATATTATACAACAATTGTACAGGCCTTTTTAAAGTACCAGTAGGTGTTTTGATTATACAGGAGCTTACTTTACCATCGGCATTAATTCCAAAATTTTACCTATCGTCCAGAGATTTCTGGGAAGTTTATGGTCATGAATCAAGACACTATCATTGATTTTAAACAGTGATGCGTTCGAGTTTAAAGGACATATATTTGCAGATCTCAAATTCAAAAGATACTCCTTTCTCCAACGCTTCCAAAAATGATGTAAAATATCTTGATGGTATTTATATCGTTTAATAATTGAACTTCTTGATTCAATCACGTTATCTGATGTTATTTTATTACCAGGTAGAGATAGCAATCGTCTACCAACCAGAAAATGAGAAGGCCTTAGTGGAGAAGGTTCACTGGGATCGCTAAATACGTAGGTAATTGGTCTACAATTAATCATTGCCTCGATTTCAATGAGCACTGTTTCAAGTTCATTAACAGTAAGGGATGATCGACCAATAACCTTGCGTAAACTGGATTTTATGGTTCATACCATGCGCTCCCAAAACCTCCCCACCATGGACTCCTCTCAATAATAAATTTCCAATTAGAAAACAGTTCTTTCACAGATGAGTCACTCAAAATTTTAAAAATACGTTTAAGTTTCTATCAGCCTTTTTAAAAGTCTTAGCATTATCGAAATATATGGTGGTACACAGTCCTCTTCGAGCTAGAAATCTACGGAAAACTAGTAAAAAACTTTCAGTGCCCAGATCAGTTACAATCTCTATGTGTAAGGCACGAGTAACTGCACACGTTAGCAATAGCATGTAAACTTTACATTGACTATCTAGTGTATAAAATGGGCCTACGAAGTCTAACCCGGTCACAGCAAATGGACGCGACTCTTGGATTCTGTCCGGAGGAAGTGTAGCGATATCCTGTACCCCAGGACGAGCATTATAATGTCTGCAGTTCAGAATGACAGTCCTAACGCGTTGCCTTCCTTTTATGATCCAGTATTTGGCTCTGATCTGAGTTAGCGTCGAATTAACTACAGCATGGAATACCTTTTCATGCGAGTCCATGATGATCAACTCGGTGAACTTGAATTTAGAGGGTAACAGAATAGGGTGTTTTAAATGCTCGTGACAGTCTGCAAATTGAATGCCACCTTTCAATCGTAGAACCCCCTCCTCATCAAGCTTTGGATTAAGGGAGTATATAGAAGAATCGAGAACTGTTTTTCCATTTGCTAGCTTAGTTATTTCTACTTGATACAATTCTCTTTGAGTGATTTTTACCCAATAAAGTTCTGCTGCTTCAATATCAGACGCATTTAAAGGTCCATTTTCTGTAGACTTTTTCAGAAGCCTCCCAATAAGTCTTAACATGTAGGCAGTAATTCGGAGTAATTTTCGTAAAAAACTGAATTTTCCTATATCCAAAATTGGGGATTCGTTTCCAATTACGGGTGCAATCAAAGTAACAGCTTTTCTTAACTCTAACGATTCTGAATTTGGTTGTAGTTTCTTTTGTTTCGGAAAGTTTTCCATAGGAAAACGTAACCAGTGTGGCCCATGCCACCACAAATCCTTCTTAACTAGTGCCTGAGCACTAATTCCTCGAGTCAGTAGATCTGAAGGATTTTGTTTCCCTTTGCAGTGGTTCCACCATTCTGTGCGGCATATACCTTGTACTTCCGTAACACGATTGGCAATAAATGGTTTCCAGTTATTTGGCGAACCTTTAATCCAAGTAATGGTGATTTCAGAGTCACTCTAAAAGTAAACATTCTCAATTAAACCACCAAACAATTTCGTTAAATATTTATACATTCGAGCTGCCACGAGTGCTCCCATCAACTCTAAACGAGGGAGAGTGATTGATCTTAAAGGTGCAACCCTGCATTTTGACATGATAAAAGAAGTTTTAATTTCTGAATCACTCGTACAATATCTGAAGTATGCGATAGCCCCATATGCTTTAAGACTAGCGTCCGAAAATAGATGAAGGCTTACATTCTTTGGATCATCATGAAAGAAATTTCGCTGAATCGATATTTCAGTTAAATCGCAAAGTTCATTCCTCCAAATGTTAAATTTGTCCTTAATATCTGCAGGAAGGACCTCATCCCAGTCAGCACCAGAACGCCAGATATCTTGAATAATGATTTTCGACCGAATAACAAAGGGTGCAATAAATCCAAATGGATCGTATATTTGGGCGATACTTTGTATAATTTTCCTTTTCGTAGTAAAATCATTCTCTGTAGAAAAGTCAATTAAATTTTTTAAATTTAACTTTATACTGTCCTCAATGGAATTCCAAATCATGCCCAAAAAATTTGATTCACTAGTTAATTTGTTATCTAATTCCTTTATTCCATTTAAGACCCATAAATCATTTAATGCTTTAGAATTAGTTCTGAATTTTCTGAAATTCATCCCAGCATCCTTAAATATGTTAACCGCATCTGCAGATAACCGATATGCATCTTCAACCGTTCCTGCTCCGAAATACAGATCATCAACATAGATAGAAGAGTTTAACATTTCGAAACTGTCCGGCATTTTATCTTTATATTTCCGAATATGATATTTTATAGTGGCAGCCAAAATGAAAGGTGATATAGTCAAGCCGAAAGCTACGCGACACATTTGCATATCAGA
>KK117153.1:545165-577743 GCA_000611955.2 Stegodyphus mimosarum
GGGATTTAAAGATCTCATTGTTCTGAAGTAAACTGTTTACATATGAGGAATTTAAGGTCTGGTTTACTGCACCACCGGTTACCGGACCTGAAGGTAATCTTAATGTTGTGCCATAAACAAGTTGAGAAGTTGTTACTTTGACATTGTCCTTCATGGCTGAGAGTATGCCTAAGAGGACAAGTGGAAGAGTTTCAGTTCATTGTGCTGTATTATGTGCTTAAGAGTTGTTTTAAGATGCCGATGGAAGCATTCGATAATTCCATTTGTGATAATATATGAGTGTGTGGGGGGATATGTAGAAGTTCGAATCCTGTTGCACCCAAGTGTGCAAGTTAAGTTCTCTAAAAAGATTAGATTCAAAATTTTTTCCCTAGTCAGATGTAGTTGGGCATCCAAATATGGATCTCCAGACACGAACTAAGGCACAAACTGCTGTTTCTGCGGGCATATCGGTTACTGGAATAACTTCTGGCCATCTTGAGAACCGGCTTATGATAGACATGCAAAAGTGTTTTTCCTGAGATGGAGGTAGAGGGGCTATAAATCTATATGTATGTGTACAAAGCGAGCATCGGGTTCAGCAAATGTGCCGATAGGAGATTTGGTATGTTTGGCGATTTTAGCTCGTTGACATTGATCACAGTTGAAATTGAGGGTGAAGAACATGCATCTATAGCTAGCAAATATTTTGTGAAAGATCAATTTTCAAGACGGTGGAACACCAAACGTTGTGGTTTTACAAATCATGGCAAACTCCACACATACCATCGGCCTCCACATTAATAACGACGAAAAAAGAAAAGCAAAAATTTGTGCATGTTTTGTTCTGCAGATCATGAATCCAGTGATTCTTGCAAAGCCAGGAAGATATCAGTCGAAGAAAGATTAGGCGCAGTTTTTTCTTGTGTTTGGATAGGAGGCATGGAATAGCTAAATGTCGGAAAATGTTTCGTGTGTACTTTGTGGAAAAAAGCACTACATACTCTTGTGCAAAAGCATCAACTCCGAGTCCAAACCCGAAAGTTAAGTCAAACAGCAATATCCGAGAAGATGACAAGACACTTGCAGATTTGTGGAAAACTCCTAACGTCTTATTACAAACTCTGATGGTTACTTTGAAAGAAAAAAATAAAAAACGGCAAGCAAGAGCTATCATTGACTCAGCGTCACATAAGTCTTATGTTTTGAAGAATACCGCTATTGAACTACGATTTCCGACCACATGTAAATAAAAATTACAGCATTCGTTATTTGCAAAAACAACCACTGAAATTATAGATCACGATGTTTTTATCGAAAACAGATGATAATTATCTCTACAATTTTAAAGGCTCTTGGATAAGAGTTAATTTGTGCTACTAAACCACTAGCAAGACGAGGCTACTTGATAAACGAACTTGGAGAAAATAATATTTATCTGAATGATCAAAGTGATGGACCGATAGAAATATTAATTGGAGCTGATATTGCGGCTATTGAAACAAAATCAGGATGGGCAGTATAGGCAAAAACTGTATGTCTGAAATTTCAAATTATTCTACTTGTTACTTCAATGCTCAGTAAAGAGACACTAGTATCCGATTTATGGGCTGCTGACACGTTAGGAATTTTAGACCCTTTAAGAAAAAAAAATAAATTAGACTTCAAGAAGCAAAGAAACATTTCTTATCTACAGTAAAATAAATGAAGAAAGTCGTTTTCAAGTATGCTTACCGTGGCTTAGTGATCATTCGCCTTTGCCATTAAATTTTAATTTGGTTATTAAAAGATTAGATTCGACTGTTAAACAATTGAAAGCTGTTAATCTTTATGAAGAATATGGGTGTCGGGATAGAATCTGTATTGAAAAATGAAATTGAGTTACCTTGCCATTACTTACCTCATCGTCGCGTCATCAAAGAAAAGTACAACAAAGATAAGACCAGTATTTGACACTTTAGCAAAACAGAACGGAACACCTAGTCTCAATGACTGTCTTGAAAAGGGGTTGAATCTCATTGAACTCATTCCTTCACCGATACCGGATGAACAGAATAGGAGTTACATCCAACATACGAAAAACGTTTTTGCCAATCAGCCTTAATCATAAGGATTTTTTGAGATTCTTATCGTATCAAGCCGATAGCCAACTTAAATATTACGACACTGTAGAGTTGTGTTTGGCGTCTCCAGTACTTTTTACCCGGTTTTGTGTTTCAATATAATTTAGATTCCATTTTGAAAGATGCTCTGGAAGAAAATTAAAATATTCAGCAAAAATGGTTGAAAATTGAACAATTTTTATGTCAATAACTATATAAGCAGCTTCAAAAATGATCAAGAATTACGTTACTTCATACAGATGGCTACAGACATATTAGCTGAAAGGAAATTCGGATTACGTGGATAAGAATACATTGATAAATCAGAGAATTCCTTAACACTACTAATGTGCTAGGAATGCATTAGCGATACACTAGGCTTGAATATTACTAATGAATTGCCCGAAAAGGTAACTAAGAGGACAATTTTTGCAACTGCTCATAAAGTATTTGATCCTCTAGGAATATTATCTCCTACTACCTTGCTTCCTAAGCTTATGCTTCAGAGTCTGTTGAAATCTACATTGTCTTGGGATCAAGAAGTTGATTCTGCAGTCAAGTCAGAATTTTATAAGTGAATGAATGATTTGAATTACTTGAAAGTACCTAAATGGTTACACTGTGAGTTTGAAATAACTTCATTTCTTTTGCGATGGAAGTAAACCGGCGTTTTCAACTGTAGCTTTTATTCGTGCTGAAAACGAAGACTCAGTGAAAGTTAATTTGCTGCAAGTTGTTGCTCTCACTGGGAAGAAAGATTTCTACTGCCTGATTAGAATTCATGGGTGCTAGTATTTGTGCTCTTTTAGCTTCGTCCATTTTAAGAGTTTAAAGTACAAAACGTTTGTGTTTGGACTGTCTTCAACTGTGCTGGCCTGGATACAAAGAGATCTAGAATAGGATGTGTTCATAACAGTTATGGAAATAAAACAACTTACTCCAAGGGATGCCTGGAGGCACATCCCAGGAACAATGAACTCTGCCCATTTGCCAAGTATAGGAAGTTCTGTCGGCTATTTAGTCGCGTCTCTTTGGTGGGAGGGACCGGAATGGTTATATTCACTTCGAGAAAACTGGCCACGCAACGACTTCATTGTAAACGAAGTAGAAGTAGCCAAGGAGAAGAAAAAGAAAATTGTATTATCTTTGATTAACACAAATTCCGTTGGTCTAATAAATAGTCTTCGGTTCTCAACTTACCATTAGAATGATGGCTTGGATTTGCCGTTTCATTCACAACTGCAAGTATGAAAAGAGAAGGAAAGGTGAACTTACTGTTCCTGAGATTAATGAAGCTGAAAAGGTTCTCATTCGTTTGATACAAACTGAATCTTTTGCTGGAGTTGAAAATGAGTGTTTCGTATCATTAAATTCATTTCTAGATCAAGGAATCATTAAGACGAAAACAGCAGTGTATCAACGAGATAATGAGTCAGAATTTAAAACTCCTGCTATTCCACCCAGTGACCATCCTCTTATAAAAAGCATAGTAATGGAAGAACATCAAGTTAAAGAACACGTCGGAGATTCTCACGTCTTAAATTCTCTACGAGAAAGATTCTGGTTATTACCTGGACGAAGAACTATTTCATCCATCTTGAGGTCTTGCATTATTTGTAAAAGATATTCCAGCAAAAGGGTTAATCCTCCTGCTCAGTGATCGAGTTCAAGATGCCTCTGTGTTCCAGATTACCGGAACTGATTTTGAAGGACCTTTGAAACTCGTGGATAAAAGAAAGGCTATCTGCAGTTAAACACAGAAACATACCGGTTTCAAATGACGAAGTTTCTCGTATTACAAGACATGGAAGGATTGTTAAGAAAGCGAGAGATTAGACTTACGATTACGAATGTTGCAATGTTCAATTCCTTATTTCTCATTGCAAGGTGGGAGCATGTAAAGAGAAATTACTACGAGCTCCATGAAATTTGACGTCACTGTAGATAAAGAAAAATAATTTTTAGGACTTTCAATGATTAGCTTTTTGTGTGTGGCAACGTTATCTGTACTACATGAATTTGTTTTTTGAGTTGTACCTTTTGTTTTGGTTTCAGATGTAAACATTTGTAAATTTGAATTTAAATAAAAGATTTGTAATCTTTTATTTAAATTCAAATTAGAACTGTTCTTTTTAGATGAAAACAATATTAAATTTTTGTAAGTTATCAGATAATGACATACTGGAGGCTTAAAAAAATTATGTATAAAGTGAAAATAAACAGCATAAAATGAAAAAAGGGACATTAATAAGGTATGTGATCCCCCTCATCTGTGTACAAAGTTTACACCTTGTGACCATGCTTTCAATTAGGTGGTCAACCACCCCTGAATTAAGCAATCCCCATTCTTTTTGTAGAGCACTTTCCAGGTCAATAAGAGTGGCTGGAGGTGTGAAATGGGAAGACACAGCACGGCCGAGAGCATCCCAAAGATTTTCAATGGGATTAAGGTCGGGCGAATAAGCTGGCCACGCCATACGCGCAATCTTTTTACTCTCCAGGTAGCCATCGACGATGTCAGCTCTATGGGAACGTGCGTTATCGTCCATTAAAAAAAAAGTAGGGCCAACTGCTGCAGCGTACAATCTCACAATGGGTTCTAGGACTTAATCTCGATACCGGACAGCCGTCAAAGAAGTGCAGGTCGGTGCAGTATCCTAATGAAATACCTGTCCACACCGTAATGTTTCCGCCTCGGAATGCGTGATGTTTTGGGAGTGATTGCGTGTTCATTGTTCACGCCATATCCTTATACGCTTGTCATCTGGCTCCAGAGCAAATCTTGAGTCATCAGTAAACATGACATTGCCCCAGTCAGACACATTCCCGGCACCACTGTCATCGTACCCCTCTCGATTGGACGGATAGAGGAATACAAACTCGAGGTACCCGGGCGTACAGTCCACTCATATATAATCTTCGGCGTACAGTAGCTGCAGATATCGCCTTACCAATGGACGCTGTAACCACAGATGTCACACGTCTGGAGGTCGCTTCCGCTCCCTACAATAGCAATATATCGATCTTCCGCGGGGGTTATAACCTTTGGGCGACCGGCTACGGGCTTTCGGACAACTGTCTGTGTGGTTTGGAATTGTTTTCATAAGAGTGAAATTACAGAATGATGAACGCCGAAGAAAAGAGCAACATCTATGATCGACTGTCCTGCTTCAATGCGCCCCACAGCACGCCAGCGCTCAAAAGACTTTTTTGCATATTTCTCATCATGAAAGCGCGATTGGCTGCTACCTAACATATTTGCATACTTCCATCTACCTTTGCAGCGAATTGCATCCTCTTCAATTCTGATTGGCTTCCAGAAGTTAGCATTTTCCTCTCCGTGCGTAACTTTTGGAAGTGAGTGTAAATACAATGTAAATTTTAACATTAAATTAATTACATGTAAAGCGATTTGCAGACTTGTAACACATTATACAGCTCAAAATTAAGACAGTTGAAACTTCGCACGAGTGCAATTTTATTTACTAAGCATCCGTACTCTTATTCCGCTGACGTTGCGTAAACACAACACTCGATTTTTCCACATGTAAGAGGATTTTTTTTTTTTTAATTTTCAGTGTAAATTTACGTTATAAATACTCAATTTAATACTTATTATTATTTGCACAAAAAAATCCATTCCTTGTAGTTTTGGCGGTTAGTGGGTTAAGCACCAAACCATAACATAGCTTTCAGTTATATATATAGTAAAAAAGTATTCTTTTCTCAAGAAAATGCATCACATTGGAAATGTTCTGAAGCATAATGTTACTAAGAAAATCATATTCCAAATTTTGATGAAACTGAATTTTTTTATTTTATTTAAAAAAACAAGAAAAAGCAAAAAAAAAAAAAAAAAAAGAAAAAAAAAAAAAAAAAAAAAAAAAAAAAAAAAAAAGGAGGAGTGGGGTTTCTTAAAGGCGAAAGTTGCAGTGATCAACAAAATAGCACAGTAAACCATGTTTGACAAAGGAAAAAAATTAATCTCTCATTCATTACAAAAGAAAAGCTAAGCAAATGCATGTGAAAAATGTTATAAATTTACCTACTAAAACTGAGAGCAACTCAAAAATGTGGTTAAGGAAAGACAATTTTGAATGCAAGAAAAATAAACTTTATAAAGATTTTCTGAGAGAAAATTTTAGATTCTTCATGATTGCACTTCACATCCTCATAGAAAAAATCTCTCAACTACATTGTGATTTTCACCTCTTCATTCAACATCTGCATTACACATCCCTTAGTTGAAGGCATTATTTAAAATTTCAAGCATTTCTATTATACGAAATTTGCTCAGAAGTTTACTGAGAGTGACAATGATAACATCAAAATTTTGATAATACATAAATGAGAGATTTCACTTTTTATCATGGGAAATACTACAAGAAATTGCTTTCTATGTATGGGATTTTTTCTAACATTGAGGAAGAGGAATGGCTGTCATTCATTTGGGAAATGAAGATTAGACCTGCAATAATATGTGGCAATCAATAATCTTGATACCACAAGAATGAAGGAGTAATTTTCAGTAAAGTCTAACGAACATGCAAACTTGTCGGATGAAGAACTCACACGATGAACTTGACATTTTGGTCCATAAAGAAGCTTTAGAAGTCATGGATATATTTTGCTGATTCCTCAGAATTTAAGGTGGTACTGATACACATCTATAACAGAAAGTTAATTCACTAATAATAATAATAATAATAAAAGAAATAAATTATTGTATTTACAATACGAAATGATTAAGAATATATACTTTTATTCTTTAAATTTTTACATTCAATTATTAGAACTCTTTTAAAATTAAAACTCTCATAATTACATAAATATGCTTATCTCATAACATGTCCACTTCCGAAGGTTTTACTTAATTTACATTGTTCATAAAAATCCTCATGCAGCTTTTCGTTTTACAGCCATCTGTTACAGACACATGCTTAAGTTACATAACTGATTTTTAAAAGCGTCAGGGAGGGGATCTGAAAAGGTCAGATTTTAACGATCCCCCAAAAGGATTTGTTTGTTAAGGTTTTATATGCTTTCACAGAGCTTACAATCTAAACTGCTTTTGCACTCACTACTGTTAAACCATTTCTTTTTGTCGTTTTAACTTTATTATTAAGCATGATTTTCTTCAAACTTATGCAATATACAGTTCAACAACAAAATTACAAAAATTTTTAAAGCAGCGTAGTACCATATGTAGAATTCTCGATACAGTGTTAAGTGCTGACATACATTTTCTGGTTTTTTTCCGTCTTTTCTCAATTCATCATGTTACATTTTCTTAGTAAAATGGATTACAAAAAACGTTTTTCAGCTTTTTATCATTAATATTTTGGGTACTAATTTTATTTAAAATCACATTCTTCACAGTTACACCATATAAAATTCAGTTCAACAGCAAATACACAAAATATTTAAAAACAGCATACCTTTAGAATTACTATAGAGTCTTACATGCTTAAGAAAAATGTTCTATTCCAATCAGTCCTGCCACTGCTCACTTTCATAGTATTCAGTTTGTTGTTCTCAAGTTCATTAGTTCAAAGATTTACAAAATATTAATTATAAAATTCAAAATTTGCATTTCCAGGTGCAAATGCTTGGATGGAGGACAACATTATTAAAAAATTTTATGACTCAAGGTATAATTTTTTCACAGTGTGAGGAACATACATACATTCATGCAAACTCTTCATTATCTCATTATTTTTAAAATAATACAGGATGATAATATCTATTGGTAATAATTTGAAAAATGATTTACTGCTCAGCTCATAGTGGAAGATGCAAAATTCCATTTCAGGGCTAATACCCCATTTGGGCTTATAAATTCATGTTCTGGACTTTAAAATTCATTTTACTAAAGCTTTAAAATCAAACCTGATATGGCTCCCCACTTTCCATAGGTACATTTAGTAAAAGTTTACATTCGTTCTAAAAAATAAAACATAACAGTCAACAAAACTTGACCTAGACATTTAATTTTAGAGCTCTTACACAAACTGGAGAGTCAACCATATAAATCTACATGCAACTAAAAATGAAATATCAGTTACAAAAAACGTTTCTGATGTTAATAGATTAAATAATGAGCACAGCTATGCAAGCTATGCACAGTTATGTCAAGAGGTGTTTTGTTTAATACAAATTTTCCAAAAGGGAGGTTTCAGTCACAGAATTTGCAATGTTCAAAGAACAGTAACAGACAAATATTTGCACACAATCAATTTATAACATTATTTGCACAAATTAAAAGTGATGAATATTTCTAAACAAAATTATAATCCTGAAGTTATATATATATGCACTTTCGTATACTAAAATGCATATGAATTTTATTAATGCATTTTTAAATTTATGAACTTACTAAAAATGCACAAAAAAATTTTTAATTACACTACACACTAATAAATTATAAAGTATTATCAGTGACTGTCATTAAAGGGGAAAATTTTTTATAAAGCTTGAATTATTCTAATTTACTTTTTAACCAAGAAGGCAAAAATCCCATATTCTGAGATTATACATCCCTGATCAATTTTTGTTGTACAGAAATCACGTCAAACTCTTTATGATTTATTTGTTCTTGAAGAATATAAAGTTTTTTGATTTTTTAAATCTAAAAATGCTAAAACATGTATATTTGTTTCACTTAAAAACATTTTTGTACCAAGAACTACATGTCTACAAACTATGGTTGGGGAAATAAAGGCTGTATAAAGGACTTTTCGGACACAATGTGTGAATCAATCAGAGGAAAATAATTTATAATTTAAAAAATCCAATATTGTTAATAAGGTAAAAAATCATGGCCCAAAATTAAATTCATGCAAGCCATAAAAGTCATTACAATCCTTACAAATGTACTTTATTAAATTACTAACATTTAAGAAGCCTTAAATCTGCACAGGTTGAAGTAAAACACCACATGGCAATATCATGAATTTAAATAACAATCAATAAGTTATTTAAATTGTAAAAACATATAATAAATTTTCTTTACATACAATTGCCCTTTTTTGGGCATACAATCATTTTCAGTGCTTTGACAGCTTCTTCAAGCTCACACAGTTGCTGAAAACTTGCATTAGTTAAATGGTTACAAGTCCATAAAAGCAAGGTTTCAAAACGATTTACCAAATATTCATCTAAAAGGTCATCCAACTTTTGGCTAACTAAGAGAAGACCTCTCAAGCATATAATACAGTTTTTTAAAATTAATAATGATGCAGAAGACGGATGATCTCTTTCCAAGATTTCTGAAATTTTTCTATGTACATCAAAAAAAGTGAAAGGAATGGAACAACATGTACCAAACATTGAATTGAAATAGTAATACACGTCACTTAATTCAGCAGTGGTATCACAATTTTTTAAAACAAATTGTTTAGCTTTTAGTAACTCAGTTTTGTACCTCCTGCTCTTTGAAAGAGGTACACTACAAAGAGGACAACTTGGCCAATCAAAAGATGATAAACATGTTTCAATGTGCTCATTCAACCTATTAACTTCAATTATATGGTCACAGTCTTCTAGTAAAACATAATTATTACCAACTACAAATTCAAAATCATTGCATTCCTGACAAATACATGGATCTCCACATAAACCAATGCACTTATGACTACATGGTAAGATTTCACGACAAGCAACAACACACGGATCAACTGTACATTCCTCAAAGCATTTATTGGTACATTTTATATGTTCACATCTTCTCATACAATTTTCCTTACATTCTATACATGGCCGAGTACACTTATTAATGCAAAATATACCATGAGGACAAGATAAATAACATTTTTTCTCGCATGGTGGACAAGGACTTCCACAGTAACCTTCACAATTATGCCCACAAGGCAACTTTAATTCACATTTTTCAATGCAAAATGCATGAATTCCAAAATCAAAACACCAGCGGCAAAAGCCTACACAAGGATGCCCACAATTGAGTAATGTATCACATGATTTAGTACAAAATGAGAGAAGTTCATCCTCAACCACATTCAAACTGCATGGTACATACACAATATGGCCACAAGGACTTATTTTAGGCTGAAGTTCATTACAAACAAAATGAGCTATATTATTCCTATTAAAGCAAGGGACATCTTTTACATGCCCACAAGAAAGGTCCACAGATACTAATTTTTGACATTTGTGTTCTGATACGTCTAGGTAACAGGGTAAAGTGTCTACATGGGAGCATGGTAAGCATCGCTGCACTTCTTCCTCACATCTCAGACTATCAATATTTCTTGAATAATGGCCACACGGTAGTTCAACAGCACATTTCTTCACACGTTTACATGGTTGGTAACACAATCTGGGGCAAATGCGTGATTCATCTATAAATTTTGTACAAGGCATTTGACAAAAATATATGAAGTGATCTCTGTCATCCAAATGGCAACTACGATTACATTTATGACCACAAGGAAGTTCAAAGTTGCATTTTTCACCGCATCCAGATTTTAAAAATGCTACTATATCATCAGCAGTTTTTACTTGTGTCACGGTTTTATGTTGATCACACTGCATTGGTAATTTTTCTCCTATCATGTTCTTTACTTTCAGCTTTGTTACTATTGAATTCCATAGTTCACTTTTTCTTGAAAATAATTTAAAATTTCCAATACAAAACATACCTTTCTTAGCACGAGACAAAGCAACACAGACTCGGTTATTTTCTTTCAGATATCCAATAATTCCTGAATTGCTTCGCACAAAAGATATTAAAATTATGTCATTTTCTTCACCTTGATAATTATCGACAGTAGTGGAATATATATCAAGATTTACTTTATTTAAGTATTGTTGAATAAGGACTACTTGAGCAGCATATGTAGCAAGTATTGCAATTTGGTCAGTAGGATATGACAAAGCACACAAATATTGTGCCACACTAACAATCACACGAGCCTCATATTCATTGGATGCACTAACAGAGGAAGAATTTATATTTTCTGGTTCAGAATGATCTAAGAAAAAGACACTACATTTCATGCCCCTTATTTCCTCATATTGATAAACATTTTCAGCATGTCTTAATTCATCATATATATCTGGCACAAGTAGTTCTGCAATACAAGGTTTCATACGATGCTGAGTTACCAGAGTTGCTGATGGAGCAGAATTTAGAATAAGCCTTTCAAACATGGATATTTTAAGATTATATTTTTCAGAAAGCTCATGAATGGCTGGAATTGGTCGCAACTGTTTATGATCTCCAATGAGAACGAGGTGCTGAATAGATGGCACTAGTGAAGCAATGATATGAGACTCCAGTACTTCAGCAGCTTCTTCAATAATCATAATTGTGGGCTCTGCAAACCTTAATAATTCTTTGTATTTTGAAGCACCGGTTGTGGTAACTCCAATTACATCAACTGTCTTTAACAGTTCTAGCTTAGTCCCATCTAAAGTTTGTCCTTGGCACTCATGAAATTTTACTTGGTAATAATCAGTTGAACGTTTAATATTCTCTTTGCAAAGTGCCATGCAGTCTTCCCTCCAATTATAAAATAACATATATCTGGTATTAAGATTCAAGGACCACAGAGCATTAGGATTTTCATATATAGATTTTTTCAAATTACTCCTGCTACTTGATATCTTGCGAAAATATTTCTCACATTCTTCATATCGATTACCAAAGGATTTGATAGCTAACCACTCACATATATTCGTACTTAGCTGTTTACTATGAGTTCCAGAACCACTAATCAGTTCCTGTTTGTAAACTGAGCTAATTATTTTGTTTAAAGCACTGTCATCCAAATATTTGTGTTGACAAAGATCTAGTAAAGTTAAACTATCATTTACTTCTTCACATATAGCCTCAAGCTCTTGTAATTTGAAATTAAACTCACCAATAATTTGCTTTTTTAATAATGCAGGTGCAAAAGATCTTATTATACATGCAGATCTGTCTAAAACTGATTGAGGTAATTTCTTTGAAAATGTAGTATTACGAAGGCACATCTTAATAGCCATTATCATATTATCCATCACATAAGGTTCAAGTACCTTACTTTTACTTTGGCTGCCAAGTCTTACTACTTTGTTTGTATGCAATAAAATACGTTCTAGAAATTGATCAAGAGCATGATTTGTAAGACAGCTAATGATTATAGGAGATCTGTGAACATTACTTAACAAATATTTTACAATTTTCACGCCCATATAAGTTTTACCCGTACCAGGAGGGCCCTGAATTATAGCAACTTTTTTTGTGAGAGCTATTCTTAGAGCTTCACACTGCTGATCATCTAGCTCTAATTCTTCTGCTGTTGGCCATGCACTTTTATCATGAGGATCAAATATCTTGCAGGAATGAGAATCATGGTCTGCAACATCTCCTGGGCATTTCTCATGTAAGCAATACTGCATATTACTTAAATATTCAGGTTCAGTGTCTTCATAATCTAGATAAACTATGACATCAGCTAGTGGAAAGCTATTTTCTGTAAACTCTTTTATTGCTGAAAGTACATGACGGTAACATTCAAAGTAAGCAGAAGTTTCAATCATCAGATATGAGTCTTTTGGATTCAATTTATCCAACATTAAATCATCTTCCAGTAAGACAGTTAACATACAGTTTTCACTTTTTCCTTCACTAGCTTTAACTTTTATCACGCTAGCAAAAGTTACTGAATGAAATGAATCGGCAGTAAGACACACCAAACTTCCAGGCAACAAATTTTTTCCCCAGTCTATTTTTTTTGTAGTGAACACTTGGAGATTATACTGAATACCTTTCACTGTATATTCTGGTGGGTATATTACATTAACTCCTTGATATAAATTACATCCAGTTTTGAATACTGAATCTTGACCTGAATTCACACACAAACCTATACAATCTCTAAATGTTCGAAGCATATCTTCACGCATCAAGCGATAATGTACACTCAAATAATGAGTAACACTTTTGTAAGGAGCATCTATAATATTAATAGGCAAATTCACAATTTCACAATTAACAATGTCATTATCTCTAGGAACTACCGATAACTTACGGAAATTCTCCACTCTATCCTCCTCGTCATCTGATATACAAATAGGTTCATCATATTTATCCACTAATGTTTTCAGACCTTGAAACTCATATAATGCAACTTCTATGTTTCTAATTTTTAGTTCTTTGAGTCGATTGATGAAATTCTGCAAAGTAGGAAAAGTATCTACAATTTTGGCCACAGTAAACTGTCTAAGTATGCTTTTTAAAATACATATATAATTGGCAATGAATTTCACAATATTAATGTCTTGTTTCTGAGGCAAGCACATGCTTATCACTGAAGGTACATCATAATAAAGGAATTTATCACAATCCTTTAGCATTCTAAGAAACTTGCGCAATAAGGACAAATGTTTCTTCTCACTACAAGCATTTCTTAAGATTTCAAGAACAATTTCTATATCTTTCAAACATATTTCACCATTGACAGAAACATATTTTCGAGTCTTTAAATACTGTTCAAAACCAAAAACAGTATCATTTAGCTTAGCAAGCAATTGAGCGCTTCTCTTGTCAATTAACAAAACCAAGTCATCTGTTGATAAACTGTGAACAAATTCTTTTTTCGACATTATAATCTGTTTTTAAAGGCAAGAGCAAACCACCTGGGAAAAAAAAAGAAAAATTCTGCTTAGAAATATTACACAAACAATTACAATTTGAACAAAAAGAAAAATAATTGGAAAATAAATTACAAGTTACCATGGAAAACTTATAAGGCACTAACACTAGTTGGCAAGAAACGAGCAAAACTGCAAGGAAAATGATGAACAGCCAGAATGTATGTACAACTAGAAGTAGCACACTTCACAATGTGTTTGAGATGAAGCTAAAACAGTCATTGCATATGTGAAATGGGCTCATCAAAGCAGCAAATTATATAAACATAAATTTCATGACATATTACATGATAAAACAAAAATTTGAATAGCAAAATTACAATTTAGATTACACAATAAAAATTTTTCACTTTTAACACCAGTAGCATAAGTGTAAGTATATTAATTAAAGAAGAAAGCATAAATAATATATTTACACAAGGTTATGTGGCATTAATAATTAAGCATGCACTTGGAAGCTTTAACAACCAATTCCACGCAAGTTTAATAAAAGTTTTAAAAACTATATAATTTTTATTGCAGTTGACAGTTTTTTAATCTTACAGTGGAATCTAAAAAAATGACAGGTACAAGACATTTTTTGATTAATTAGTGCAACAGATTACTAGAAAGATTTGATTAAAAAATTTGGTGCCAAAGCTGGATGAAGACATAACCACAACTGGATAAAGGCATATCTTTTATGCTTTACAGAAAATAACAGAAGCAATTTTTACTTTTTTGTACGAAATAAAGAAAGTATTGTATCACGAAAAATATCATATTTCAACAAAAATATCCATTTTGACCATTCTCGAATAATTTGAATAATGTTTCTGCTCAATATCTGTACACATCGACAACATAAAGAACTTTTTTTCCTCAAAACAGAATGTAAAATGTAGTCAGAAGAGATCTTTTCATATTTCGCATAACTCATAAACGAGTAGCCTCAGAACATTGAAATTTTACATATGGGGCTGCTATAATATGTAGTTTTGCATCTCCCTTTCTGGTTCCAGTCAGCTGCACCAAACATATACAAATATATACATAGACAAAAAGGTAAAACATTTAAAACCTAATTCACAAAGACATGAAAAAAGTAAAATCAAAAACAGTAAAATCCCAAAATTTCCCAATAAAAAACATCAACTAATTGTTTAGATTATTTTGATAATAGCATTTATAATCTTCAAGAAGTAAGACTTTTTGATCAAAGAAGAAAATTCAATTGTTCAACAATTAAACTTACAAACTGGAATAACAATAAAGCTAAAAATGTTATGGCAAATACAATTTTTAATCAAATTATCAGACTTAAAAAAGTAAATAGAAAGTAAACAACAGCAGTAAAAAATTCTTATTAAAATTTTTCAAGAAAATGAAATTCCAATTAACCTCATTAACAGTCTACTTAAAAAAGCTGGAATGGTCTACACCCTATCAAATAACTTAAAAGTAATAATTTTTTATCTGAAAGCTGAAATAAGAGAAGAATAAAGAAGGATGTTTTAAAGAGTTTTATAGCATAATATATATATGCATATATTACTGAACAATTTTTCTTGATCTAGTTTTATTAACAGAAGGCTTACTCTATTCTAAGTCGTCGTGACAAGCCCATGACATGAAAATTTTATTCTTTTCCAACATTTCTTTTTTCCTTTCTTCCATTACTATAATACTTTTCAAACCATTAGCATCTACTCTTATCTTTTGTTCCAACAGTGGCGAGTTTAAAAAATTATGGCTTTCTGTTAATCGTCTTATATTTTGTAATTATTATATTTTAAATTGAATTTTAATTTCAATATAAAGCATCTTTTTCTTTTACAGTTTATACACTGAATTTATTTAATATGAAAGTGATCTTGTACATCTTTATTTCATCCGAATGGAGAGCTGTTGCTTTGGGGAGGTGTTCAGAATTCCTGGATGAACTGTTATGATTTCGTAATTCAAGATGGTTCATCAACTAACTATGAATGACCAGAATAGTACTGGTTTTTGAGGGGGGGAGTTCAAATGAATTTCATTCACATCCTCTTGATAACATTGACTCAGATTCTGAGTGTATTCCTCTTCCTGTTTTTAGTATTTTTATATAGTTTTCTGGTTGAAAAACAATTAGTTTATGTTTTTATTGGGAAATTTTGGGATTTTGTTGGTTTTGATTTTATTTCTTTCATGTCTTTGTGAATTAGGTTCTAAATTTCTTACCTTTTTGTCTATAACTGATTAATTTTACAGCAGGATATTAAGCATACATGTTACTGTAAAAGTCGGAAGTCTGGTAAAACCTAGCTTTTACCAAAGTGGCTTGGTAAAAGACTGGTACAAGTATGCTTTAATATGATTCCATTTCAGACTTTTATCAAGCCTTTGTGGTAAAACCTAGGAATTACCAACAGCTTCCAGTAAAGGCCTGAAATGAAGGATTTAAATCGACTCCAAATAAAACTGAGCATGCATTTCCATAACAACACTTTTCTGTTCCTTTTTATTTACACCATTTGTAGTCTAGCTTTGAGCAAGTGCAAGTGGCTACGATCTAAAATAGATGCAGTTTGTTTCCTTTTTCAACATAGTTTTTTTTTTTTTATTTTGCTGAAAGAAAATAAGAATGCTATGTGAAAAAAGTTTTATGACATTTTGTCTGAAACTGTAAAAAAAAAAGGACAATAACAAATTTTATTTAACAAATGAGAAATACACTTCTTTAATAAAAGAAGAGAAAGAAGCAAAATTTGTGAAGCAAATACAATCAGTTCATTACAGAAAGTTGAAAATACTATGATATTCTAAATATTGGAGGAGAGGACAAACTTACAGCACCACTTTCTGCAGAAAAAGCAAAAATCCTGTATTATGTTACAATTGATGAAATCACACAATGCTCATATTGCGTATCCATGGTGGAAGAACCCGTATGATTAAGGAACTGAATCGCAAGTACAAGAATGTGACAGTAGAATCTAGTGTCATGTATTTATGACTATGCGAACCATGTCAGAAAAAGGAAAAAAATTGTGAAAAAGAGGACTGTAATCAAACAATATATATTCCGATAACTTGAAAGGTGATAATATTGTAAAATTTATTTTTGTGCTGTTTAGCGTTTGCTGCATAAAAACATATATGGGTTGTATTTTAAGTGGCAACTAATTTTATGAAGTGGATATCATTTGGTGTTAACATATTGTAAAATGCTTTGTCATGATAAAAGTTATGTGTTTCAACATGCTTACAAGATGACAAGTTTATAGTAACTGCAGCTGTTATACTGAGAATGGGTCATTATAATTTTTTCTTATGTATAGGCAAGTACTGATTGTTTTATATTCAGATCAGCTGAAAAATTAATTTCCTTGTCTATAATTTGTCATCGTGTAAAAATGTGTCTGGGTTGTGTTTTTATGCAGCTAGTACTTTTATCATTTGGGTATAATTTTGGTGTTAATATATGTCAAAATGCTGTATCAAAGTAACAGTTATTTGTTTCAGTATGCTTACAAAAACCATATGTTTATAATAACTGCTGCTGTTATATTGAAGAATGAGTCATTATAATTTTGTTGATATGGATATGTACTGACTGTTTTGTATTCCGAAGACTTGACACATTCATTTCCTTGGCTTTAATTTGTCATTGTATCAAAAGTGTCTGGGTTGTGTTTTTATGCAGCCACTACTTTTATCATTTGGATATAATTTGGGTGTGAACATATGGTAAAATACTTTATCAAAGTAAGTTATTTGTTTCAGCCATGCTTACAAATTTATGTAAGCATGCTGAAACAAATAACTGTTTATTATAAAAAAAGTAATAGCTTCTGCTATTATATTGGTAATGGGTCATTATAATTTTATTAATATGGACATGCACTGACTGTTTTGTATTCAGATCACTTGAAAGATGATAATATCGAAAAATTCATTTCTGTGCTATTTAGTTGTTGCTGCATAAAAAGGTATCTGGCCTATGTTTTAAGTGGCAACTCATTTTATTATGTGGATATCATTTGATGTGAACGTACGGTAAAAATGATAATATCGAAAAATTCATTTCTGTGCTATTTAGTTGTTGCTGCATAAAAAGGTATCTGGCCTATGTTTTAAGTGGCAACTCATTTTATTATGTGGATATCATTTGATGTGAACGTACGGTAAAATGCTTTCTCACGATAAAAATTATATGTTTCAGCATGCTGACAAGATAAGTTTCACTTCAAAAATTGAAAAAATATTGAAAAATACAGTTCTTTGCCTTTAATTTGTCATTGTGTAAAAAAGTGTGTGTTGTGTTTTAACTGGCCACTACTTTTGAGTATAATCTTAGTTAACATGTGATAAAATACTTTATCACGGTAACAGTTATGGGTTTCAGCATGCTGACAAAATGACAGAATGGGTCATTATAATTTTTTTGATGTGGACATGTAGTTACACTTGAAAAATTGAAAAAATATTGAAAAAACATTTCTTTGCCTTTAATTTGTCATTGTGTAAAAAAGTGTGTGTTGTAACTGGCAGCTACTTTCATCATTTGAATATAATTTTAGCATGCTGACAAAATGACAGGTTTGTAATATCTCCTACTATTATTCTGGGAATTGGCTGGATAAGGGGTTCTCAAATCAAGAGCACTAAATTCACAAACATGCGATTTGTCATCAGCGTTTTCAGATTACCTGTGTCCCATAGGCTTTTTGGACAAATCATTTTGATATTTTCTTTGCTTAAATTAAACAAGCCTGATAGCAAGTAATTTAGAAGATCACGATTTTAGCTTGGAAAAATTACAACAAAATTGTGGTGCAGGTAGTGATCAGATACTTTCAAATTGGATACTGGTACATACGGAAATGTTTTTATTTTTTTCTGTGTTTGAAACATTTAACTGATAATCACTTACTTTACATAAAATAAATGTTTTTACATATACTGGTGATGCTGATGTCCGTTCACTGTTGAATGTGACCTTCTATGCTTTATAAATAATAATAGCATCTTATAAAATTTAATGTCATTTGTGCACCTGAAGTAATGTCCTTCTATGCCTTATAAGTAATAATAGCATCTTATAAAATTTCATGTCATTTGTGCACCTGAAGTGTTTTAAATGGTAGCCTGATATTTATCCATATTACAGCAGTATCTTAATACATTGTGAAATTCTTAGTGGCTGGTGTGAAAAGTTAATAACTGTGTTTCTAATTGCCAGACAAAATAGGTTGAAATTTAACAGATAGAAACTTCAAGTTGCAGTACAAAAATTTAAATATTTAGATCACATAGTCTCATCTAATTGCTTCTGATGAGACCAGAGTAATATAGAAGCAATTTTGAAATTTTCACACCTATTAATAAATAAAAAGTGATGAGATTTCTTAGTATGGCAGTATGTTTAATGAGCTTTCTGCTTCAATTTTTACAAGAAAGTTTGAATAATTTATTGAAAAAAAAAGGGAAGGATTAGCTGGTCATGTTATTTTTATGTTATAGCTCGGGTGATATGTTGTTATTCTGAACTGTTTGCATAAAACTGTAAATAAAAATTTATTGTTTTTCACTTGTGAATCTTTATTTTCAAGTTCAGATATATAACTAACATAATACAATTAAGTACCTATACAACTAATATTGGTTTACAGATTTAAGTTAAAATTTTAAATTGCACATTGAATCATTTGCTTAGCAGACCTCTAATATACTAATTTACTTGAAACTTGGAAAATACATAGCATATTATAGTCAAAATTTAGTACATTTTTATACTATTTTCTTTTAAAGACAAGTTTTTATCTTTTAAAGGTTTTGGATTTGAAGAAAAATGAAATAAGTAGTAGTTTGTATGCAGATAATTTAGATTTTTTTTCCCATAAATATTAGAAAAATATAGGGCAACATTAAATAACAAATTATGACAGAAAAGTCGAAAATTCTATTTTGAGTTAATATGGTTGATTTTTAACGTATTAAATGATGCTGTGAAATCTCCAAGGAAGTGTAATTCATTAGTTATAGTCTAGGAATAAGAAACAGAAAAGCAATTAATTGTGAAATGGGATGCATGTATAATGGTGGATATATTATGATTCATTTACATAGAAGAAAAAAATAGCTTTATACATAGCAAAAAATGTGACATATGTAGCTGATAATTAGACCTGTAATAAAATATTATTTTAAGTACGTCAAAGAGAGAAAAAGTAAATTTTATGGCTTTATGAAACATACGAAATTTATTTATAATAAAAATTATACAGGAACTATGTAAAATATGAAACGAGGTAACTTTTTTTTTCCAAAAATTTTGAAATTGTCTTAAGATATCACATAAATCATGAAATAGAAAGGACGATCTTAAGGAAATACTTATCTTTCAGAGAAGTAGTACGATCCTTTTTTTTAGTGTAATTAATTTTTAATAAGCAGGGAAGTAGACATTTTGATAGAAATTCAGCTATATTCCAATAACACCTGTCTTCATGCACAATGTTTTTTAGTAGATTTGTAGGCACAAGTTGTTTTATAGTTAGCAATGCTTCCTTGTGAAATAATTTTTTAGAATTTAATGTAGTTTTAGGATAGACGTCTATAGTTAACCATGGACATTATTATTTATTTTTTAATATTACCTACAAAGACTAAATGTTTACCCTTTACTTTTTGGCCGAATAACTTATAAAAACTTGTTTATTTTCTCAATATATTAACATTCCGGAAATATTAATCGTACTGCTTATATAGAACAAAAATATTGAATCTTTGAATAAAATCCAACCCAAGTATCTACATCAAATAGTGAAAGCAACGTTAAGTACGGCACTAGCGCGAAACTTGTTTTGTTACCCTCTCGGGGTTTCGACTCGGACTACTCGTCATAATCCAGTGTCCTGGCTTTCTTATGTTAGGAGGTGTTGTCTAAGCACAGTTGACGTTAACACCAACTTTCCGGTGGCTGTAGCAAGGGAGGATCTAAGAAAAGTTGGGAGTAGCTGTTCTATTCCTCTGTGCACATAATGTCAAATATCGGTTATCGGCGCTCGTCATAGCAGTTGGCTGTCCTTGGCTGAACCTACTAGATACCAAATTTATGGTTTGAAATTGTCTCCAAAGCCTATGAACCACAGAAGGACTCACATTTAGCCATCTGGCCACTTCTGTTTGACTTTGTCCTGCCTCTAGCAATGGCTCTCCATCGCAGTTCTGCAGGCAAATAATGCCCGGAGGTCATTGTTACGAATTGGCTATCTCAGATTTTTATGTTACTATCACAGTGAAATATGTGTGCTTGCTCTCAAACACGGACTTTTATGCTCCTTGTGGATGATGTATTCCGAGTGCAGCATCACTAATTTGCATATTGCTGTTTTATTTAGCTACTCTTACTTGGCAACATATTCAAATTTTACACAGTTTGGCTTACTTTCAAGGGAGTTATCGGTATTTTTGTGATTTTTCCTTAATTTAAGATACCCAGTGTAGTTCAGATCCAGATGACAAAAATTATGAACATATAATACTGTGGGGGTGACGTCTTATCAATAAATAGAGATCACTCCCACTGTTCAAAGTATCAGGTTTTATTCTTGGCTCACAGAAGAAAAGATAAACGGGATGAGTATATACAGATGGATTAAATATGTTTTAGAAAGGTATCACAACACAACAGCTGACCTCCTACGTATGGTCACTTTGGATAAGTCCAGATCCGATTACCTACGCGCAACTGGTAAGCGTCTAGTTGTAGCTCCTTCGCGAGCGTTCCGTTAGACCGCTTCTCTCTGCCTTCTCTATCCAAGTGGAAGATGTGTTTACCTGGAGCGTTCCTACCGTAGATGTAGATAGCGACATCTGGTGTTTCGTTGAGGCACGATTCCTACAATACCCAACATTCAATGCTCAATTTCTAAAATTACAAGTGCTGGAGCCTTACAGAGGATCATCAAGAAAGAACAAAAACAAATTTTTTAAAGAATAATAAAATAATAATTCAAATAACTGATAAAAATTAACGTTCAGTAAAATATAAATAGATAAAGGTGAAAATGCGCTTTAGCCCACTGCTTGGCGATGTTTTGAAAATCGCCAATTCGGCGCGTTTCTGCGAAACGTCTTTGCAATTAATTGCAACCTTCCCGACACGCTCCGCGAAAACCTATTGTAAACAAAACATAGAATTCTAAACCATAAATTAGTATGGAAACTGTTGCCACAAAAATATAATAAAATAATATGCAAAACGAACATTACGATCATTAAAATATTTGTCAGTTACCTTTAAATTAATTATTTACATTTTATGTTGTAATACTTACACATTTTATGCCGTTACATAACCTTCCCGACACGCTCCGCGAAAACGTAACCAAAATGGCATCCCAGAAAGAAGGAATTTTTTTAAAAGGGCATTAAAGTTACAAACGATACCATGTACACACCGTTCCGTTTTAACTTAAAAAAACATCTGAGAATTGCACAACGTAGGCAATGTACACAAATAAACAAAATAGGCTAGAATAACGAAAATAAATTACAAGAAAATGCCATGTGCACAGCGTTCCTTTTAAACTTAAAAAACACTTCAGCGAATTGCACAATGTACGCAACGTGCACAAATGAACAAAATAAGCTAAAATAACGAAAATAAATTACAAGAAAATGCCATGTGCACAGCGTTCCGTTTTAACTTAAAAAAAACATCAGCGAATTGCACAATGTAGGCAATGTGCACAAATCAACAAAATAAAATAAATTGCAAACGATACCAGCGTTCTGTTCTTCAGCTGAGCCAAATTATTTCAATAAAAGGCAACAAAATATAAAAATTAAGCAACTTGCACTTCCAATAAAGTAATAAATGTACATGTACATTCACTCACCTCTCTCAGCATCACAGCTAAATCCATACCGACTCGGTATTTAGCGAAATATAAGGTACGAAAATAGCAAACACTCAACACAAAAACACCGCATTCAAAGAATACAACGACAACTGAAATAACTACTTAAATTAACACGTAAGAATTTCGAATAAACCGCTACGTCATCTCACATTACCAATAAAACCGTTCTTTATAAAATAGGAAATACGCATGCGCGAAAACTACATGTTTCCGTAGCTTCAAAATACCCAGTCAGCCATGTTCATGGATATACAGAGTTACCCATGTTGGCGCGTTTATTGCTCATTCAAAAACAATCACCGCCAAGCAGTGGGCTAAAGCGCATTTGGGCTTAGATAAATTATATTTTAATAAATCATTAAGTTAATGGTACATAGTTAAATAATAAAATACTTGATTTCATCTTATTTTTTGGGTCTCTAACTTGTTTATAGCCCTGAATATACCAAACAGTATATTACTTTGTAGAATCTCCTTGTTCTTTACGGGATCATCCAAGGGTAGACTCTACTGAAAAGACTGAGTAGTGAATTCTTGCTATGTGTCTTTGAAGAACAGATACTACAGAAGAAGATTTAAATAATCTTTTTATTTGAACTTAACAAAGACTGCACTCACAATTACCACCACCTGTGGCTAAATAACTTCAACAGAAAATAAAAATGTAAAATCACAATAAATTAAGATGGGCTATACAACTGGCTCCTAAATTATCTAATCTGCTAAATTGGCATACAGAAGAAACATAGAGAATCAATAAACTCTGAGGAGGGTGGCTAACACCAATTACTCATGTACAAAGCTACTTCAAACATCATGCTCAGATCAATTCGGAACTAACTCTCCTACTATTATTCTTTAAACCACTGCTTAAATACTGATTCTGAACTCACTAAGATTTGCATACTACATCATTAAAATTTACATTCTGGCAGGAAACTGAAATCAGAAGACTTATTTCAAACTAAAAGTAATTAATTAGAATAAATTAAGGTGTTTCCAACTTCCAAGTGATGATATAAACAAAGTCCATTCTTTTTTCCAACATATGAATTAAAAAATGTTATAGTGGTTAAAGCTTCACTATTAAGCCAAATTCACTAAATTAGTCACTAAATCACTACTTCACTAAATTAGTAAATTTATCCCATTCTACAGTGCAGTACGTGATAAAATTCTCTAAAGAAGAAAATCGGATGCAAAATAAAGTAAGAAGAGGTTGTCTGGCAAAGAGGATTCGACGCACCTCAACGTAATCAGAGATTTATAGTTAGAAAATCTCTGAAAAATTCACGTTTGAGTGTTGTAAAGATTTTTACAGAATTTAGTGAAAAATTTTCTACTTCAATTTCACTTAAAACTGTTTGACGAATGCTCAGATCAGCTGGATTACATGGGTGTTCTGCTCAAAGAAAATTTTTTGGTAGTACAAATAGAAAGCTTAGGCTTTTCTTCTCAAAACCAATGGTAAATAAGCCCGAAATGAAAACAAATTTAACATTTTTGGTTCCGATGAGCATATAATTGCAAGGGGGAAGAAGAGGAGCTTAATCCCAAGACCTTGGTTGGAACAACAAAGCATGATAGTGGAGGTGTTCTAGTATGAGGGTGCATGTCAGCATCAGGATTAAATAATTTAGTATTTATTGATGGCATAATGAACCATGAGCTTTATTAAGATAATTTGAAATTATCCACCCAAAATCTGGATACTGGAAACAACTTTATTTGTTATCAAGGTAACAAGCACACGGCCCTCAATGTTCGCCTTTTGGGTGTCTATAATTGTCCACAAGTTCTGAAAACATCACCTCAGTAACAAGATTTAAATCTAACAGAACACATCTGGAGAGAATTAGAGGTTAAAATACAAAGACACAACATTAAAACAAAAATCAAAATAAATACAGTAATGATGGAGGTATGAAGGAACACTGGTACAAGTATTACAAAAAAAAAAACTGGTTAACTATATGCCCATATATTTGAAAGCTTTCACAAATACTGCAGGATATACTACAAAATACTAACTGACAGAAACTACAATACTTATTAATATATGGAGATTTCTTTAAAGCATATGAAGACTTTCATGAGGTAACTTTTCTGTTACTTTTTATTACTGATTTCCCCAACTCCAAAAAATGTTTTAATATGTTCATAAAATAATTAATGTAGTTTTGCCAAGCGAAATTTCTAGAAATTATTAAAATTTTTTTATTCTAAAATATTAATTTTTGTTAATATATAAAGCAATATTTCACCGAAACTCGTCAAGTCGAACACTTTTGCGAGCCACTGTACGTATAAACACATACATATATTTCTGAATCCAATTCTGATAACAGAAAAGAATCATTGCTTTGAATTTCAAATACCCAATATCATCAGATTTTTTTTTTCATTTACTTTTTAGAAGCCATAGAAAAACGCTGAAATCGAACAAAAGAAATTTAATGGAAAATTCTTGGAAATTTAAATATAACCCACCCCTCAGTTCCAAAATATAAGAAACATTCTTTTGTATTTTGGGTAATCTACAGCATTAATTAGAGCCGAGAATTTTCGTGACAAATTTTTTTTGTTCAAACTAGAACAAACCAATTTTTAAGTTCAATATTCATCTTTGAAAAAAACATTCAGCATTAAAAAGTAGCGAATGCTCAGTTCAAAGAAAATATTCCATACAAATTCAACATAACACATTTAAAATTTTTTAAAACTCAAAAGAATCCTATCAGTACTAAAAGGCATTACACATACAGTAACTTTTAATGTAACAAATTACAGACATTACCTTTATCGTTTATACTAATAATAAATATTTAGATATACATTTGTCATATCATATGTATGTCAAAATGACTATGACCGAACTGTGGTGTAGACGAAGACACAATCCTAGTAAAACAGGGAAATCCCCTAAACTAGTAAAACAGAGCTTCCAATTCTTTCTTCGGTAGATCAACTTTACTAATTTCACCGCACTATCATGATTCACGATAACATATTAATTCGAAATACAATCATCGTTTGTTAATTATACTCACTCGAAGACAATATTTTTCTTAAAACATGCTTATTTGCACGCTCTTCTTGCAGCGTAATTTATTTCGAAACCTGTAATCTTTTGAAAATATTCATCGAAAACGTATCAAGCTCCAACGTATTTCTGAATCGTGATTGGTTTAGAATCACGTACGCGGAAACTACATTTGGCGAAAACATCACCAGTGAGAAATACCGTCTTTTTCCGAAAATAAGACACTGTCTTACTTTCTTTTTTGGTCCAAAATACTCGCTAGGGCTTATTTTCGGGAGAGGGCAAAAATAAAAGTATATTTATATATTTTCATTTAATATTTATTTTACACAGAATACAGAAATTTAAATTTATTCAATTACAGTCATGTCATCTTCTTCTGGAACATCGTCATAAATAAAATTCTGAATTATATTCTGATTTTCTTCCAAATCCATTTCCTGTTGAATCATTGGTCCGAATCTTGTCTAAGTAGCATGTTCGTAGTGCATTGGAATCATCACTATCAGTAACTTTGCCTCATGAACTTTTTAACCCAATTCACAACTTCTTGTAAGCCTGGTTTTACAAAATTACCTCGATGATTTCTCACTATTCTGTTTTCAATATATTCATTGATTTCCATCCGCAAATGATCCTTGAATGGCTTGTTTATTGCAATGCCAAGTGTCTGGAGGTAACCAGTCATTCCTGCCGGAATCATTATTTGATCAATCTTCCTCTCAGCAAGAAAGTTTTTCATGTCTTTAGCGCGGTGAGTACTGGCTGAATCCCAAACTAGTAAACCTCTATTCTGACCCCTCAACAGTGGTGGCAGCATAAAATCAACCCACTTTCTTATAACTGCTTGGGTGCACCAGGCTTTTTCACTTTCAATGACATAAATTCCTGAAACACGTTGAATCTGGTCTTTTTTACCTTTAGTGATTAAAAATGGCGATACTTTCTTGCCATCTAGACGAATCGCCAAAATACAGGTAACACGTGCACTATCGTAACCGGTAGAAGGAACGTAAATTGACGAAGAAGCCTTGTGGTGAACTGTCGTTTGAGCTCCTTGGCCTAGGAATACCGCGGTCTCATCCATAGCAATCATGTTGGGGAGTTGGTATTTCAAAAAATCGATGCCATCAACAAAAAGCTTAAACGCAAGTGCACGCTTAACAACTCCATTGTCTTCCAGCTTAAACAATGTTGTTGATCTCCTTAGAGACAGTTCATATCGTTTAAGGAAGTTGTCCAACCAGTGTGACGATGCTTTAAATTCTTCTGTGGATATATCAAATTCAATTGCTGTTTCAAGGGCAAATTTTTGAATATCAGCCCTGCGCACAACCAAAGCCATTGCTCTCCTGCCTGCAATCCATTCCCAGATGCAATCTTCCAACTCAGAAAATAACGGCTGCCGACCTGATCCAACTCTGCGTTTTTTCTCATTTCCTTGGTCCACCAGTTGACACAGGTAATCGTAGTCTGCACGCCATTTACGAACCATACGGAGATCCAGCATCTTCTCTTTACAGAATGTTACAAGATTTACACCCCTGAAGTCTTCCACGATTTCCTTTTTGTACTCGACGGAATAGCTCTTTCGTTTTGCACTCATTTTAACTGGGGTTAAAAAATTCACTTTATTTTTAAATAAAATTACGTATGAGGAAATAATCAGACTTACAAGACTGAAATGAATGAACGTTGTATACCCGCACTGTCGCTCAATGTAGGCTGCTGCCTTATGTTGTACTTTTAAGATAAATTCCAAGAATTAATTTGAAACGAGCTGTACAGGTAAACAATTAATTTCTCGGAATATTTTGTTTCAAACATTTCTTTGAAATACGAGTAGTAGGAAAGCTAAACATATTATTACTTATAAATCAACAGCATTTTTTAACGAATTCTTTTTGTCACATTATTTTAACTAGGGATTATTTTCGGGGGATGTCTTATTTTACAAAAAGTTCCGAAAATCACGATAGGGCTTATTTTCGGAGGATGTCTTATTTTACAAAAAGTTCCGAAAATCACGATAGGGCTTATTTTCGGAGGATGTGTTATTTTCAGAAAAAGACGGTAGTCAAAGCGAAACTTCCGGTAAATACTGGCAAAATTCACATTTTAATCAAAACCTAAAATCCTCTACCCTCCCTAAGAAAGAGAATTAAAATGCCTGTATTTTTTGTTTATCTGCTTGTCACATGAATCATGATTGCCCACTTGATTTAAAGGCTCGCCGAAAGGCATTAATGGATCGAGGTTTATGTTTTATTTGCTTTTCAAAAGGGCATCCAAGGCGTCTCTGTGCTCTTAAAGACGAAACATGCAGACTGTGCAATGTCCAGGGTTTACACAATTCATTAATATGCGACGCAGCATCGAAAGATTTAAAGGCGGGTACTTCCAATGAGACCAAACAAACGCCAATTTCTGAAGCTTCTCTTTCGTTTTTATGTAATGAAAATAATAACAAAATTAAATATCCTACTTCCGTTCTTTTACAGACGTTTTCGGCGACAGTGAGGCGTCAAGGGGGCATCGAAAAGGTATTACATTGTATGCTAGATTCAGGGTCAACAAAGTCATTCATCTTACGAGAAGTGGTTGATTCACTGGCGTTGAAAATTATTAACAAGGAAGCGCTTATTATTTTTACATTTGGATGAAAAGATGCACAAGAGCGTTTGTATGATATCGTAGAAATAGTATTGAAAAATGTAAACAATCCCAATAAAAGGATAAAAATTAACGCAATAGTCATTGATTCTATAACACTGGGGCAAGTAAAAATTCTCTCTCGGTGGATACGAAGGATGGCGTTTGAGAAGGGAATAGAATTAGCAGATATTGGTTCGAGTAATGAAATTCAAGTATTAATAGGTTCGGATTATATTTGGGAAATTTTAGGAGAACGAAACGTGAGGATTTGTAAAAAATTAGTAGCAACAGAAAGTACTTTCGGTTTCGAAATTCAAGGCAAGGACGAAGGATCAAATGGTAAGGAGGCACGAGTTAATCATATAACCGTTGTAGATCAGGACTTAGGTTATGAAAGAGTTAAAATATTGTGGGAATTAGAAGCAGTTTGCATAAGTTCGAATAAGGACATCTCTCGATCGGATAGAGAAATTTTAGAGTCATTCGAACGAAATACAACCTATGAGAATAAAAGGTATGAGACTAGATTATTGTGGAAAGAGGGTATTGAAGGTTTGAGTAATAATTATGAAATTGCGAAACGGTGTTTGCTCTTTTTAAATAATAAGTTTCAGAAAAATAGAGAGCTGTATCTAAAATATAGTGAGATAATTAATGAACATTTAAGAGATGGTATAGTGGAACGAGCAGATATGTATTTAAATGGGAATTTGAAAACCGGGTACTACATGCCTCACCATGCGGTAGTTCAAGAGCAGAAAGATTCTACAAATGTTAGAGTAGTTTTTGACGCTTCTTCTAAAGGTAAGGGAAATTTATCACTTAACGATTGTTTGGAAAGTGGACCTAATTTAAATCCCGACTTACTGAAGATTATAATTAAATTCAGGGTACATTCAATCGCGTTTTGCGCCGACATTCAGCGCGCATTTTTAGAGGTAGGCATAGCTAAGGAAGATAAGGATTTTTTAAAGTTTCTGTGGATAAATGAAGAAGGGTCAAATCTCGATCGCCGTATTTCCAACTTGCAAGTTCTCCAGCACAGTCGAGTCCATTTCGGGGTCAAGTGCTAGCCATTATTTATTAACAGTTATCAGGACTGAGTGTTCTGTGAAACATGGTAAAGTCTGTAATAGGGTTCTTCTTCTCAAGTCCTGAACTGGAACAGTGAGCTGATAAAACGTAAGCTTTGTTCTGATGTACCTGCTGTGCTGGATAATAACTGCACGTGAAGGGATTTGAAATCCTCTTTTATTAAATCACTATTATTTACACACTTCCCAACTCGGGAGAGATACAGAAAGTAAAAGACCGCACTCGGGTCGAACTTAACAATCAAATAAACTTAAACTAAACCTAAAATAGAAATATAATTCAACTTTGCTTCGCAGAGCAATTCGCGGAAGTTGGCCTCTCACTAAATGGTGCGTAGCAAGATATACTAATACTAGCGCACTTCAATTTTGTTTTACAATGCAATCACGTAGTAAGCACTATGGCTTATAAATTTAAACTGCTAGCTGGTCAGACGAACGTCTAGCAGAGTGTCCGTGATCTGAGACTGAAGCTCTCTCACGCTAAGAGGTTTCTACCTCTGGTTTAAATAGTACTTGGCTGTACTTCAAAATTAGCATAAGCTGAAAACGCGCGCTTCTTCTGACGGGAAGTTGAAACAGAGAGGAGATAGAAAGATTTAAATTAAAATAAAACTTGGTTAGTTTAACTAAAACCTTACATATTTCCCCCCAGAATTGCGATAGTTAAACTACTGTGGTCCAAACGGACCATGTTGAAACTCGCAATTCTAAATAAATAGTCAAAATTTCATTCTTCTAAACTTAGGCCAGCTCTTACAAGGCAATATCTGTTTGTGAAAACTTTATAGACGAAATATTCTTGAACAACAGTCTTCAACATTTTTCTTAACAAGTCTTATTCTTCCAACAAGTCTTACTCCTTGCAGCAAAATCTGGAAGGAAAATAATTTTAGTACAACATCATAACAGAGTAATTCTAGGTGGTACAAATCCTTATTTTTACCTGTGTAAATTCGCACACACACATTATCATTCAAGCACAATTAAATTCTTCCCCCAATGCTCTCTCTCCGGTGTTGGATGAAAAGCAAACCGCCATTGCAACATTTTTCTTAACAAGTCTTATTCTTCCAACAAGTCTTACTCCTTCCAGCAAAATCTGGAAGGAAAATAATTTTAGTACAACATCATAACAGAGTAATTCTAGGTGGTACAAATCCTTATTTTTACCTGTGTAAATTCGCACACACACATTATCAAGCCTAATTAACACTTCATTCTAAAATTACTCAATCTTTAACTTTTCATGCATACGTTTCGCAGTTTGCACACAACATTCACATTGATATTGCACTTAGCGTGCATTGCTAGCATAATATTATTAGTTACATTTCATAACACATTACAATTTCATAGCAATCATGAAATACAAATATAGGTTAAATTTCTAAGCTTACAGCAAGTGCTTCCTATTCCTTTTTCAAGGTACTTTCTTGAAATATCAAATTACATTGAAATAATAGTCCACAGACTAAATCGTGTTCTTCAATTTTCCGATTTTTCATTCTAGACATTTTACAAGTCTTTCGACAAAGCGTCATACAAAATCATTTAGTTAACATTTTCTTTTCAGCAACTCATTGCTTTTACAAAATTAATCTATTTACAAACATTAAGTAATTTTAAATCTTTAAGAATTACAAAATTTTTTTTTAACAAAAACATTTTTCTTTCAATATGAGAAATTATCGCCCACTTGGCGTAAAACTCAACCTCGCTTGAGGTAAAATAGACCCTGCAACTTGCAGTGCACTCGAAAATTAACTAAACTTTTGAATACGAAATTCTACTTATCTTGTTATGGTCATCCATCCTTTTCTTGGCCCAATCCTTGAAAGTTGAGTATGTTGCAGCTTGGTTCAGTCTCCTGGATTTTTGTTTTTGGTCCTTAGGAGGTTGCTCATCTTTTTTCCTTTTGAAATTCCGTCGTTGTATCCTCGGATATTTCCCCTGAAGAGGAGGTTGCTCTGCTGGACGTTTGGTGGACTGGGCGCTTCTCTCCTGGGCCCTTGTTCGTTGCTGGTCCTGGTTCCTGCTGTATTCGGGACGTTGTTTCTCAGGCTGCAATCGACGTTTCTTGCTTCTCAGGCACCTGTCCGATGATTCCGCAGTTCTTTTGGATACATTGGGCTTTCCTTGCCCATTCTGCTTTCTTCTCTTGGTATGCTCGTAGGTCCGTTCGTAGATCTGGTCATCTGCATCGTGAGACTTTCTTTTGAATCCACATTTTTGGTTCTTATTTCTACTTTGTTGAAGGGTAGCTTTCTTTTTCTGACTTTTCGATGCCGTTGAAGCTGGTTCCTGCTGTTTTTGCTGAAGTACATCTTCCTGGCTAGTCGATTGCCTCGGATCCTGAAAAAAATCTTTAAATACAGGCATTTTGCTGCGATTATAGAACGATTTGATTTGGTCAACATTCGCTGTGACTCTTTGTCCATCATTTCTTTTTAATATAACCACTGCTTGAGTGACTTTTTCAATTATGAAAGGACCTTCAAAACGCGGAAAGAATTTCCCCACCTTTTCTTCTGGGGCATTTGACAAGTTATGCTTCATTTTCAAAACTTCCTCTCCCACATTGTACTTGACCTCTCTTCTTTTTTGGACATAATATAATTTTTGTTTCCTCTGGGCCATTTCTATGTTACTGGTAGCTTCCCGTATTAAATTCTGTATGTCACTCATTTTAAATTCTTCTGCCCTTTCCTGGACAAAGAAGAGCTTATCTAAGGGCGTCAAAATTTTTCTTCCTAGAAACAGTTCAGTGGGTGTTTTTTGTGTAGTATCGTGTTTGGCGGTCCTAAGGGCAAATGCAAATTCATTTATATGGCTATCCCAGGTAGAGTGATAGTTTTTCACATAACTTCGAATTATTTTCACTACATTTCTATTCACCCGTTCCGCTATGTTTGACTGCGGACGATACGGGACCATCTTTAGATGACGTATGCCCAGTTTTGCACACATTTCCTCAAACATATTACTAACAAACTGAGGACCATTATCGGAAATAACTTTTAGGGGCGCCCCGTATTTTAAAATATACTTATTTAGAATTGAATCTACTACAATTTTTGCAGACGCGCGTTTTAACGGAATTAACTCTAACCATTTGCTAAAATGATCCACTATAACTAAAAGATATCGGCTTTT